>OX336898.1:23192325-23671577 GCA_946959425.1 Argyrosomus regius | reverse complement strand
TTTGTGTAACGTTGTGTCGCAGTTAGTTTCTCCATGTGAACCTCCAGCTGAAGGTAATGAACAAGTTTTTAATGTGTGACTCGTTAACAAGCTGTCGTTAGCTTAGTTACACTAGAAACAGCAACAATGTGCCGCTCCATTCTTCATCTGTCCAAAGTCACAGCTCTGAGTTTAACTGTGAACTCGGGACGAAGGAGCTCAAACAACGATATCCGCCATTTAGTGTGTGTAAACGGTGAATAAGAGTAGAAGTAGAGTTAGTTGATGCTCAGGAGTTGAACACAGAGTCTTTATTAATGTGTAGCTCCACTTACTGATGACTGAAGCAGCTTTTACTGCCTGAATCAGCCTGTGGAGGAGGCGGAGACGAGCCGGACTGACCGACTTTGTCAGCGACTCTTTTAGTTTTTAAAGTGACTCATGTAGCGACTTTTTCTGTTGTCATGGAGACTTTTGGAGACTGACGTGAAAGCACGTATCGTTCTTAGTGTCAGAGAGCAGCGCGTGCTGCCGCGGACACCTCCTCCGCCCCAAAGCACTCACAGGCGGCCCGGGCCTCGCGCAGCTGCAGTCAGATGTTCACATGATGACACTCACCTGGTTTCTGCCACAGGTTCGACTGGTTTTGACGTCACTCTGATGTCTTTGTTTAGACTTGCACTCTGAAGTTGTGAGGGTGTGACGGCGTCCTCAGATCAGATGCACACAGACACCAGGACTGACGAGGAAGAAATGAGCAGCTTCTTCTCTCCCAGTGTTTCCTCCACACCTGAAGGTGGAAAGTGTCTGTAAGTGGACCTGAAGTGAGTTCAGCAGGTGAGAATCCTACCAGAGAAATGTGTAAATGTTTGATCATCAGGATCACTTTGATCACATTGTGCTGTGTCACTGTTTAACTGGACAGGACAAATGTTTCTTCATGCTGATTGGTTGATTCAGAATATCTATTATTGATATGTTGTTGAATTTCTCTCTGAGTTAAAGAACAATGATTTCAGAAAGACTTACATGTCATAGTGTTGCTGTTTCTCCAGTAGAGTCAACAGCAGTTTGTAACCTGAGCTCACATGATCAGTGAAAAACGTGTCTGGACTGGGCCGACAGCTCGGATTAACTTGGCTCAGGTTGATTTTTGAACTGTTCATACTCTGAACTTAAAGGTGCAGTGTGTCAGATTTGGGGCCTTTATTTTCAGAATAAGGCAGACATGGAATATAATATTCATAACTGTTGTCACAACCTGGCTCTTTGGGCCGTGACAAAACCGGAGTTGCACTGTTTTTAGGAGGTTAACGTGTTTCTTTATTTAACATAAAGCAACGGAAAATAGAACAAACGTTAGAAATGGGATGTGGACGTCAGTATTATCAGTGGTGTAGGATGTGCATGTGTGTAAAATGTAGTGGATGTGTGTTGTCAAGTGCATTTAACTAAAAGGGAAAAGAACGGTTAACCCTGCGGCTGCCACACCACTCCACGACGTCTGCTGGAGAGAGAGAGAGAGAGAATGAATCAATCGTGGGCCTTTATAATCTCTTTGGTGATTGGGGCACCGGGCCCAGTTGCCCCAATCACCAAACCCAGCCCACAGACCGAAATCCCACCGGAAGGCCGCTGCCTCAACAGCAGGGGTCGCTGCAGCACCCAAATAAGGGCCAGCGCTTCCTTCTCTATCGTTGAATAGTTCACTTGGTATGAACTGAACTTTTTCAAGAAGTAACACACAGGTTTATCAATTCCCCCCTCCTCCTGCAGCAACACTGCCCCTGTGCCCACTTGACTAGCATCTGTCTGGATCTTAAACGGCTCATTCAAACACGGTGCAGCCAGGACTGGAGCCGAGCACAGGAGGGATTTCACATTCTCGAACGCACTTTGACAAAGAGGAGACCACACAAATTTCGCCTTGCCCTTCAACAGGTCAGTTAGTGGTGCGACTACAGTTGAAAAGTTTTTACAAAAACTCCTGTAATAGCCGACCAAACCCAGGAAACGCATCAACTCCTTTTTTGTAGCTGGAGCAGGAAACTGCACAACAGCTCTGATTTTAGCATCAACTGACGCACATGCCCCTGTCCGACCACTCGCCCCATATGTCACCGTCGCCCTGGCAAACTCACACTTCGCCAGATTGACGGTGAGTCGCGCCTCAGCTACACGACTGAACAAGGCACAGACGTGCTGGACATGAGCATCCCATGTGTCACTGAAGATAACTACATCGTCCAGATAAACGGCACAGCCTTCAAGACCTGCCAGAACCATGTTCATGAGACGCTGAAAAGTTTCTGGTGCATTCCGTAGCCCAAAACTCATCACAGTGTACTCATACAGTCCAGTAGGCGTTATGAACGCAGAAATCTCCCTAGCACGAGCAGACAGAGGAACTTGCCAGTACCCTTTAAGCAAGTCAAACTTGCTCACAAATTTCGCTGCACCAACCTGGTCTATGCAGCCCTCCATTCGAGGCAATGGGAATGAATCTGATTTAGTGACCTTGTTTACTTTTCGATAATCAGTACAAAATCTAGGAGACTTGTCAGATTTATCAACCAACAGACAGGGTGACGCCCAACTGGACGATGATGGAACTGCAATGTTGTTGTCCAGCATGTATTTGACCTCAGATGCCATAACTTTCTGTCTGTGTGGTGCACACCTATAGAAACGCTGTTTGATTGGTGTACTGTCTCCAACATCAATATCATGTTCTATCAGGTGTGTGCGTGATGGTGTATCACCAAACAGGCCTGGGGGGTATTCCATCAGCGTAGCTAAGAATTGCCAGACTTAGGTGTAAGCTTGAAGCTTGACTAAGCTCCACTTCCCAATCTAGCTCCAAGTCGTTCCATCAAGTGAAATCAGCTGGCTCCACCTGACGCTTAGTCAAGCCTCACCTGTTAAGCCTCAACTTGTGCACGCCCACAGGGAAAATAAAAAGCCCGTACTAGTTGAGAGCGAAAACTGTCAAAAATGCCGTAAAGCAAGGGAAAGGAGCGTGCAGAGATGTTCTCCGCAGCGGAGCAAACCCTCCTCATGGAGGTATATGAGGATTACAGCCACATAATCCGAAAGAAGGGCAATACCGCGGCAATCAATAAAGCGAGGGATGTGGCGTGGCAGAATATTGCCGACAGGCTGAATGCGTAAGTGACAAAGAAAATGAAGTATTTCAGCATCATCATGTTATATAAATCCCCCATCAAAGGGACAAAATATATGTAGACAATAATCTACCAATTGATTTCTTGATGGTTTTTGTTTTAAACTAATCAATTATGTGGATCTATTAATGCAACCAAATCCCTAAAATTAAAAGGAAAATCCCCAAAGAACAAAAAGACAGCCCTAATAAGTAACATTCATATGAACATAATTAAAATAGCATTATTGTTTCACTGCAATTTATGTGAAATTCTCCATATTTTATCATTTGGCAGCCCTAGTAGTAATGTTAGAAAGTGATATTCATCACATTTATCAACTGATTGTCCTGGATGACCCTTGGTGCTGGTGGTGGTCGGAAGGCCCGTTGAATTATCCGGGCCTCTTCATTCACTGGGTTGTCAATGAATGGGCATGCCATGTTGGAATGTCTCACTCTATCTCTCTTTCTCTTTGTCTCACTCTATCTCTCTTTCTCTTTGTCTCTCTGTGTCCCTCTCCCTCTCTTGAATGCACTGCTTAAATGTCTTGGCCTTTGTCAATTGACCTCAGTTGGCTTTGGCTTTGCCAGCCAATAGGAGGCAAGGAGGGTGTGTGGGGGTGGAGATTGGAGGGCATTTACATCTAATTGTGGTTTGGTGTACATATTCAATCTTTTATTTTCAATGCCTCAATTTCCTTTTATTATATTTTTTTGCTAATTAGTTTATTTTGTATTTATTTGTGTCTTATTTTTTATTATTTTATTTTCGTGATAATGTTCTTTAATGTACTTATAGATAATATATAATTATTAGTATAAATAATTTCTTTAATACTTTTTTTATATATTTTATGTTTTACATATTATTTTATCATTCCATGACAGTTGTGTGTCTCTGTTTCTGTCTATTGGACATTCTTTGATCATAGATGGTGCTAAGCTTCACTTTTAGCCTGCTACAGACCAGGTTTGCCCGGCAGCATAAGTTACCATGGTTACTTGGCTGGCATTCACATTAGCCACCTTGGTGGAACAGGGTTGAGGCTCAGATTGATGGAACGGAAACCTGAGCCACAGTTCTGGCTTAGCCATGGTTGAGGCTTAGCCAGAGTCATAGTTTCCATGGTTACTGAGTTGGGGCTAATTTCTCTCTTTGATGGAACCGAACTCTCACTCATATTAGCCAGACTTGGCCATTTAAGCTTGGCTTTGCCTTTAGCCTGCTTGATGGAATACCCCCCTGGATACTCCCTGATCACCTCCTTCAGCTCACTGCTTTGAATGTCAGATAAGTGAGCAAACAAAATCCCCAAATTACACAACGTCTCTGAATTTTTTAGCCTACCACACATCACAGGGTCATCAGGTGCTCCAACATCCACCTCCTCCCTGTCCACCATACCCGGAGCCTGCAAAGCTGAGGACACAGAACCAGCAGTAAGAACCAGACTGACACCCAAACTCTGTGCACTGGACTCAGGCGCAACAGTAGCATCACGTGAATAATAAGGCTTCAACAAGTTGACATGACGTGAAGACTTTCTACGCTTTGGAGTGGAAATGAAGTAATTCTGCTCTGAAACTTGTCGCTCCACAGTGTACGGGCCTGGGAACTTTGCTTGAAATGGTGAACTTACCACTGGAGTGAGAGCCAAAACCTGGTCTCCAGGACTAAACTGACGACGCTCTGCCTGGCGGTCATACAAGGTTTTAATCTTAGACTGAGCCACTTCCAAATTTTCATGCGCCTTTTCAGCAGCCGTATACAAACGATGGCGGAAACCATTCACATAATCTATCAAATTCTTGGGTGGATCAGTGTCAACCAAGCCATCCCACAGAACTGCCAAGGGACCACGCACTGTATGGCCAAAAACAAGGTCATTGGGACTAAACCCAGTGCTCTCCTGCACAACTTCTCGGGCTGACAACATCAACCAAGTTAGGCCTTCCTCCCAATCTCCCCCTATCTCTGTGCAGTACGCACGCAACAAGGACTTTAATGTCTGGTGAAAGCGCTCCAACGCTCCTTGGCTCTGTGCATGATAAGCAGACGCATGATTATGCTTCACCTTCACCTGCTTCCACACCTGTCCAAACAAGTGCGATGTAAAGTTAGAGCCTTGGTCGCTCTGAATTACACGCGGAATGCCAAAAATGGAAAAAAACTGTGTCAATGCCTTGACTATTGATCAGAAATTGAACGCAAAGGATATGCTGCAGGATATCTTGTCATCTGGCACATCACAGTCAGCGAACAACCAGACTTTGAGGTTGGCAAGGGCCCCACACAATCTATAATCAAATGCTCAAATGGTTGACTGATCGCTGGAGTGGGACAGAGAGGTGCTGGTTTGATTGACTGACTCAGCTTACCTGTAAGTTGACATGTACGACACAATTTTATGTAATTGGAGACATCACGCTTTAACTTCGGCCAAAAAAAATATCACAAGACCCGGTCATAAGTTTTCCTCACACCCAAATGACCTGACTCGTCATGTGCAATCTTTAATACGGTGACACGGAATTTTTCACTTGCAAAAGGGTCTTCAGTGAAACCAGCTCAGTCTCAGTGTCGGAAGGTATTTGAGCACTCAACACTTCATCCATGCACTTAAAGGTCCAGTGTGCAGGACTTTAACACTGTTTATTTTTCCTGGATAATCCGCTCAGTGTCCCAGATACAGAAACAAATACACACCAAATTCTGGGATATAAGCAAGTGCATCTTACATGCCAAGTTTTGTCCATAAATAAGTTATTTTGAGGATTATAAATTATAAATACAAACTGAACAAATGTGGGCGTGTTATCACAAATAAATGTGGTGTCATGGAGGTATCAAGGTTAGGGTCGACCCTGAACATTTGTGCAGTGTTAGTGAGAAGAATGACAACTAATGTGTCATGTAATGTAAAGATATGAACTGTTGAAATAAATGGCCAAAAATATTCAACAGTGATTGAAATGTGCAGCTTCTGCCAGTCACAAAAACTGAACAGACAGATCAAATGTACAAACGGAAATCTGGTTTCAGTATCAGCTTTCTGTTGTGTAATTTAACATTCAGGGATGTTGGAGTACGTCAGCTGGAAAAAGGTTGTGAACCTGTAAAACTACATTTTCACACCGCACCACACGATCACATAATAACCGAGAAAGTCAGTTCATCTGTCAGAGCTGATCTGAGAACAACACATATAGCATAACGTGTGAGTGAGACACAGTAAGCTGTGGCTGAGACAAATGTCCACCAGTCTGCAGTCAGAGAGCCACATCAGCACAGGATATTTTCCTGTATGGCATCATACACCAAGTTTTTTAGTTTCTGCTGTCTCATTCTTAAGTAGAGGCAAGTCCCCCTCTGAAGTCATGAACACGAGAGAAAACTATTTACACCAGGCTTAGAAAATCACCACAGTCTTTATTATTAGGGTGGTGTGGTTGGAGTCTATCCCAGATGACTTAGGGCGAGAGGCGGGTACGGACAAGTTGCCAGTTCATTCATATATATATATGTAATCAGTAAGCATGTGTTATATCTGAGAATACATCCACAATTCTGTAATTAATCATCACATAAATATTACTCATTAACAGTGAGACAAGGTTTGTCACTGTCACTTAATATGTGCAAGATACAAGACACATTTTTACACACAATCTTTCTGACACTGATTATTAATCTGAGCTTTTATTAAGTAGTTATAGAAAATCTACTAATTATAAAATGATATTTCTTTTTATCTGGACAGGGAGGGAAGATGGCGACACATAAACAGGTCCTGTTAGAAACTCTGGAGGATTTGGGAGCTGATGACTTTTACAAATTCAAGTGGTTCCTGCAGCAGCCAGTCCTGGAAGGTTTCCCAGCAATCAAGAAGAGTCGACTGGAGAATGCAAACAGGATGGACACAGTGGATCAGATGGTGAACAGCTACTGTATAAACACTATGACAGTGACCAGAATGGTTTTGGTGAAGATGAATCTGCGTGATCTAGTGGAGAAATTACCAAACACCACCTCAGAACCTGCAGGTAGGTCATTGAAAAGAGTTATGACAAAGTAAGAAGCTGCAAATTAAACAATCATACATCACATAACATGTTTGTACTGTAAGATCATTTACATGGCAGTGATGATACAGAAGAAAGACCCCGCTCATATCAAAATAAACCTCTCAAATAATAACCACCATAATGTTGTGGAGGAAGCTAGGTTGTCAGGACAACACCTCCTGACAGAGTCACCTGAAACAAATGAGTCCCAGGTGAAGGGTCAGACCAAAAGATTTCAGAAATGTTACTTTGGAAGTAAGCTCACCTGGATCGTACACTGATACCAAGATACAAACAGCACATTGATCCAAGCCAGATTAAAATGATTCATTAAAGTTAGAAATGTGCACACTGAGTCACAAAATGTTTGAAAGAGTCACTTTTAAGTTGTTGTTGTTTCATTTTTTTATTTTATTCAGAGATTCTTGACGAGTGCCGACGTAAACTCAAATCCAACCTGAAGAAGAAGTTTCAGCGTGTGTTTGAGGGGATTGCTAAAGCAGGAAACTCAAAACTGCTACAAGAGATCTACACAGAGCTCTACATCACAGAGGGAGGGACTGCAGGGGTCAATGATGAACATGAGGTCAGACAGATTGAAACAGCATCCAGGAAACCAGACAGACCAGAAACAACAATCAGACAAGAAGACATCTTTAAAGCCTCACCTGGAAGAGATGAACCAATCAGAACAGTGATGACAAAAGGAGTGGCTGGCATTGGGAAAACAGTCTTAACACAGAAGTTCACTCTGGACTGGGCTGAAGACAAAGCCAACCAGGACATACAGTTCACATTTCCATTCACTTTCAGAGAGCTGAATGTGCTGAAAGAGAAAAAGTTCAGCTTGGTGGAACTTGTTCATCACTTCTTTACTGAAACCAAAGAAGCAGGAATCTGCAGGTTTGAACACTTCCAGGTTGTGTTCATCTTTGACGGTCTGGATGAGTGTCGACTTCCTCTGGACTTCCACAACACTGAGATCCTGACTGATGTTACAGAGTCCACCTCAGTGGATGTGCTGCTGACAAACCTCATCAGGGGGAAACTGCTTCCCTCTGCTCGCCTCTGGATAACCACAAGACCTGCAGCAGCCAATCAGATCCCTCCTGACTGTGTTGACATGGTGACAGAGGTCAGAGGGTTCACTGACCCACAGAAGGACGAGTACTTCAAGAAGAGATTCAGAGATGAGGAGCAGGCCAGCAGAATCATCTCCCACATCAAGACATCACGAAGCCTCCACATCATGTGCCACATCCCAGTCTTCTGCTGGATCTCTGCTACAGTTCTGGAGGATCTGTTGAAGACCAGAGAGGGAGGAGAGCTGCCCAAGAGCCTGACTGAGATGTACATCCACTTCCTGGTGGTTCAGTCCAAAGTGAAGAACATCAAGTATGATGGAGGAGCTGAGACTGATCCACACTGGAGTCCAGAGAGCAGGAAGATGATTGAGTCTCTGGGAAAACTGTCTTTTGAGCAGCTGCAGAAAGGAAACCTGATCTTCTATGAATCAGACCTGACAGAGTGTGGCATCGATATCAGAGCAGCCTCAGTGTACTCAGGAGTGTTCACACAGATCTTTAAAGAGGAGAGAGGACTGTACCAGGACAAGGTGTTCTGCTTCATCCATCTGAGTGTTCAGGAGTTTCTGGCTGCTCTTCATGTCCATCTGACCTTCATCAACTCTGGAGTCAATCTGCTGTCAGAAGAACAACCAACATCCTGGTGGTCTAAAGCGTTCAGAGACAAATCTAAACTAACACACTTCTACCAGAGTGCTGTGGACAAGGCCTTACAGAGTCCAAATGGACACCTGGACTTGTTCCTCCGCTTCCTCCTGGGACTTTCACTGCAGACCAATCAGACTCTCCTACGAGGTCTGCTGACACACACAGGAAGTGACTCAAAAACCAATCAGGAAACAGTCAAGTACATCAAGAAGAAGATCGAAGAGACTCCCTCTGCAGAGAGAAGCATCAATCTGTTCCACTGTCTGAATGAACTGAATGATCGTTCTCTAGTGGAGCAGATCCAACAGTACCTGAGTTCAGGAAGTCTCTCCACAGATAAACTCTCTCCTACTCAGTGGTCAGCTCTGGTCTTCATCTTACTGTCATCAGAAGAAGATCTGGACGTGTTTGAACTGAAGAAATTCTCTGCTTCCGAGGAGGCTCTTCTGAGGCTGCTGCCAGTGATCAAAGCCTCCAAGAAAGCTCTGTAAGTGTGATTTATTCATCAATAAATACTCTGATATCTTTCAACTGGAGAAACAAAACTTATTACTTGTTTCCTTTCTGTTGTTTCTCCAGACTGAGTGACTGTAACCTCTCAGAGAGAAGCTGTGAAGCTCTGTCCTCAGTTCTCAGCTCCCAGTCCTCTAGTCTGAAAGATCTGGACCTGAGTAACAACAACCTGCAGGATTCAGGAGTGAAGCTGCTGTCTGCTGGACTGGAGAGTCCACACTGTACACTGGAAAGTCTCAGGTCAGGATCCATTAACCCATTCAGCTGATGACCATTTAAATCTGATTTACATGAGTTGATAAACAGCTAACCTGTGTAGGATTGTGTCTGCTAATATGATTTGTCAAAGGAGCTTTAAGCTGACTTCAAAGATTTCTTCTAATAACTCTCTGATTCAGTCATTGTGTTATACATTTATTTATTTGTAGACAGTTTCTTCTTGTATCTGACTGACGCAGCAGGACCCTCAGATGATCTTCCATGTGTGTTGTTTTGTGTGTTTTCAGGCTGTCAGGCTGTCTGATCACAGAGGAAGGCTGTACTTCTCTGGCCTCAGCTCTGAGCTCCAACCCCTCCCATCTGAGAGAGCTGGACCTGAGCTACAATCATCCAGGAGACTCAGGAGTGAAGCTGCTGTCTGCTGGACTGGAGGATCCACACTGGAGACTGGACACTCTCAGGTATGAAGAGGCCTGCTGCAGCCACAGACAATCAGTGTGATAGAGGAGGAAGAGCTGGAAACATTTTCTCTGTCAAAGCTGGTGACAGATCTCAATCTTTGTCTGCGGTCCAATAGTCAAAAAAATGACCTCCTCTGTCCTTTCCTAAACACTTTTCCTCGACCTGGATGGAAAACGTCACGAGGTCAAGGAAAGATGTGAAGGATCATTTATAAGGACTTAGGAAAAGATAAGCACAGTGCTCAGAGAGTCTGACTGCACTTTCACTAGGCTACGTAATTATGTGACGTGGATGTTGTTGACGTGGTCTGTGTGAAAACTACAAAGTTCAGAAGATGGACTACAAAAAGCTCCATCTTAGATACTTCTCCCTGTGCGCTCTGACCGTGTTGTTTCATGCAGGATATATAAACGTGGACGAGCCGGTGAAAAATCTGACTTCATTATCAACGTCAGAACTGAAATAAAATGGAATATTGTGGAGGAGCTAGCAAACAGCACATGGAGTAGACGTGCTTCCTGAGGCTCCTCCATGTCAGTCATTATATTTCATATTTTTACAGTGTCACATTTGATTTCACCTGCCTCGGAAACTTCTCTGATCACACTTATCGGGACTCTTACCCCCGACGTTATGGTGAGAAGGCGCTCATACTGCGACTGGTTGAAGTTGAATATTCTTCTTATTTTCCCGGACTACACACCAGATGTGGTGCAGCAAGTTTAGCGAGGTGTTGAGCAGATTGCAGGAGCTGAAGGTGGAGCATAGTCTCCTCTTTCCAGTGAAGCTCCACATCAAACACAAGGGCCGCTCCAGGTTTGCACTACTTGTTTTGTTCGTGTTTTTAAGAAACCAAACCTGGATCACTTTGATGAAATCTTTATTGGTCATCTTGCGTGCTCATACACCTGTGCCTGTGCATCCCTGTCCATCACCTTTATAGCCCCGCCCAGCTAAAACTATATCCCCAACAAACCGCTACTGACACCTTGTGGTCAACAACAATCTTACTGAATCATCACAAGATACTGATGGCCCTGGGTTTGATACTCTGTGTGAGAGGTAGACAACAATGGTTTAGGTGAAAGGCCAGGCTCTGTTTGGTGAGGAGGTGTAGATGGCCTCGGTGCTGTGGGGTGGACTCATCCATGTTGAGCTGCTTCAGTCTATTACACCTTGGGATCCATCCATATACTCAGTAGAAGGAGCCTGACCTTCATTAGTGCGCTCATCAATAGGATGAATGGCATCAGTCACTCAATCAGCCATGTTAGGTCACTGTGTGGAGTGTGGCTCAATCTCTGGCTCCAAGGACCATTTGTTGTGGATATAAAGGTTCAGACAGACAGACAGACAGCTTTGGTTGAGAGACATAGACAGTGAATGAGAGTGAGCAAGCGTCGGCCTCGATAAAGTTGTTCATCAGAGAAATCAAAAGCTCTCTCCTGATTGGTCCACAGAGGTTACGTTCAACACAAACACACAAACTCCCAGAAGCCACCTTTTCCCTGCAGCGCCTCCTCCTGTCTGAACGCTGCGTTACTTTCTTGTTGCTGCCACAAGGAATTGTGGGACGGCATTATCTCCTTTCCTTTGGTAAAGGATGGTCCAGTGTCTCCTCTGCTAAAGGAGACAAGAAAGGAAGCAGTGAAGCTCTTTTCCTTCTTCAGAGAATTCAAACAGCTCTTATCATGGCTGACACTTAAATCCTTCTGGGTCATTTCACTCAGTGAGGAACCTTCCTGAACAAAAAGACTATTGGACCGGAGCCTTTGAGTTTTGTTGTTTCTAAATTGAGTTACCTGCAAATGTTGAAAGTGAAACCTGATTAGATTCAATAAAGGATTCAAAAGGAATCAGATGGTGGATTTGGATTGAATCAAATGAATCAAATCCCAACCCTCCATGTGAACAGAAAAACCAAACTGTGTATGAGAGTGATGTAATGTCCATGTTTGCATGCTGAAAGAGGATGTGCTGGTCTGACCCCCCTCCTCCTTTCAGGGTGGAGCCTGCTGGAGTCCGATGGTTGAGACCAGGTCTGAGGAAGTGTAAGTGTGTTTTTAATTTGATTCATGAAAACAAACCATCTTCAAACTGTGACATCACTCCTTCAAATCTCTGATGTCATCATCAATAAATGAACAGATGATAGATTAATAACTGTCTTGTTCTCTCCATCAGATTCCTGTGAACTCACAGTCGACACAAACACAGTACACAGAAAGATCAAACTGTCTGACAACAACAGGAAGATGACACGTGTGAAGGAGGTTCAGTCATATCCTGATCATCCAGACAGATTTGACTCCTGTCTTCAGCTGCTGTGTAGAACTGGTCTGACTGGTCGCTGTTACTGGGAGGTCGAGAGGAGAGGAGACATTGAAATTTCAGTGAGTTACAGAAGAATCAGAAGGAAAGGATACAGAGACTGTGTGTTTGGAAGGAATGATCAGTCCTGGAGTCTGGACTGCTCTGATGACGATGGTTACTCTGTCTGGCACAATAACAGAAGAACATCCATCTCCTCCTCCTCGGTCTCTCACAGAGTAGCAGTGTATGTGGACTGTCCTGCTGGCACTCTGTCCTTCTACAGAGTCTCCTCTGACACACTGATCCACCTCCACACCTTCAACACCACATTCACTGAACCTCTTTATCCTGGGTTTGGGTTTAGGTTCTGGTTGTCTGTTTCTTCAGTGTCTCTGTGTGGTCTGTAGGACGGAGAGTCTCCTCCTGTCAGACAAACATTGTCTCTGCTGAACAGATCAGTTGAGTGTGTCCAGGATCACACAGCTGATGTTATTTCTGTCCCACACCATGTGTCCCTGGTTAGATTCTGGTGGGGACCTTTGCTGCATGTCATACCCCTCTCAGTTGCACCACAGGTACCAAAATTGCTGTTCTTGTGCAGAACTTTCATTCAACTTTCAAACTTTTTCGTGTCCGGGCACACCGTGAGCAGCCATGGCCACTATTGTTTACACCAGGGATCAGCTGTTAGCGCTCCGTGACACAGCGGTGCTGCCCCGTGAGAGGCCTGACGTCCCCCAGGAGCTGAGGAGGATACGACGGGGGACCCGTGCTGGAGTTCAACATCGTGCGAGGAGAAGACGGTGCAGACCGGTCATCCCGTCCATCATTATGGGAAATGTAAGATCTCTCCCCAATAAGATGGACGAGTTAACGGCGCTGACCCGGCACCAGAGGGAATATCGGGAGTGAACACAACCTTGTTCATCTCCTGCCTGTGTATGAACCCCTCGTGCACAGGCAACTAGCTGTGACCCACACAGTGAGAAGATGGTCTGAGGAGACTGAAGAGGCTCTGAGGGACTGTTTTGAATCAACTGTGTGGGAGGAACTCTGTGATCCTCATGGGGAGGACATCGACAGTCTCACTCACTGTACCCACCAGGACTGTACGGTGCTTCTCCAATAACAAACCCTGGATTAATCCGGACATAAAGGCCCTCCTTAAGGAGAAGAAGAGGGTCTTTAAGTCAGGAAACAAGGAGGAGCTGAAGACTGTGCAGAGGGAGCTGAGGAGGAAGATAAGAGAGGGGAAGAACAGATACAGGAAGAAGATGGAGGACCAGCTGCAGCAGAACAACATCAGCGGAGTCTGGAGAGGCCTGAAGACCATCTCTGGATACAAAGGACCAGACTCCCAGGCTGTGGGGGACCAGAAGTGGGTGAACGATCTGAATCTGTTCTTCAACAGGTTTGATCAGACACCCAACCCCCCCTCCCCCGGCCCAGTCATCCCTGCTGCAGCCCCCCCCTCGTCAACACACCCTGTATTTCCCCCCTCCATCACCCCCACCCCCCCCACACACAGCATTCAGATTGCCAGTCACCACTGCCTCCACCACTATTGCCCCATCCCCCCCCCACCGACACTCTCATCTCCTCTCACACCTCCACACCCCCTCACATCCCCAAACACCCTGCCCCCGAGCCCCAATCTGTCCCTCTCTGCCGACCAGGTGAGGAAAGAACTCAGGAAGATCAAGGCAAAGAAAGCTGCGGGTCCAGACGGCATCAGTTCCAGGCTCCTCAAGTCCTGCGCAGACCAACTCTGTGGGATTGTGGAGCACGTCTTCAACCTGAGCCTGAAGCTGGGGAGGGTTCCACAACTGTGGAAAACATCCTGTGTGGCCCCGGTGTCAAAGACGCCGCACCCAAAGAACCTCAATAGCTACAGGCCAGCGGCGCTGACATCGCACCTGATGAAGACACTGGAGCGGCTGGTCCTCGTCCATCTCCGCCCTCTGGTGGGACCATCCATGGACCCGCTGCAGTTCGCCTATCAGCCTGGCATCGGGGTGGATGACGCTGTCATCTTCCTCCTTCACAGAGCTCTCTCTCACCTGGAAAAGCCTGAAAGCACTGTGAGGATCACATTCTTCGATTTCTCCAGTGCTTTCAACACCATCCAGCCTCTGCTTCTGAGGGACAAGCTGGAGCTCTCCGGCGTGGATCATCACCTCACATCTTGGATTATGGATTACCTCACCAACCGTCCACAGTATGTGAGGACCAAGTGTTTTGGAGAAATTGCTGAAGTCAAAGGTCAATGGTGAGGTCAGGAGTTCAGAAAGTGTTCAGGAGCCTCTGATGTCTTATGCTGTAATATTTATTGATGCTTGATCAAGGAGAATTAGAGACACTCTCATGGTGCATGCATGGTCTTACAAGTACCTGGGTGTTCACCTGAACAATAAACTGGACTGGACTCACAACACTCATGCACTTTATAAGAAAGGCCAGAGCAGACTATCTGCTGAGGAAACTGAGGTCCTTTGGGGTGCAGGGAGCACTCCTGAGGACCTTCTTCGACACTGTTGTGGCATCAGCCATTTTCTTTGGAGTGGTCTGCTGAAGCAGCAGCATCTCAACCGCTGACAGGAAGAGACTTGACAAACTGATCAAGAAGGCCAGCTCTGTCCTGGGATGCCCCCTCGACTCAGTACAGGTGGTGGGAGAGAGGAGGATGATATCTAAGCTATCATCAATGATGGACAATGTCTCCCACCCCATGCAGGACACCATCACTGCACTGAACAGCTCCTTCAGCGATAGACTCCTTTACCCCAAATGTGTGAAGGAAAGATATCGAAGGTCCTTCCTTCCTGCTGCTGTCAGACTGTTTAATAACCAGCACTGCTCCCAGTAAACCACGTACACTTAAGGACTACATTTCATTTCACACTCTGTATCATGTGCAATAACAATATAATAATAATGTAAATAATAATAATAATGTGCAATAACTACTCCACAGTGCAATTTAATAGCCACTGTGCAACTGCTGTTGTTGTTTCTTTTTTCTATTGTCTTTGTCCTGTACATAGTGTTTTATATATATATATATATATATTTTTTTTTTTTAACTCCATATTCTTATCTATACTACTAGCTCTTCTCTGTTGCTATCCACTTTGCTGCTGCAACACTGTGAATTTCCCCATTGTGGGACAATAAAGGTCTATCTTATCTTATCTCTCTACCCCCATGTTTCCTGTCTGCGTCTCCTACGTGTCCGTAAAGACAAAATGTCCAAAACAGAAAACCTGAAATAAAATGTGTCATGAGCACAGAGCGTGACGGCTTATGTTCAACAATTGCATGCAAAGTTGTATAAAACCAAATAAAATGTATCATTTCAAACAGAGAGTGTCGTGGAAACTCATTGTCCAATCAGAAATGGATTAGACTTCAGTCCTTCCATCACGACGTTCAACTGGGTAAAAAGTGATTTGTAAGGAAACAATAAACTCTGCTTCATTATTCCAGAACTTCAAATCAACAGTTTATTAATGTCTGGATTCAAACTGATGATGACTAAATGAAGACAGACTTACAGACTCGAGTTACTCTGAAAGGACACGTCTGTTTCATCTGGACAGAAATGTATGATTTCATTTGATTTGTATGATTAAACATGAGACGACCAAAAAATGTGTCAAAAAGTCCAAAACTTTGAATCATTAGTGAAAAATCTGCTTTTATTTTGAAAAGCGGACGTTGAGTCTTCTCTTGGAGCCGTCACCGCCGCTTTTATTTTCCGTACACACACACACACACACACACACACACACACACACACAGCTGGTTGAAGCCAAATTTCAGAACCACATCAGCTAACGTTAGCTTTTAGCTCGCTATCGTTCCCGCTAACACAACACATTGAGTGTGTATGTTACTTTAGCTTTCAGCTAACGTGACCCGTGATGCTAACGTGTTGACGTTAGCCAACGATAAATGATGTAATGTACAAAGCAAAGGTGGGGTTAACGCGCTAACTGAAGCTAAGCTACTGGTCTGGTGGAAAGAGCACCAGTATGAGTATCCACTCTTGTCACACCTTGCTAAAAGGTACCTCTGCGTCCCTGGCACTAGTGTCTCCTCGGAGAGGGTCTTCTCCACCGCCGGAGATATCATCACTGCTCAGAGAAGTGCACTTCTCCCAGAGCACGTCGATCAGATTCTATTCCTGAACAAAAATCTGAAGAGAATGTAGATCACTTGGTCTGCAGTTATGTGGAGAGGAGACTTTCTGTTTAGTGTTCACTTGTAGGTCAGGGCCTACAGGCCTTAAGCTACTCTGCTAAGACGGGTACAATTTGAAGTTGTCTTAAATGTTGCTCCTCTGGACTTGAATTATTGGCTGCCATGGTTTATTTTGACTTTCCTGGTGGCTAGACTGGCTACCTCACATACTTGTAGGCCTACAGGCCTTAAGCTACTCGGCTAAGACGGGTACATTTGAAGTTAAATGTTTAAATGTTGTTCTCAGTGACTTGAATTGTTGGCTGTTTTGGAGAAGCCATGGTACTATGTTTACTTACCTGGTGGCTAGACCGGCTACCTCATATGTTCAGTGTCAAGCTAAAAAAGCTGTCAAAGAATCTGTTCAGAACAGGCCACTTGCTGCACGTTTGAACTCTCCATTGTTCATTGTAATACTGCACTTTATTTACTTTTCAAAGGCTTGTAAGCTACAGTTTGCACTGTTTCAATACATGAAACCAGTTTTCTCACCACATCTTTGATTCATTTTGTCCAGCATTTGCAAGCTGTAGCCTCTCTGTCCAGTCAGAGCCATATATTGTGTAATTGATGCTTTCCGTTTTCAGTTCAGTTAATTCAATCCAAGTCAATGGAACACTCACAAGATGTCACCAAAATCACACTGTCCCTTTAAAATCTTTCAGAAAATGATGTAAGCGAATCGAATCGTATCGTTGGCTGAATATCATGTATCGTATCGTATCGTGAGATTAGTGTATCGCTACAGCCCTAATAGTGTTGCTGTTTCTCCAGTAGAGTCAACAGCAGTTTGATTGTAACCTGAGCTCACATGATCAGTGAAAAATGTGTCTGGACTGGTCCGACAGCTCGGATCAACTTGGCTCAGGTTGATCTTTGAACTGTTCATACTCTGAAGTGAAGTGCATGGATGAAGTGTTGAGAGCTCAAATACAGAAACCTTCCAACACTCAGACTGAGCTGGTTTCACTGAAGACCCTTTAACACAGTCCAGGTCTCAACTGTCCCAGAGGCTTCAAAGTCCTTTTAGATGGACCAGAACCAGCCCAGAGTGTAACAGAACTTAGTGTTTGTTTAGAACCCCTCAGCCATCAGGGACCCCCAAAGAAATAGAACATGTGAACTATCCTGTGTCTCTGTGTTCAACTTTGGTCATAGTTTAAATATTTAAAGATAAACATGAAGATTTAAAGACACAGAGCTTCATTTTGTCTTGGCGCCCATAAATCCCCAGAATGCATCTTGTTCTTCAGGATGTCAGTTCAGGGTTTGGACATTAACAGTGTTTTTATGGGTGTATTAAGAATTTCTTCAGAACTTTAACAGGAAAAATAGAAACAAAGTGTTTGAAACTCTTGGATAACATCGTATGTTTCTGCTCTATTTGTCATAAATGTCATGAACACTGACATTGTTTTTACACACAATGTCCCACAAATACAGTCAGCCTGAGGTTCTGCAGGTTCTGCAGGTTCTGGTTCCTCTTTGTTAAGAACCAGGACTGATGAACAGAGTGAAGGTTCCCGCTCGGTGATCTCAGGCTGCATTCTGCCTCATAACAAACCAACATGTTTAAAATATAGTCGTGTACCATGTGATCCACACTGCTGCTTCACTGTTTAACTGTTTCTTGATCGTCTGTTCATTTGTTTGATGATGCAGCTCTAAATCTTCTGGAATCATTTCTAACTGAGTTACAGGACATGACAGAGTCCTGCATGTATTTCTGGAAGCTTCTCTGATGAACAAACAACTTTCAGATTGTAATCTGCGCTCACGTCATCAGTGAAGAATGTAACATGCTCAGACAGCTTTGTGATTTTATCTACAGAGTTTAAATGAACCATCTAACAACACTGACACAGACTGGTTTGACTGGATCCCACAGCCCATTTGTGAACTGTGAAAAGCTTCAGAACCTTTTTTAAATGGACCTGCTCAGTGTGTCTGATGGAAACAGCAGCTGGTTTGAACTGTTATGGATTTAATCAGAGACAGTCAACATGTCAGCCATCTTTGAGTTTCATTTTAATTTTTTAAAGTTCCTTCAGCTACAAACATGAGAATAAACACGAAGACGACACAGAAACGAAATGAGATCAGATCAAACTTTATTGATCCCAGACCAGGAAGTTAGACGTTAAAGTTGAAATCATAATCTTCAATTTAATTTGATTTCTAAAGATCATAGTAGAAGTTATCTCTTCACTCTTTCCATACAGAGCAGGCTGTACTCTTTATAATATTATTTAACAGATCATGGTGGACCGACGTCTGCAGAGAGCGGCCAAGTTTAAAGACACAGAGACACAATAATAATAATGAATACTAGAAATATAACTACCTGTAGTAATAATGATGATTATAATATAAATACTGTTTGTATCAGGCGTCAAGAAGGTCCAATTCTAATACATGTATGCAGATCATGACTCAGCACAAATCATCTCACTAACTGTCAAAGCAGATTCCTCTAAAAACAAAAGATATGCATCACAAATGAACACTTCTGATTGGCTGCAATCTTGACGTCACTCTGATGTCTTTGTTTAGACTTGGACTCTGAAGTTGTGAGGGTGTGACGGCGTCCTCAGATCAGATGCACACAGACACCAGGACTGACGAGGAAGAAATGAGCAGCTTCTTCTCTCCCAGTGTTTCCTCCACACCTGAAGGTGGAAAGTGTCTGTAAGTGGACCTGAAGTGAGTTCAGCAGGTGAGAATCCTACCAGAGAAATGTGTAAATGTTTGATCATCAGGATCACTTTGATCACATTGTGCTGTGTCACTGTTTAACTGGACAGGACAAATGTTTCTTCATGCTGATTGGTTGATTCAGAATATCTATTATTGATATGTTGTTGAATTTCTCTCTGAGTTAAAGAACAATGATTTCAGAAAGACTTACATGTCATAGTGTTGCTGTTTCTCCAGTAGAGTCAACAGCAGTTTGATTGTAACCTGAGCTCACATGATCAGTGAAAAATGTGTCTGGACTGGTCCGACAGCTCGGATCAACTTGGCTCAGGTTGATTTTTGAACTGTTCATACTCTGAACTTAAAGGTGCAGTGTGTCAGATTTGGGGCCTTTATTTTCAGAATAAGGCAGACATGGAATATAATATTCATAACTGTTGTCACAACCTGGCTCTTTGGGCCATGACAAAACCGGAGTTGCACTGTTTTTAGGAGGTTAACATGTTTCTTTATTTAACATAAAGCAACGGAAAATAGAACAAACGTTAGAAATGGGATGTGGACGTCAGTATTATCAGTGGTGTAGGATGTGCATGTGTGTAAAATGTAGTGGATGTGTGTTGTTAAGTACATTTAACTAAAAGGGAAAAGAACGGTTAACCCTGCGGCTGCCACACCACTCCACGACGTTTGCTGGAGAGAGAGAGAGAGAATGAATCAATCGTGGGCCTTTATAATCTCAGGGCACCGGGCCCAGATGGGGCCAATGGGTTATAATCGGTATACACAGCTACTGGTTTCCCCCCAGTACCAACATAAACCTCAAAATGCTGCAGCGCCCAAATAAGGGCCAGCACTTCCTTCTCTATCGTTGAATAGTTCACTTGGTATGAATTGAACTTTTTCGAGAAGTAACACACAGGTTTATCAATTCCCCCCTCCTCCTGCAGCAACACTGCCCCTGTGCCCACTTGACTGGCATCTGTCTGGATCTTAAACGGCTCATTCAAACACGGTGCAGCCAGGACTGGAGCCGAGCACAGGAGGGATTTCACATTCTCGAACGCACTTTGACAAAGAGGAGACCACACAAATTTCGCCTTGCCCTTCAACAGGTCAGTTAGTGGTGCGACTACAGTTGAAAAGTTTTTACAAAAACTCCTGTAATAGCCGACCAAACCCAGGAAACGCACCAACTCCTTTTTTGTAGCTGGAGCAGGAAACTGCACAACAGCTCTGATTTTAGCATCAACTGACGCACATGCCCCTGTCCGACCACTCGCCCAAGATATGTCACTGTCGCCCTGGCAAACTCACACTTTGCCAGATTGACTGTGAGTCGCGCCTCAGCTACACGACTGAACAAGGCACAGACATGCTGGACATGAGCATCCCATGTGTCACTGAAGATAACTACATCGTCCAGATAAACGGCACAGCCTTCAAGACCTGCCACAACCATGTTCATGAGACGCTGAAAAGTTTCTGGTGCATTCCGTAGCCCAAAACTCATCACAGTGTACTCATACAGTCCAGTAGGCGTTATGAACGCAGAAATCTCCCTAGCACGAGCAGACAGAGGAACTTGCCAGTACCCTTTAAGCAAGTCAAACTTGCTCACAAATTTCGCTGCACCAACCTGGTCTATGCAGCCCTCCATTCGAGGCAATGGGAATGAATCTGATTTAGTGACCTTGTTTACTTTTCGATAATCAGTACAAAATCTAGGAGACTTGTCAGATTTATCAACCAACAGACAGGGTGACGCCCAACTGGACGATGATGGAACTGCAATGTTGTTGTCCAGCATGTATTTGACCTCAGATGCCATAACTTTCTGTCTGTGTGGTGCACACCTATAGAAACGCTGTTTGATTGGTGTACTGTCTCCAACATCAATATCATGTTCTATCAGGTGTGTGCGTGATGGTGTATCACCAAACAGGCCTGGGGGGTATTCCATCAGCGTAGCTAAGAATTGCCAGACTTAGGTGTAAGCTTGAAGCTTGACTAAGCTCCACTTCCCAATCTAGCTCCAAGTCGTTCCATCAAGTGAAATCAGCTGGCTCCACCTGACGCTTAGTCAAGCCTCACCTGTTAAGCCTCAACTTGTGCACGCCCACAGGGAAAATAAAAAGCCCATACTAGTCGAGAGCGAAAACTGTCAAAAATGCCGAAAAGCAAGGGAAAGGAGCGTGCAGAGATGTTCTCCGCAGCGGAGCAAACCCTCCTCATGGAGGTATATGAGCATTACAGCCACATAATCCGAAAGAAGGGCAATACCGCGGCAATCAATAAAGCGAGGGATGTGGCGTGGCAGAATATTGCCGACAGGCTGAATGCGTAAGTGACAAAGAAAATGAAGTATTTCAGCGTCATCATGTTATATAAATCCCCCATCAAAGGGACAAAATATATGTAGACAATAATCTACCAATTGATTTCTTGATGGTTTTTGTTTTAAACTAATCAATTATGTGGACCTATTAATGCAACCAAATCCCTAAAATTAAAAGGAAAATCCCCAAAGAACAAAAAGACAGCCCTAATAAGTAACATTCATATGACCATAATTAAAATAGCATTATTGTTTCACTGCAATTTATGTGAAATTCTCCATATTTTATCATTTGGCAGCCCTAGTAGTAATGTTAGAAAGTGATATTCATTTATCAACTGATTGTCCTGGAAGACCCTTGGTGCTGGTGCTGGTCGGAAGGCCCGTTGAATTATCCGGGCCTCTTCATTCACTGGGTTGTCAATGAATGGGCATGCCATGTTGGAATGTCTCACTCTATCTCTCTTTCTCTTTGTCTCACTCTATCTCTCTTTCTCTTTGTCTCACTCTATCTCTCTTTCTCTTTGTCTCGCTCTATCTCTCTTTCTCTTTGTCTCGCTCTATCTCTCTTTCTCTTTCTCACTCTATCTCTCTTTCTCTTTGTCTCACTCTATCTCTCTTTCTCTTTGTCTCACTCTATCTCTCTTTCTCTTTCTCACTCTATCTCTCTTTCTCTTTCTCACTCTATCTCTCTTCCTCTGTGTCTCTCTGTGTCCCTCTCCCTCTCTTGAATGCACTGCTTAAATGTCTTGGCCTTTGTCAATTGACCTCAGTTGGCTTTGGCTTTGCCAGCCAATAGGAGGCAAGGAGGGTGTGTGGGGGTGGAGATTGGAGGGCATTTACATCTAATTGTGGTTTGGTGTACATATTCAATCTTTTATTTTCAATGCCTCAATTTCCTCTTATTATATTTTTTTGCTAATTAGTTTATTTTGTATTTATTTGTGTCTTATTTTTTATTATTTTATTTTCGTGATAATGTTCTTTAATGTACTTATAGATAATATATAATAATTAGTATAAATAATTTCTTTAATACATTTTATTATATATTTTATGTTTTACATATTATTTTATCATTCCATGACAGTTGTGTGTCTCTGTTTCTGTCTATTGGACATTCTTTGATCATAGATGGTGCTAAGCTTCACTTTTAGCCTGCTACAGACCAGGTTTGCCCGGCAGCATAAGTTACCATGGTTACTTGGCTGGCATTCACATTAGCCACCTTGGTGGAACAGGGTTGAGGCTCAGATTGATGGAACGGAAACCTGAGCCACAGTTCTGGCTTAGCCATGGTTGAGGCTTAGCCAGAGTCATAGTTTCCATGGTTACTGAGTTGGGGCTTATTTCTCTCTTTAATGGAACCGAACTCTCACTCATATTAGCCAGACTTGGCCATTTAAGCTTGGCTTTGCCTTTAGCCTGCTTGATGGAATACCCCCCTGGATACTCCCTGATCACCTCCTTCAGCTCACTGCTTTGAATGTCAGATAAGTGAGCAAACAAAATCCCCAAATTACACAACGTCTCTGAATTTTTTAGCCTACCACACATCACAGGGTCATCAGGTGCTCCAACATCCACCTCCTCCCTGTCCACCATACCCGGAGCCTGCAAAGCTGAGGACACAGAACCAGCAGTAAGTACCAGACTGACACCCAAACTCTGTGTACTGGACTCAGGCGCAACAGTAGCATCACGTGAATAATAAGGCTTCAACAAGTTGACATGACGTGAAAACTTTCTACGCTTTGGAGTGGAAATGAAGTAATTCTGCTCTGAAACTTGTCGCTCCACAGTGTACGGGCCTGGGAACTTTGCTTGAAATGGTGAACTTACCACTGGAGTGAGAGCCAAAACCTGGTCTCCAGGACTAAACTGACGACGCTCTGCCTGGCGGTCATACAGGGTTTTAATTTTAGACTGAGCCACTTCCAAATTTTCATGCGCCTTTTCAGCAGCCGTATACAAACGATGGCGGAAACCATTCACATAATCTATCAAATTCTTGGGTGGATCAGTGTCAACCAAGCCATCCCACAGAACTGCCAAGGGACCATGCACTGTATGGCCAAAAACAAGGTCATTGGGACTAAACCCAGTGCTCTCCTGCACAACTTCTCGGGCTGACAACATCAACCAAGGTAGGCCATCCTCCCAATCTCCCCCTATCTCTGTGCAGTACGCACGCAACAAGGACTTTAATGTCTGGTGAAAGCGCTCCAACGTTCCTTGGCTCTGTGCATGATAAGCAGACGCATGATTATGCTTCACCTTCAACTGCTTCAACACCTGTCCAAACAAGTGCGATGTAAAGTTAGAGCCTTGGTCGCTCTGAATTACACGCGGAATGCCAAAAATGCCTTGACTATTGATCTTGCAGAAATTGAACGCAAAGGATATGCTGCAGGATATCTTGTCATCTGGCACATCACAGTCAGCGAACAACCAGACTTTGAGGTTGGCAAGGGCCCCACACAATCTATAATCAAATGCTCAAATGGTTGACTGATCGCTGGAGTGGGACAGAGAGGTGCTGTTTGATTGACTGACTCGGCTTACCTGTAAGTTGACATGTACGACACAATTTTATGTAATTGGAGACATCACGCTTTAACTTCGGCTAAAAAAAATATCACAAGACCCGGTCATAAGTTTTCCTCACACCCAAATGACCTGACTCGTCATGTGCAATCTTTAATACGGTGACACGGAATTTTTCACTCGCAAAAGGGTCTTCAGTGAAACCAGCTCAGTCTCAGTGTTGGAAGGTATTTGAGCACTCAACACTTCATCCATGCACTTAAAGGTCCAGTGTGCAGGACTTTAACACTGTTTATTTTTCCTGGATAATCCGCTCAGTGTCCCAGATACAGAAAAAAATAAACACCAAATTCTGGGATATAAGCAAGTGCATCTTACATGCCAAGTTTTGTCCATAAATAAGTTATTTTGAGGATTATAGATTATAAATACAAACTGAACAAATGTGGGCGTGTTATCACAAATAAATGTGGTGTCATGGAGGTATCAAGGTTAGGGTCGACCCTGAACATTTGTGCAGTGTTAGTGAGAAGAATGACAACTAATGTGTCCTGTAATGTAAAGATATGAACTGTTGAAATAAATGGCCAAAAATATTCAACAGTGATTGAAATGTGCAGCTTCTGCCAGTCACAAAAACTGAACAGACAGATCAAATGTACAAACGGAAATCTGGTTTCAGTATCAGCTTTCTGTTGTGTAATTTAACATTCAGGGATGTTGGAGTACGTCAGCTGGAAAAAGGTTGTGAACCTGTAAAACTACATTTTCACACCGCACCACACGATCACATAATAACAGAGAAACTGTCAGTTCATCTGTCAGAGCTGATCTGAGAACAACACATATAGCATAACGTGTGAGTGAGACACAGTAAGCTGTGGCTGAGACAAATGTCCACCAGTCTGCAGTCAGAGAGCCACATCAGCACAGGATATTTTCCTGTATGGCATCATACACCAAGTTTTTTAGTTTCTGCTGCCTCATTCTTAAGTAGAGGCAAGTCCCCCTCTGAAGTCATGAACACGAGAGAAAACTATTTACAGCAGGCTTAGAAAATCACCACAGTCTTTATTATTGGGGTGGTGTGGTTGGAGTCTATCCCAGATGACTTAGGGCGAGAGGCGGGTACGGACAAGTTGCCAGTTCATTCATATATATATATGTAATCAGTAAGCATGTGTTATATCTGAGAATACATCCACAATTCTGTAATTAATCATCACATAAATAATACTCATTAACAGTGAGACAAGGTTTGTCACTGTCACTTAATATGTGCAAGATACAAGACACATTTTTACACACAATCTTTCTGACACTGATTATTAATCTGAGCTTTTATTAAGTAGTTATAGAAAATCTACTAATTGTAAAATAATATTTCTATTTATCTGGACAGGGAGGGAAGATGGCGACACATAAACAGGTCCTGTTAGAAACTCTGGAGGATTTGGGAGCTGATGACTTTTACAAATTCAAGTGGTTCCTGCAGCAGCCAGTCCTGGAAGGTTTCCCAGCAATCAAGAAGAGTCGACTGGAGAATGCAAACAGGATGGACACAGTGGATCAGATGGTGAACAGCTACTGTATAAACACGATGACAGTGACCAGAATGGTTTTGGTGAAGATGAATCTGCGTGATCTAGTGGAGAAATTACCAAACACCACCTCAGAACCTGCAGGTAGGTCATTGAAAAGAGTTATGACAAAGTAAGAAGCTGCAAATTAAACAATCATACATCACATAACATGTTTGTACTGTAAGATCATTTACATGGCAGTGATGATACAGAAGAAAGATCCCGCTCATATCAAAATAAACCTCTCAAATAATAACACCATAATGTTGTGGAGGAAGCTAGGTTGTCAGGACAATACCTCCTGACAGAGTCACCCGAAACAAATGAGTCCCAGGTGAAGGGTCAGACCAAAAGTGATGTCACAAATGTTACTTTGGAAGTAAACTCACCTGGATCGTACACTGATACCAAGATACAAACAGCACATTGATCCAAGCCAGATTAAAATGATTCATTAAAGTTAGAAATGTGCACACTGAGTCACAAAATGTTTGAAAGAGTCACTTTTAAGTTGGCATCCTCTCTGTTGTGTCATTTTTTTATTTTATTCAGAGCTTCTTGACGAGTGCCGACGTAAACTCAAGTCCAACCTGAAGAAGAAGTTTCAGCGTGTGTTTGAGGGGATTGCTAAAGCAGGAAACTCAAAACTGCTACAAGAGATCTACACAGAGCTCTACATCACAGAGGGAGGGACTGCAGGGGTCAATGATGAACATGAGGTCAGACAGATTGAAACAGCATCCAGGAAACCAGACAGACCAGAAACAACAATCAGACAAGAAGACATCTTTAAAGCCTCACCTGGAAGAGATGAACCAATCAGAACAGTGATGACAAAGGGAGTGGCTGGCATTGGGAAAACAGTCTTAACACAGAAGTTCACTCTGGACTGGGCTGAAGACAAAGCCAACCAGGACATACAGTTCACATTTCCATTCACTTTCAGAGAGCTGAATGTGCTGAAAGAGAAAAAGTTCAGCTTGATGGAACTTGTTCATCACTTCTTTACTGAAACCAAAGAAGCAGGAATCTGCAGGTTTGAACACTTCCAGGTTGTGTTCATCTTTGACGGTCTGGATGAGTGTCGACTTCCTCTGGACTTCCACAACACTGAGATCCTGACTGATGTTACAGAGTCCACCTCAGTGGATGTGCTGCTGACAAACCTCATCAGGGGGAAACTGCTTCCCTCTGCTCGCCTCTGGATAACCACAAGACCTGCAGCAGCCAATCAGATCCCTCCTGACTGTGTTGACATGGTGACAGAGGTCAGAGGGTTCACTGACCCACAGAAGGACGAGTACTTCAAGAAGAGATTCAGAAAGAAGGAGCAGGCCAGCAGAATCATCTCCCACATCAAGACATCACGAAGCCTCCACATCATGTGCCACATCCCAGTCTTCTGCTGGATCTCTGCTACAGTTCTGGAGGATCTGTTGAAGACCAGAGAGGGAGGAGAGCTGCCCAAGACCCTGACTGAGATGTACATCCACTTCCTGGTGGTTCAGGCCAAAGTGAAGAACATCAAGTACCATGGAGGAGTTGGGACAGATCCACACTGGAGTCCAGAGAGCAGGAAGATGATTGAGTCTCTGGGAAAACTGGCTTTTGAGCAGCTGCAGAAAGGAAACCTGATCTTCTATGAATCAGACCTGACAGAGTGTGGCATCGATATCAGAGCAGCCTCAGTGTACTCAGGAGTGTTCACACAGATCTTTAAAGAGGAGAGAGGACTGTACCAGGACAAGGTGTTCTGCTTCGTCCATCTGAGTGTTCAGGAGTTTCTGGCTGCTCTTCATGTCCGTCTGACCTTCATCAACTCTGGAGTCAATCTGCTGTCAGAGGAACAAACAAGGAGGCGGTCTAAAGTCTTCAGAAACAAACCTAAACTAAAACATCTCTACCAGAGGGCTGTGGACAAGGCCTTACAGAGTCCAAATGGACACCTGGACTTGTTCCTCCGCTTCCTCCTGGGACTTTCACTGCAGACCAATCAGACTCTCCTACGAGGTCTGCTGACACAGACAGGAAGTGACTCAAAAACCAATCAGGAAACAGTCAAGTACATCAAGAAGAAGATCGAAGAGACTCCCTCTGCAGAGAGAAGCATCAATCTGTTCCACTGTCTGAATGAACTGAATGATCGTTCTCTAGTGGAGGAGATCCAACAGTACCTGAGATCAGGAAGTCTCTCCACAGATGAACTCTCTCCTGCTCAGTGGTCAGCTCTGGCCTTCATCTTACTGTCATCAGAAGAAGATCTGGACGTGTTTGACCTGAAGAAATTCTCTGCTTCAGAGGAGGCTCTTCTGGGGCTGCTGCCAGTGATCAAAGCCTCCAAGAAAGCTCTGTAAGTGTGATTTATTCATCAGTAAATACTCTGATATCTTTCAACTGGAGAAACAAAACTTAGAACTTGTTTCCTTTCTGTTGTTTCTCCAGACTGAATGGCTGTAACCTCTCAGAGAGAAGCTGTGAAGCTCTGTCCTCAGTTCTCAGCTCCCGGTCCTCTAGTCTGAAAGATCTGGACCTGAGTAACAACGACCTGCAGGATTCAGGAGTGAAGCTGCTGTCTGCTGGACTGGAGAGTCCACACTGTACACTGGAAAGTCTCAGGTCAGATGAAGACACAGTTTGTGTTCATGTTTTAAAATGTTTTGTCTCAGCTCCATATAATTTAAACAGCCTCTGTCATCAGAGTTCATGAAGCTCTTCTGTCAGGATTTCAAATTTCACTGTATAAAAAGTCTTTGAATTTTCTGATCACCAAAAGTCCAGAGTCAACATTTAACACAAATGTTATTTGTCTTCTTGTTCATTATTTCCTCTCCAGACTGAGTGACTGTAACCTCTCAGAGAGAAGCTGTGAAGCTCTGTCCTCAGTTCTCAGCTCCCAGTCCTCTAGTCTGAAAGATCTGGACCTGAGTAACAACGACCTGCAGGATTCAAGAGTGAAGCTGCTGTCTGCTGGACTGGAGAGTCCACACTGTACACTGGAAAGTCTCAGGTCAGGATCCATTAACCCGTTCAGCTGATGACCATTTAAATCTGATTTACATGAGTTGATAAACAGCTAACCTGTGTAGGATTGTGTCTGCTAATATGATTCGTCAAAGGAGCTTTAAGCTGACTTCAAAGATTTCTTCTAATAACTCTCTGATTCAGTCATTGTGTTATATATTTATTTATTTGTAGACAGTTTCTTCTTGTATCTGACTGACGCAGCAGGACCCTCAGATGATCTTCCATGTGTGTTGTTTTGTGTGTTTTCAGGCTGTCAGGCTGTCTGATCACAGAGGAAGGCTGTACTTCTCTGGCCTCAGCTCTGAGCTCCAACCCCTCCCATCTGAGAGAGCTGGACCTGAGCTACAATCATCCAGGAGACTCAGGAGTGAAGCTGCTGTCTGCTGGACTGGAGGATCCACACTGGAGACTGGACACTCTCAGGTATGAAGAGGCCTGCTGCAGCCACAGACAGTCAGTGTCATAGAGGAGGAAGAGCTGGAAACATTTTCTCTGTCAAAGCTGGTGACAGATCTCAACTCAATCTTTGTCTGCGGTCCAATAGTCAAAAAAATGACCTCCTCTGTCCTTTCCTAAACACTTTTCCTCGACCTGGATGGAAAACGTCACGAGGTCAAGGAAAGATGTGAAGGATCATTTATAAGGACTTAGGAAAAGATAAGCACAGTGCTCAGAGAGTCTGACTGCACTTTCACTAGGCTACGTAATTATGTGACGTGGATGTTGTTGACGTGGTCTGTGTGAAAACTACAAAGTTCAGAAGATGGACTACAAAAAGCTCCATCTTAGATACTTCTCCCTGTGCGTTCTGACCGTGTTGTTTCATGCAGGATATATAAACGTGGACGAGCCGGTGAAAAACGTCAGAACTGAAATAAAATGGAATATTGTGGAGGAGCTAGCAAACAGCACATGGAGTAGACGTGCTTCCTGAGGCTCCTCCATGTCAGTCATTATATTTCATGTTTTTACAGTGTCACATTTGATTTCACCTGCCTCGGAAACTTCTCTGATCACACTTATCGGGACTCTTACCCCCGACGTTATGGTGAGAAGGCGCTCATACTGCGACAGCTTGAAGTTGAATATTCTTCTTATTTTCCCGGACTACACACCAGATGTGGTGCAGCAAGTTTAGCGAGGTGTTGAGCAGATTGCAGGAGCTGAAGGTGGAGCATAGTCTCCTCTTTCCAGTGAAGCTCCACATCAAACACAAGGGCCGCTCCAGGTTTGCACTACTTGTTTTGTTCGTGTTTTTAAGAAACCAAACCTGGATCACTTTGATGAAATCTTTATTGGTCATCTTGCGTGCTCATACACCTGTGCCTGTGCATCCCTGTCCATCACCTTTATAGCCCCGCCCAGCTAAAACTATATCCCCAACAAACCGCTACTGACACCTTGTGGTCAACAACAATCTTACTGAATCATCACAAGATACTGATGGCCCTGGGTTTGATACTCTGTGTGAGAGGTAGACAACAATGGTTTAGGTGAAAGGCCAGGCTCTGTTTGGTGAGGAGGTGTAGATGGCCTCGGTGCTGTGGGGTGGACTCATCCATGTTGAGCTGCTTCAGTCTATTACACCTTGGGATCCATCCATATACTCAGTAGAAGGAGCCTGACCTTCATTAGTGCGCTCATCAATAGGATGAATGGCATCAGTCACTCAATCAGCCATGTTAGCTCACTGTGTGGAGTGTGGCTCAATCTCTGGCTCCAAGGACCATTTGTTGTGGATATAAAGGTTCAGACAGACAGACAGACAGCTTTGGTTGAGAGACATAGACAGTGAATGAGAGTGAGCGAGCGTCGGCCTCGATAAAGTTGTTCATCAGAGAAATCAAAAGCTCTCTCCTGATTGGTCCACAGAGGTTAGGTTCAACACAAACAGACAAACTCCCAGAAGCCACCTTTTCCCTGCAGCGCCTCCTCCTGTCTGAACGCTGCGTTACTTTCTTGTTGCTGCCACAAGGAATTGTGGGACGGCATTATCTCCTTTCCTTTGGTAAAGGATGGTCCAGTGTCTCCTCTGCTAAAGGAGACAAGAAAGGAAGCAGTGAAGCTCTTTTCCTTCTTCAGAGAATTCAAACAGCTCTTATCATGGCTGACACTTAAATCCTTCTGGGTCATTTCACTCAGTGAGGAACCTTCCTGAACAAAAAGACTATTGGACCGGAGCCTTTGAGTTTTGTTGTTTCTAAATTGAGTTACCTGCAAATGTTGAAAGTGAAACCTGATTAGATTCAATAAAGGATTCAAAAGGAATCAGATGGTGGATTTGGATTGAATCAAATGAATCAAATCCCAACCCTCCATGTGAACAGAAAAACCAAACTGTGTATGAGAGTGATGTAATGTCCATGTTTGCATGCTGAAAGAGGATGTGCTGGTCTGACCCCCCTCCTCCTTTCAGGGTGGAGCCTGCTGGAGTCCGATGGTTGAGACCAGGTCTGAGGAAGTGTAAGTGTGTTTTTAATTTGATTCATGAAAACAAACCATCTTCAAACTGTGACATCACTCCTTCAAATCTCTGATGTCATCATCAATAAATGAACAGATGATAGATTAATAACTGTCTTGTTCTCTCCATCAGATTCCTGTGAACTCACAGTCGACACAAACACAGTAAGCAGAAAGATCAAACTGTCTGACAACAACAGGAAGATGACACGTGTGGAGAAGGTTCAGTCATATCCTGATCATCCACACAGATTTGACTTCTGGTGTCTTCAGCTGCTGTGTAGAACTGGTCTGACTGGTCGCTGTTACTGGGAGGTCGAGTGGAGAGGAGGAGTTAATATATCAGTGAGTTACAGAAGAATCAGAAGGAAAGGAGACAGAGACTGTGAGTTTGGAAGGAATGATCAGTCCTGGAGTCTGTACTGCTATGATGATGATGGTCGTTACTCTGTCTATCACAATAACAGATCCATCTCCTCCTCCTCCTCCTCCTCCTCCTCCTCCTCGGTCTCTAACAGAGTAGCAGTGTATGTGGACTGTCCTGCTGGCACTCTGTCCTTCTACAGAGTCTCCTCTGACACACTGATCCACCTCCACACCTTCAACACCACATTCACTGAACCTCTTTATCCTGGGTTTGGGTTCTTGACATATGGTTCTGGTTCTTCAGTGTCTCTGTGTGGTCTGTAGGACGGAGAGTCTCCTCCTGTCAGACAAACATTGTCTCTGCTGAACAGATCAGTTGAGTGTGTCCAGGATCACACAGCTGATGTTATTTCTGTCCCACACCATGTGTCCCTGGTTAGATTCTGGTGGGGACCTTTGCTGCATGTCATACCCCTCTCTCTACCCCCATGTTTCCTGTCTGCGTCTCCTACGTGTCCGTAAAGACAAAATGTCCAAAACAAAGACAGAAAACCTGAAATAAAATGTGTCATGAGCACAGAGCGTGACGGCTTATGTTCAACAATTGCATGCAAAGTTGTATAAAACCAAATAAAATGTATCATTTCAAACAGAGAGTGTCGTGGAAACTCATTGTCCAATCAGAAATGGATTAGACTTCAGTCCTTCCATCACGACGTTCAACTGGGTAAAAAGTGATTTGTAAGGAAACAATAAACTCTGCTTCATGTTGGAAATTGTTAAAGTCTGTTTGTCCTTTGAAATATTTAGTTTGGATAATTAAACATTTTTATTAAAATCTTCAAAATAAAATCCCACAATCATAAAAAACAAATGCTTTTACTTTGAAATCAGGATACATTGACCATATGTTGAGACTGAGCATGAATGACGCTGACTTCACACAGCGTCAGTTAGCTCTGTTTGTTAGCTGCTGTTAGCTAATGTTAGCTCAGTTTGTTAGCTAATGTTGGCAACACGGATCATGTTAGCTGCTATAAATAACACATACACTCAGATGATGTTTAGCTAGCGATAATGTTAGTGAGCATGAAGCTAACCACAGGAAGTTCAGCTGTTGTAAATTCAGTTTTATTTTGTTAAATAAAAAAAAATATATGTGTGTGGATGTGTGTATGTTCACCCGATTTGACTGTTATCAGTCAAATCTGGTATGTTTGTGTGTGTGGGTGCCTGTGGCATTGTATGTGTGTGAGTGTGTATGTAGTTGTGTATATCTGTGTGGGGGTGGGAGGTTTGGTGTTTCTTTGTTGTTCATGTTTTACTTTGCTTGTCTTTTATTTTCTTTGTTTTTATCCCTGTAAGGCACTTTGAGTTACCTTGGTAGGTAAGGTGCCATATAAATAAAGTTGAATTTGAATTTGAATTTGAATTTAAAGTCTGTTTGTCGTTTTAAATATTTAGTTTGGATAATTAAACATTTTTATTAAAATCTTCAAAATAAAATCTCACGATCATAAAAAACAAATGCTTTTACTTTGAAATCAGGATACATTGACCATATGTTGTGACTGAGCATGAGTGACGCTGACTTCACACAGCGTCAGTTAGCTCTGTTTGTTAGCTGCTGTCAGATAAAGTTATCTCTGTTTGTAAGCTAATGTGTGCTCAGTTTGTTAGCTGCTGTTAGCTAATGTCAAATAAAATCAAATAAAATCAAATCAAAGAACTCAGACTTCAGTTTTTTTGACCACAGCGCCCCCACGTGGACCCAACCGGTACTACAGCAGCCAGCGGACACCATGCTCACCTGTCCTGTACAGCCCTCTGACAGGTGAGCTAGTTGTCATGGTACCTATCAGTGGGCAGATCACAGTCATCAGAGGAGAGATGACACTGTTTGCAGTGTTGATAAAGTTTTCCAGCTGTTCCATGAGTCACGTGAGAAGAACAAAGATATAATATAATTATAATGTGTGAATATAAAATATAAAGCACACAGTCATCTAAAGCACCTGAAGAACAAGAACAACCAGAACACCTGATTCATCCTGGAGACCATGACTGACAGGTGAGGAGCTGTCTGTCTCACAGTGACACAGTTTTTGTGATGAAGATGCAAACTGAATATTATTGATCATAAAACACTGATCAGTGTTCTCTGTAGGTCTCGTGCACAGACAGTAAAGAAGTGACCGGATGAAGCTCTCTGCTCATTTCCTGTCTGACTGATCAACAGAGGCAGCGCTCTGTGCTGCGTTCAGGGTCACTCCTCTGTTTAGTTTCACTTTGTGTGAACGTTGTGTTTCGTTTTGTTTTTGTCATGTTCGTATTTCAATGATGAGGCTCTGTTGTTAGCAAGTAACTTATTTTAATGAACGCTGTTCTCAACAACATACATGTGTTATTTTATATAGTCTTGCTCTACCTGGTTATTATAGTGCGGTACGTTGACTACACAACAGTACTGCCGCCTAGCGGTCAGACATGTAATAACATCCAATCATAACATCCCTTTTTCTCAGGCAAAATGTATTAACATGAACTATCACATTAGCTGTGTCAGTTATTTTAACCACTTCCCATTCAGCCTAACCCTGCTACACATCTGCAGTATGAACAGTATCAGATTGCATAAACCAAATCTACGCTAACACTAGACCTGTGAGAACACATTCATAACATCAACCAATATACAGTTTGTTCGACATGTTTAACATGTATATTGAATGTTCTTTGTTTATAAGTTCAATCTATCAGGCTTTCTGATTTCTCTTGTGGACCTCCTTAACTCTGATTCACTTGGAGTAGGTGAGTGTGAGTCAGTGTGAGCCGTCTGAGGATCTGTCCATCATCCGTTCTCACAGTGTATGATCGTGGGGCAACTTCTTGCAGGACCGTCGCTTTTGTGTTCCATCCATCAGCATCCTCAATCCTGACTTTGTTGTTGGTAGTCAGTGGAGGAAGATGCTTGGCTGTTCTGTCATATAATGACTTTTGCATCATTTTCTGCTGTCGTAGCTTATGTTCAATCTTTGAGGGATTCTTCTGCTTTAATTTGTCATTAGGATGACTCGGCAAGGTTGTTCGGAGCTTCCTCTTCATCAGCAGTTCAGCTGGTGATAGACCGCACTGAAGAGGTGATGCTCTGTAGCTCAATAAAGCCAGATACGGATCCGAGTCACTGTCAGCGGCTTTCTTTAGGAGCTGCTTGAGAATGTGAACTCCTTTTTCCGCTTGCCCGTTTGACTGTGTGTAGTGTGGGCTTGACGTCACATGCTTGAAGTCATATTGCACTGCAAACTTCTGCCATTCTTTGCTGTTGAAGCAGGGGCCATTATCACTCACCACAGTGTGTGGAATGCCATGCCTGGCAAAGATAGATTTTGCATGAGTTATGACACAGGTTGATGACAAGTTTGCCAGCAGCGCCATCTCGGGGAAGTTTGAGTAGTAATCTATTACCACTAAATAGTCTTTACCTCTGAGATGAAACAAGTCCTCCCATGGTGCTGTCAGCACCTCAGCCACCACCATAGGCTCTTTGCTTTGCTTGCTCCTGTGTTTCTGGCATGTTTCATGTTTACTTATGAGTGTTTCAATGTCTTTGTTAATTCCAGGCCAGAAAACCGACTCTCTCGCCCTCCTTTTGCACTTCTCGATGCCGAGATGGCCTTCATGTATCCTGTGCAACATGTCCATTCTCAAAGCCTGTGGAATGACAATCCTGTCCTTCTTTAACAGCAGACCATCCACAGTACTAAGTTCACCTCTGACATGGTAAAATTGCGGACATGAACCAACTGGCCATCCCTCATCCATGTTTCTCATGACATGCTGTAGCTCCGCATCCTTTGCTGTAGCCTCAGCAATTTGTCTTGACTTTGTGTCAGACACAGGAAGTGCAGCCGACACCATGTTCACGTGACACTGTATGTCCTCGTCAGTTGCACTCACACTGCTGCCTGTAGTTGCTCTGGACAGGGCATCAGCAAGGACTAGGTGTTTACCTGGAGTATATATCAGTTCAAAATCATACCTCTGCATTTTCATCATTAACCGCTGAATCCGTGGAGACATTTCATTCAGATTCTTTTTGATGATGGCGACCAGTGGTCGGTGATCAGTCTCGACTGTGAAAGACGGCAGGCCGTACACATAGCTATGAAACCGCTCCAAACCATACGCCAGTCCCAAACATTCTTTTTCGATCTGTGCGTATCGGCATTCAGATTTTGTCATAGCCCGAGATGCATAGGCCACCGGTTTCCAGTGCTCACCCTCAGCCTGGAGTAGAACGGCACCAATACCATCTTTGGAGGCATCTGTAGACAGTTTTATCCTCTTCGTGTGGTCATAAAATGACAACACGGGTGCTGTGGTCAGTGTGTTCTTGAGTTTTTGCCACTCCTGCTCGTGTTTCACTGTCCATTTAAACTCACAGTCCCTGTGCAGGAGCTCCCGTATGCAGGATGTCTTTGCTGTCAGATTGGGAATGAATTTACCAATGAAATTGACCATCCCCATGATGCGTAGCACGCCTGTTTTGTCTGTGGGCCTTGGCATGTTCTGTATTGCATGTATTTTGTCTTGATCTGGTTGGACACCACGTGCAGACAGCTTGTCTCCCAGGAAGAGGATCTCTTGAACGCCAAACTCACATTTGCTCTTGTTGAGTTTTAGTCCATACTTTTGTATGCGTTCCATAACTCTGTTCAGCCTCTCCTTATGCTCTTGGGCTGTGGACCCCCATATGATGATGTCATCAATGTAGACTCGAACTCCATCCAAGCCCTCGATGATCTGCTCCATCGCTCTGTGAAATATTTCAGGTGCTGACTTTATGCCAAAAGGCAGCCTGAGAAAGCAGTATCTGCCGAAGGGAGTGTTACAAGGTACAGTACCTTGTGCTGCTTTCATCCAGTTTCAGCTGCCAGAAGCCTTGTGAGGCGTCAAGCTTCGTGAAGTAGCTGGCACCTGACATTTCACTGATGATCTCCTCACGTGTGGGTATTTGATAATGTTCATGCCTTATGCTCTCATTTAGGTCTTTAGGGTCCATACATATTCTCAACTCTCCATTCTTTTTCTTTGTGATGACCATTGAGTTGACCCAGTCGGTAGGCTCATTAACCTTTTTGATCACTCCTAGCATGATCATTCTGTCGAGTTCCTTCTTTAGGCACCTTCTTTTAACTGTATTTTATATGTGAAGGGCAAAACACCAAAACCCTTGAAGACATCTGAGAAGTTCTGCACTATTGTGTCCATAGAGTCATTAACTGGGTTTATGGTTGGGATGATGCGATACACTCTTTTCACAAGCCCCAGTTCTTCACAGGCTCTGTCACCCAGAAGTGATTCGCGTCCCTCATTCACAACAAAGAAGAATAGGTGGTGCGCTTTTCCTTTTACTGTGACACTCAACCTGCATGTGCCCAAACATTTAATTGGCCGTCCATTGTAGTCTTTCAGTCCAGATTCTTTCTTTTTTATTTGTGGCTTATTTTTCATTGCCTTTACATCACACATGCTTAGGAGATTTGCTTTTGCACCAGTGTCCAATCTCATGGTGACTACAGTCCCATTTATCACTAGAGGAGCTATCCATTTATCTTCTCTAGTGACATCATGTACATTGTCTGGATTATTTATTTGGTCACTTTCACAATTCACCATACCCACAAAGAACGTGTCACTGAGATCAGGCTCCTCCACTAAGTTTACAGTTTTTCCTTTCTTCCCCTCTTTCCATTTGGAGAAGCATTGTTTAGCAAAATGATTCTTGCCTTGGCAACTGGAGCACTGCTTACCAAAGGCTGGACACTGTCTAGGCTTGTGCCGTGAGCCGCAGCGCTTGCAGTTTATCATCACGTCCTCCGACTGCTGTGCAGGCCGGGTCTGTGTGCGCCGTCTCCGCTGATACGACACTGCTCCAACTGCTGCCGCGCTGTTGCTCACCTGCGCCGAGGCGACTGCAGACATCTCGCTGAACGTCTTCACGTGTTTTTGGGACAGCTCACTTGCCTGGCAGATCTTAATGGCTCCTGCCAGCGTCAGCTCCATTTCTCGTAGTAGCCTCTCTCTGACCTTTTTATCCTCCACGCCGAAGACAATCTGGTCCCGGATCATGGAGTCCTTCAGCGTCGCGAAGTTGCAGGACTGCGCCTTTAGCCGCAAGTCCGTCAGGAAGCTATCGAAGGGCTCGTGCTGCCGCTGTGTACGAGACCGAAACACGTATCTCTCGTACGTCTCGTTCTTCTTCGGAGAACAGTGAGCATCAAAGTTACTAAGCACCACATCCAACTTTTCACTGTCATCAGGACTGTCGAACACGAACGTGTTGAATACTTCTATGGCCTGTGGCCCTGCTATCGTTAGCAGCAGCGCTACCTTTCTTGCCTCCGGCTTTGTCTCAAGTCCCATAGCTGCAACATACAGGTGGAGCTGCTGTTTGAAGGTGCGCCAGTTCTCGTCGACATTCCCCGTTAGTTTCAAACTTTCCGGTGGTTTCAAATCCATGTCGTCTCTTCCAGTTTACTCCTGGTACCATGTCATGTTCGTGTTTCAATGATGAGGCTCTGTTGTTAGCAAGTAACTTATTTTAATGAACAACATACATGTGTTATTTTATATAGTCTTGCTCTACCTGGTTATTATGGTGCGGTACGTTGACTACACAACAGTACTGCCGCCTAGCGGTCAGACATGTAAAAACATCCAATCATAACAGTTTGTGTTTTAAATAAAGTTTCTATCATCTTGTTTATTACGGAGGAAAAGATCCAGTCGACCCGGTTCAATCCGTGAATCATCTGGGTCCTTTGGCGAGCGATCCGCGGCTCTCCTGAGTCTTTTGAGTCTTTTGATTCTCGGGTGTTTCCGGCTCTGTACGGATTTACTCGATGGATCTGGATCTGAATCCGGGTCTGTGCTGCTGAGTCTGAGTCTGCTCTGCTGGAAGTTACGCTGACCCGCGGTCAGCTCATCTGAGTCCAGACTCCCGAAGCTATTCTAGCGGTGGAAACGAGCTTATTGTCACAATAATAGCGAGGCATGTTGTAATGAGACTGCACAGGTTAAAAGGAGAGGAGAGAATGGAGCATTTTATCGTTTTAATTTGCATATGTGGCCCGCTGTTAGGCGGATGTAGGACGGTAAAGATCCGGGTTAATGGAGACTATGACTCGTGAATCCAGAGTCAGTTAGAGGATCCGGGTTAAAGATCCGGATGAATCTCGATTCATACACCACTACTGTGAGTGTTTCTGAGGATTTACTGTGTTTGTTGTTGCAGAGTTACAAAATATTTACTGAGGTCACATTGCAGAATCACAACTTCAGCGAAATGAGAAAAAACCCTGATCATCCATGGTACAGATCACGAGCAAATCCAACACTGGAGACGACTGTTCACTGAAGGAGCAACACGTGCTGCAGGTTTCTGGATAGTTGTTGGCATGAAGTGTGTCAGCAGCATCACGTGGAGCGAGCTCTGTGGATCATTCCAGAGAGAACATGGTCAGTTTCCCAGCAGACAGACTCTCCACAGACCCTCCATTCATAAATGTTGGCCTGGATGTTTCTGGTCCATGGACAGTTTCCTCACACCGAACAAGAGGAGGCCGTGTGCAGAGTAAGAGATGGGCTGTAATATTCAGGTGACACAGGTCTTTGAGTCTCTCACTACATTCTCTTATGTTACATTTCTAGAAGGGGTCCGGTGAAATCCATGAACTCAGACAGAGGAATGAACTTCATCTGCGCCTGTAAAGAGCTTCAGATTCACTCCAACATCAACAACCTTCTGTGGTGAAGTACCTCCTTGAACCTGGATACTCAATCCTCCCCATGCATCCCATGTGGGTGGTTCTTAGGAAAGGAAGAGTCTCTCCAGCATGGATCCTCTCAGTCGACCCATGAGGCGCTCTGCACTCTCATGGCCGAGGTGACCGCTCATCCCTGAGTCTACTGACCCTGATGACCCACTGATACCTGCCACTCTCCTCACTCAGAACGTGAGCCTGCTTTCTGCTCCTGCTGCTGACTTTCACACGTCGGCGTCACCGAGTTCAGCACTCAGCTCAAACCATCTGGGACAGATGGAAAAGGCTGGACCTTTTTTCTCTACAGCCAACCCGACCTTGATCCTGAAAACATTGTGCTCACCAGCTGAGAGGAAATGATTGACCTTTGGGACGAGTCACTCAGCTGTTTCCCAGCAAGGACGATAAAGTTTGTGAGGCTGAAGTTAAGGTCCGGACTGAGCTCCTCCTGAGGCCGACCATGTTAAAGACTGTGGTGGCATTCAGGCACGCCGGGCCGGCAGTGTTCTGGTTCAGGTAGATGTTTAGTTGATTGTTGAGAGTCTCTGTCGTGTCAGCACCTCCTAGTGGCCGTTCCTGATAGTCTGCTCATGTGCTCATGTCACGTGACTTCAGTCAGGAAGTGAGTGCTCTGCCTCAGAGAGAGTCGTGTGGTTGACGTTGAGACTTGGTACGATCCTGTCTTCAGTCTGTGGCTGCATGGTCACTATGTATATTTAGTTTGACATGTTTAAATGTGTTCCTGCAGTTCTTCCAGAAATCACACTGACTGTAAGTTTCTAAGAGGAGATTCATGAACTTCATGTTAGTTTACCTTTGCTAGAACCGACTACATTTCATGTGAGCTCCTTCACTAAATGTCTGTTCAATGATCAGGGCCCAGTATTTCAACAGTGATCTGACAGGATTATCCTGGTCGGACTGGATTAAATCTAGATCTGATCTGAAAACTGAGTATTTCAACACAGATCCAGAGAATCCTGATCCTGAAGATCAGAATCCTGCTCTGGTAATCCAGTCCTCCCTTGAATCCAGATAAAAGGCTGGATTTGGGTATTTCAAAAGTTAAGGCAGATATCTGGATCAACTTGATACCAAAATTTCAGGATCATTTGGATCCACCTCAGAGGTGGATTTCACTCAGATTGACAAAGTCTCAGCTCCACTTCTCCTAGATATTGTTACTCAAGATGTTTGGAAATAGCTTGAATGTGACTTTAAAACATGCAGCGATGTATTTCAGTAAGTGTTTGTGTACAAACTGATTATTTTACGTCATCAGATCAGATGCTGTTTTGCTATAAATGACCATAATTATGTTTAGTGAGAGCCTTCTATATAAGGGAGACAAATTAGGATGAAACAATGTTTCTGATTGTGTCACTGACCAAGCTATATACCATGAAAGTAATGCGATTACAATTTCAAGCACTTTATTCAAAATCCAATAACTTGAAAACCTTGAATGTATCAATACAATTAGAGCGTTTCCAAGGATTTCCAGGTTGTCCTTAACAGCTGAGTGGTCCATGGCTGTGAGTGGACTCTGACAGTAGAAGACAGAGAAGGTGTGTGAGTATATCTGTGTTTATGTACACAAAGCATGACATCATCACCAGCATCACTGTAGCATCCTGACACTTCTGCATGAACCGTACAGTTAATACTCGTACCGTGTAACGTTACGTTACATAGTACTGCAGCAGTCTGCTCTGTACACATGGAGCCAATGACGTAACGCTAATAAACTGTGAACAGGTTGGTGTTAGTTTAAAGAGTTAAGGTGTGATGTACGTCCGATTAGTTCCCTTTAAGTTGAACCATAGACCGCAACATTCATCAACAAAGCCAGCTACCTCGCTAGCCCGCTAGCTGCTTAACACACAAGTCAATGGAGCCGAGTTAGCTACCGTTAGCACGGCCGCGGCTCAGTTAGAGATCTCTACGGCCTGGTTTGAATCAGGTGACAGTTCAAGAAGTTGGCTTGCATGATGTGTTGGTTGGCGTTCGTGTGGTCTTCAAACCGCTACACATTAGACGACGGTAAACTGACACCTTTGACGTGAAGTCGTGCTCCCAGCTGCTCCTTTCGTGAGGCAGTCCGCCATGTTTCGATCCGGAAGCGGAGACACGAGATTTGGAAATCCGTATCCGGCCAGGTCGGGATCACGGTGATCCACCCTGCCAGTGTTTTGAAATACTCAGATAAGGTCAGCAGATCACCTTGATCCATGACTGAGAAAAGGAGGATTTCATTATCCGGATTATCCTGATCCAGATTACAAGTTCTGAAATACTGGGCCCAGCAGATTAAAGGGCTCCATCGTTGTTCATATTGATTTGTGCATTCAAAGGACATTGTTTTGATGAATCAGCCAGTCATTGGTTAGCCTGTTGTCGAGTGTCAGACAGCTGAAGTCGTTTCCTAATGAATCAACCTGTGGACCAACGTATACACTGTCTATGGAGTGACAGAAAGGTGTGCACTGACCTGTATATAGACTGTATACATGCATATACTGTACACAGTCATCCACTCCATGTATATCCATTCAATATTGATCTCTTTGTTTGTTTACAGCTGACACAAACTCTTGACTTGTACACTCTTTATTGCTGTAGCTGCTCATTGCTGCTTCATATATATATTTAAACATGTATATTTATATATACACCTATTTTTCCACATGATTGTGTCCATAATAGTCCTGTCTGTTCTTTCCTTTATTTGTTCAGCTGCGTTCACAGCTGCTCAGGTGTGGCTCAACACGTGTCCACAGCTCATTCACACAGTATGAACAGTGTGATACGAGTCCATAGAAAACGTGTCCAGTTTATCTTTTCACCAGCAGAGGGCGCCAAAGTCTTCTCCATGACGAGTGTGTGCATCCTGTCTGAGTGTTTCCAGCAGAAGAAGTGTTCCTAAAGAGCACTGTGAGTGTTTCTGAGGATTTACTGTGTTTGTTGTTGCAGAGTTACAAAATATTTACAGGCCAAAAACATGTTAAAGGAGTAAATGTGTCCCAGCACAAAGTAAAGTTGTACTGGAGGAAGTATTCAGGTCGTTACCTGCAGTAAAAGTACTAATAGCACACTGTAGAAATCAGCCACATGTCTCCTGTGACTGTTCAACTATCATAGATGTGGAAATGTTGAGAAATCAGAGAAATCAGTCAACAGAGTCGACTTTGTAGTAAGAAAGTGGCAGTGCATGCTGGGAGTCTGCTGGCCTCACAGTGCAAACTACCAAAACTCCAGTTTATTGTCTGATATGTAGTTTAACATGAATTCAAAGTGTCAGACTGCAGAAGAAAATCTGATTTTAGTCTCTTTACAATGACAACATGTACATTTAAGAAAAGGACTGTTTCACTTTGTCTGATACGACCAGATGATAACTTTATGAAACTGTGTTACCATGGTAACTGACACAAAGTGACCTCCTTTCTTGAAGCAGACTGACTTCAGATGAAATGTCCTCAACTCGTCCTCCAGGTCAACATGTGTTGTATCTTTATATGCAGCCATTAAACAGCCACTTTATCACGACTTCTTTCAGATAACAGATCTGATGAATGATTCACACTCATGAGTCTCTCTGGGTGTTTCCTGTTCAAAGCTTCATTCACTCTGAACGTTGAGTCGCAGTTAGTTTCTCCATGTGAACCTCCAGCTGAAGGTAATGAACAAGTTTTTAATGTGTGACTCGTTAACAAGCTGTCGTTAGCTAGCGGTGGAATCAGAGTAGAAGTAGAGTTAGTTGATGCTCAGGAGCTGATGTGCTTAAAGATTTGATTTTTGGGAGATGTTTGACTTTTGACTTCAGCACATTTTGTTACTTTTCAGGTGAAGATTTGAAATGAAAAACAAAAGATCAGTTTCTAAAATATGATTCACTGTTCGACATTAAAGAAGCTCAAAGTGTGTCAAACAGTTCAAAGTGGCTCCACCTCAAACAAGTCCAACATTAAAGTCCTAGTTCCACATCAGTGATCCAATAATAGAAGAACAGTGACAGGAGACGTTCTCATGAACTTTGTTCTCACAGATGAAATATAATATTTGTTTGTCTGAAGGTAACATTCATTTGTTATTGGACACTTTAACACCTGAGCTGCTTCTGTGGACTTTGGACTCCTGATCAAGGTTCAGCTTTATTGTCTTTATTTTATTATCTTGATACAACACAGGATTTCACAGTGACACGCACACACTGAATGATCTGAACAAGGTAGATGTGCAGTGTGTGTGTTTGTGTCTCAGCGTAATAATAAGTTACAGAGTACAGTCTTTGTTGGCAGCGTTTATGGATGTCAGTGGTGTGTTGTTCAAAGTTCACTTTGTTGTCCAAAGTATGTGAAGCGCTCCACCACCTCTACAGTTTATTGATGCAGGTGGGGTTGTGGGTGGAGTCGTGAGCTGTGCTGCGAGTGTTGAAGTGTTGATTATCAGTTATCGTACAAACACTTTGAGGTAGTCAGAATGAAGGTTGAGCTTCAGAAAACCAACAGAACAGAATCATTTCAAATTCACTGATAATCAACTCATTTGTTCATATGAAGGATCACTGAGGAAAAACTGAACCTGAATTTACTGAATATTAAAGAAACTGAAGCTTCCTGTCAAATTCAATCAGTGTGAATGGAAACGGTCCATCTGCAGCTTCATGGCGCCATCTAGTGGACTGATAGTAGAAGTACAGCAGCTGTCCCTCCGGCTACTTCCTGTTAGCAGGCTAAGCTAACTTACGTTAGCGTTCTCGTAACTTTCCGAAAGTTTCCACGAATAATCCACACACACAGCCTCTGCTGCTTCACTCCCATTGGATCTGATGGAACCGCTCGTGACACTTCACGGAGCGGCAACAGTTAGCACGTTAGCACACAGGAAGTACACCTACTTCGGTACCGCTTCTTTGCAGGTTTTCAAAATAAAAGCGGCCAAACTTCTTTTTTTTCAGGCACATTTCTGAAGAAAATATCGAAATCCCACAAAGTAAAAGTATTTATTATTTTACATGATGTATTCTAAAAGCTCTACAGACAGCTGTCATCGTGTTGTAACGGATCTGTCACTGTTACTTTGTGAACTGTCACGTGTTCAAACGGTTTCCTGTGTTTAGTTTCACTTTGTGTAACGTTGTGTCGCAGTTAGTTTGTCCATGTGAACCTCCAGCTGAAGGTAATGAACAAGTTTTTAATGTGTGACTCGTTAACAAGCTGTCGTTAGCTTAGTTACACTAGAAACAGCAACAATGTGCCGCTCCATTCTTCATCTGTCCAAAGTCACAGCTCTGAGTTTAACTGTGAACTCGGGACGAAGGAGCTCAAACAACGATATCCGCCATTAGTGTGTGTAAACGGTGAATAAGAGTAGAAGTAGAGTTAGTTGATGCTCAGGAGTTGAACACAGAGTCTTTATTAATGTGTAGCTCCACTTACTGATGACTGAAGCAGCTTTTACTGCCTGAATCAGCCTGTGGAGGAGGCGGAGACGAGCCGGACTTACCGACTTTGTCAGCGACTCTTTTAGTTTTTAAAGTGACTCATGTAGCGACTTTTTCTGTTGTCATGGAGACTTTTGGAGACTGACGTGAAAGCACGTATCGTTCTTAGTGTCAGAGAGCAGCGCGTGCTGCCGCGGACACCTCCTCCGCCCCAAAGCACTCACAGGCGGCCCGGGCCTCGCGCAGCTGCAGTCAGATGTTCACATGATGACACTCACCTGGTTTCTGCCACAGGTTCGACTGGTTTTGACGTCACTCTGATGTCTTTGTTTAGACTTGGACTCTGAAGTTGTGAGGGTGTGACGGCGTCCTCAGATCAGATGCACACAGACACCAGGACTGACGAGGAAGACACGAGCAGCTTCTTCTCTCCCAGTGTTTCCTCCACACCTGAAGGTGGAAAGTGTCTGTAAGTGGACCTGAAGTGAGTTCAGCAGGTGAGAATCCTACCAGAGAAATGTGTAAATGTTTGATCATCAGGATCACTTTGATCACATTGTGCTGTGTCACTGTTTAACTGGACAGGACAAATGTTTCTTCATGCTGATTGGTTGATTCAGAATATCTATTATTGATATGTTGTTGAATTTCTCTCTGAGTTAAAGAACAATGATTTCAGAAAGACTTACATGTCATAGTGTTGCTGTTTCTCCAGTAGAGTCAACAGCAGTTTGATTGTAACCTGAGCTCACATGATCAGTGAAAAACGTGTCTGGACTGGGCCGACAGCTCGGATCAACTTGGCTCAGGTTGATTTTTGAACTGTTCATACTCTGAACTTAAAGGTGCAGTGTGTCAGATTTGGGGCCTTTATTTTCAGAATAAGGCAGACATGGAATATAATATTCATAACTGTTGTCACAACCTGGCTCTTTGGGCCATGACAAAACCGGAGTTGCACTGTTTTTAGGAGGTTAACATGTTTCTTTATTTAACATAAAGCAACGGAAAATAGAACAAACGTTAGAAATGGGATGTGGACGTCAGTATTATCAGTGGTGTAGGATGTGCATGTGTGTAAAATGTAGTGGATGTGTGTTGTTAAGTACATTTAACTAAAAGGGAAAAGAACGGTTAACCCTGCGGCTGCCACACCACTCCACGACGTTTGCTGGAGAGAGAGAGAGAGAGAATGAATCAATCGTGGGCCTTTATAATCTCAGGGCACCGGGCCCAGATGGGGCCAATGGGTTATAATCGGTATACACAGCTACTGGTTTCCCCCCAGTACCAACATAAACCTCAAAATGCTGCAGCGCCCAAATAAGGGCCAGCACTTCCTTCTCTATCGTTGAATAGTTCACTTGGTATGAATTGAACTTTTTCGAGAAGTAACACACAGGTTTATCAATTCCCCCCTCCTCCTGCAGCAACACTGCCCCTGTGCCCACTTGACTGGCATCTGTCTGGATCTTAAACGGCTCATTCAAACACGGTGCAGCCAGGACTGGAGCCGAGCACAGGAGGGATTTCACATTCTCGAACGCACTTTGACAAAGAGGAGACCACACAAATTTCGCCTTGCCCTTCAACAGGTCAGTTAGTGGTGCGACTACAGTTGAAAAGTTTTTACAAAAACTCCTGTAATAGCCGACCAAACCCAGGAAACGCACCAACTCCTTTTTTGTAGCTGGAGCAGGAAACTGCACAACAGCTCTGATTTTAGCATCAACTGACGCACATGCCCCTGTCCGACCACTCGCCCAAGATATGTCACTGTCGCCCTGGCAAACTCACACTTTGCCAGATTGACTGTGAGTCGCGCCTCAGCTACACGACTGAACAAGGCACAGACATGCTGGACATGAGCATCCCATGTGTCACTGAAGATAACTACATCGTCCAGATAAACGGCACAGCCTTCAAGACCTGCCACAACCATGTTCATGAGACGCTGAAAAGTTTCTGGTGCATTCCGTAGCCCAAAACTCATCACAGTGTACTCATACAGTCCAGTAGGCGTTATGAACGCAGAAATCTCCCTAGCACGAGCAGACAGAGGAACTTGCCAGTACCCTTTAAGCAAGTCAAACTTGCTCACAAATTTCGCTGCACCAACCTGGTCTATGCAGCCCTCCATTCGAGGCAATGGGAATGAATCTGATTTAGTGACCTTGTTTACTTTTCGATAATCAGTACAAAATCTAGGAGACTTGTCAGATTTATCAACCAACAGACAGGGTGACGCCCAACTGGACGATGATGGAACTGCAATGTTGTTGTCCAGCATGTATTTGACCTCAGATGCCATAACTTTCTGTCTGTGTGGTGCACACCTATAGAAACGCTGTTTGATTGGTGTACTGTCTCCAACATCAATATCATGTTCTATCAGGTGTGTGCGTGATGGTGTATCACCAAACAGGCCTGGGGGGTATTCCATCAGCGTAGCTAAGAATTGCCAGACTTAGGTGTAAGCTTGAAGCTTGACTAAGCTCCACTTCCCAATCTAGCTCCAAGTCGTTCCATCAAGTGAAATCAGCTGGCTCCACCTGACGCTTAGTCAAGCCTCACCTGTTAAGCCTCAACTTGTGCACGCCCACAGGGAAAATAAAAAGCCCATACTAGTCGAGAGCGAAAACTGTCAAAAATGCCGAAAAGCAAGGGAAAGGAGCGTGCAGAGATGTTCTCCGCAGCGGAGCAAACCCTCCTCATGGAGGTATATGAGCATTACAGCCACATAATCCGAAAGAAGGGCAATACCGCGGCAATCAATAAAGCGAGGGATGTGGCGTGGCAGAATATTGCTGACAGGCTGAATGCGTAAGTGACAAAGAAAATGAAGTATTTCAGCGTCATCATGTTATATAAATCCCCCATCAAAGGGACAAAATATATGTAGACAATAATCTACCAATTGATTTCTTGATGGTTTTTGTTTTAAACTAATCAATTATGTGGACCTATTAATGCAACCAAATCCCTAAAATTAAAAGGAAAATCCCCAAAGAACAAAAAGACAGCCCTAATAAGTAACATTCATATGACCATAATTAAAATAGCATTATTGTTTCACTGCAATTTATGTGAAATTCTCCATATTTTATCATTTGGCAGCCCTAGTAGTAATGTTAGAAAGTGATATTCATTTATCAACTGATTGTCCTGGAAGACCCTTGGTGCTGGTGCTGGTCGGAAGGCCCGTTGAATTATCCGGGCCTCTTCATTCACTGGGTTGTCAATGAATGGGCATGCCATGTTGGAATGTCTCACTCTATCTCTCTTTCTCTTTGTCTCACTCTATCTCTCTTTCTCTTTGTCTCACTCTATCTCTCTTTCTCTTTGTCTCGCTCTATCTCTCTTTCTCTTTGTCTCGCTCTATCTCTCTTTCTCTTTCTCACTCTATCTCTCTTTCTCTTTGTCTCACTCTATCTCTCTTTCTCTTTGTCTCACTCTATCTCTCTTTCTCTTTCTCACTCTATCTCTCTTTCTCTTTCTCACTCTATCTCTCTTCCTCTGTGTCTCTCTGTGTCCCTCTCCCTCTCTTGAATGCACTGCTTAAATGTCTTGGCCTTTGTCAATTGACCTCAGTTGGCTTTGGCTTTGCCAGCCAATAGGAGGCAAGGAGGGTGTGTGGGGGTGGAGATTGGAGGGCATTTACATCTAATTGTGGTTTGGTGTACATATTCAATCTTTTATTTTCAATGCCTCAATTTCCTCTTATTATATTTTTTTGCTAATTAGTTTATTTTGTATTTATTTGTGTCTTATTTTTTATTATTTTATTTTCGTGATAATGTTCTTTAATGTACTTATAGATAATATATAATAATTAGTATAAATAATTTCTTTAATACATTTTATTATATATTTTATGTTTTACATATTATTTTATCATTCCATGACAGTTGTGTGTCTCTGTTTCTGTCTATTGGACATTCTTTGATCATAGATGGTGCTAAGCTTCACTTTTAGCCTGCTACAGACCAGGTTTGCCCGGCAGCATAAGTTACCATGGTTACTTGGCTGGCATTCACATTAGCCACCTTGGTGGAACAGGGTTGAGGCTCAGATTGATGGAACGGAAACCTGAGCCACAGTTCTGGCTTAGCCATGGTTGAGGCTTAGCCAGAGTCATAGTTTCCATGGTTACTGAGTTGGGGCTTATTTCTCTCTTTAATGGAACCGAACTCTCACTCATATTAGCCAGACTTGGCCATTTAAGCTTGGCTTTGCCTTTAGCCTGCTTGATGGAATACCCCCCTGGATACTCCCTGATCACCTCCTTCAGCTCACTGCTTTGAATGTCAGATAAGTGAGCAAACAAAATCCCCAAATTACACAACGTCTCTGAATTTTTTAGCCTACCACACATCACAGGGTCATCAGGTGCTCCAACATCCACCTCCTCCCTGTCCACCATACCCGGAGCCTGCAAAGCTGAGGACACAGAACCAGCAGTAAGTACCAGACTGACACCCAAACTCTGTGTACTGGACTCAGGCGCAACAGTAGCATCACGTGAATAATAAGGCTTCAACAAGTTGACATGACGTGAAAACTTTCTACGCTTTGGAGTGGAAATGAAGTAATTCTGCTCTGAAACTTGTCGCTCCACAGTGTACGGGCCTGGGAACTTTGCTTGAAATGGTGAACTTACCACTGGAGTGAGAGCCAAAACCTGGTCTCCAGGACTAAACTGACGACGCTCTGCCTGGCGGTCATACAGGGTTTTAATTTTAGACTGAGCCACTTCCAAATTTTCATGCGCCTTTTCAGCAGCCGTATACAAACGATGGCGGAAACCATTCACATAATCTATCAAATTCTTGGGTGGATCAGTGTCAACCAAGCCATCCCACAGAACTGCCAAGGGACCATGCACTGTATGGCCAAAAACAAGGTCATTGGGACTAAACCCAGTGCTCTCCTGCACAACTTCTCGGGCTGACAACATCAACCAAGGTAGGCCATCCTCCCAATCTCCCCCTATCTCTGTGCAGTACGCACGCAACAAGGACTTTAATGTCTGGTGAAAGCGCTCCAACGTTCCTTGGCTCTGTGCATGATAAGCAGACGCATGATTATGCTTCACCTTCAACTGCTTCAACACCTGTCCAAACAAGTGCGATGTAAAGTTAGAGCCTTGGTCGCTCTGAATTACACGCGGAATGCCAAAAATGCCTTGACTATTGATCTTGCAGAAATTGAACGCAAAGGATATGCTGCAGGATATCTTGTCATCTGGCACATCACAGTCAGCGAACAACCAGACTTTGAGGTTGGCAAGGGCCCCACACAATCTATAATCAAATGCTCAAATGGTTGACTGATCGCTGGAGTGGGACAGAGAGGTGCTGTTTGATTGACTGACTCGGCTTACCTGTAAGTTGACATGTACGACACAATTTTATGTAATTGGAGACATCACGCTTTAACTTCGGCTAAAAAAAATATCACAAGACCCGGTCATAAGTTTTCCTCACACCCAAATGACCTGACTCGTCATGTGCAATCTTTAATACGGTGACACGGAATTTTTCACTCGCAAAAGGGTCTTCAGTGAAACCAGCTCAGTCTCAGTGTTGGAAGGTATTTGAGCACTCAACACTTCATCCATGCACTTAAAGGTCCAGTGTGCAGGACTTTAACACTGTTTATTTTTCCTGGATAATCCGCTCAGTGTCCCAGATACAGAAAAAAATAAACACCAAATTCTGGGATATAAGCAAGTGCATCTTACATGCCAAGTTTTGTCCATAAATAAGTTATTTTGAGGATTATAGATTATAAATACAAACTGAACAAATGTGGGCGTGTTATCACAAATAAATGTGGTGTCATGGAGGTATCAAGGTTAGGGTCGACCCTGAACATTTGTGCAGTGTTAGTGAGAAGAATGACAACTAATGTGTCCTGTAATGTAAAGATATGAACTGTTGAAATAAATGGCCAAAAATATTCAACAGTGATTGAAATGTGCAGCTTCTGCCAGTCACAAAAACTGAACAGACAGATCAAATGTACAAACGGAAATCTGGTTTCAGTATCAGCTTTCTGTTGTGTAATTTAACATTCAGGGATGTTGGAGTACGTCAGCTGGAAAAAGGTTGTGAACCTGTAAAACTACATTTTCACACCGCACCACACGATCACATAATAACAGAGAAACTGTCAGTTCATCTGTCAGAGCTGATCTGAGAACAACACATATAGCATAACGTGTGAGTGAGACACAGTAAGCTGTGGCTGAGACAAATGTCCACCAGTCTGCAGTCAGAGAGCCACATCAGCACAGGATATTTTCCTGTATGGCATCATACACCAAGTTTTTTAGTTTCTGCTGCCTCATTCTTAAGTAGAGGCAAGTCCCCCTCTGAAGTCATGAACACGAGAGAAAACTATTTACAGCAGGCTTAGAAAATCACCACAGTCTTTATTATTGGGGTGGTGTGGTTGGAGTCTATCCCAGATGACTTAGGGCGAGAGGCGGGTACGGACAAGTTGCCAGTTCATTCATATATATATATGTAATCAGTAAGCATGTGTTATATCTGAGAATACATCCACAATTCTGTAATTAATCATCACATAAATAATACTCATTAACAGTGAGACAAGGTTTGTCACTGTCACTTAATATGTGCAAGATACAAGACACATTTTTACACACAATCTTTCTGACACTGATTATTAATCTGAGCTTTTATTAAGTAGTTATAGAAAATCTACTAATTGTAAAATAATATTTCTATTTATCTGGACAGGGAGGGAAGATGGCGACACATAAACAGGTCCTGTTAGAAACTCTGGAGGATTTGGGAGCTGATGACTTTTACAAATTCAAGTGGTTCCTGCAGCAGCCAGTCCTGGAAGGTTTCCCAGCAATCAAGAAGAGTCGACTGGAGAATGCAAACAGGATGGACACAGTGGATCAGATGGTGAACAGCTACTGTATAAACACGATGACAGTGACCAGAATGGTTTTGGTGAAGATGAATCTGCGTGATCTAGTGGAGAAATTACCAAACACCACCTCAGAACCTGCAGGTAGGTCATTGAAAAGAGTTATGACAAAGTAAGAAGCTGCAAATTAAACAATCATACATCACATAACATGTTTGTACTGTAAGATCATTTACATGGCAGTGATGATACAGAAGAAAGATCCCGCTCATATCAAAATAAACCTCTCAAATAATAACACCATAATGTTGTGGAGGAAGCTAGGTTGTCAGGACAATACCTCCTGACAGAGTCACCCGAAACAAATGAGTCCCAGGTGAAGGGTCAGACCAAAAGTGATGTCACAAATGTTACTTTGGAAGTAAACTCACCTGGATCGTACACTGATACCAAGATACAAACAGCACATTGATCCAAGCCAGATTAAAATGATTCATTAAAGTTAGAAATGTGCACACTGAGTCACAAAATGTTTGAAAGAGTCACTTTTAAGTTGGCATCCTCTCTGTTGTGTCATTTTTTTATTTTATTCAGAGCTTCTTGACGAGTGCCGACGTAAACTCAAGTCCAACCTGAAGAAGAAGTTTCAGCGTGTGTTTGAGGGGATTGCTAAAGCAGGAAACTCAAAACTGCTACAAGAGATCTACACAGAGCTCTACATCACAGAGGGAGGGACTGCAGGGGTCAATGATGAACATGAGGTCAGACAGATTGAAACAGCATCCAGGAAACCAGACAGACCAGAAACAACAATCAGACAAGAAGACATCTTTAAAGCCTCACCTGGAAGAGATGAACCAATCAGAACAGTGATGACAAAGGGAGTGGCTGGCATTGGGAAAACAGTCTTAACACAGAAGTTCACTCTGGACTGGGCTGAAGACAAAGCCAACCAGGACATACAGTTCACATTTCCATTCACTTTCAGAGAGCTGAATGTGCTGAAAGAGAAAAAGTTCAGCTTGATGGAACTTGTTCATCACTTCTTTACTGAAACCAAAGAAGCAGGAATCTGCAGGTTTGAACACTTCCAGGTTGTGTTCATCTTTGACGGTCTGGATGAGTGTCGACTTCCTCTGGACTTCCACAACACTGAGATCCTGACTGATGTTACAGAGTCCACCTCAGTGGATGTGCTGCTGACAAACCTCATCAGGGGGAAACTGCTTCCCTCTGCTCGCCTCTGGATAACCACAAGACCTGCAGCAGCCAATCAGATCCCTCCTGACTGTGTTGACATGGTGACAGAGGTCAGAGGGTTCACTGACCCACAGAAGGACGAGTACTTCAAGAAGAGATTCAGAAAGAAGGAGCAGGCCAGCAGAATCATCTCCCACATCAAGACATCACGAAGCCTCCACATCATGTGCCACATCCCAGTCTTCTGCTGGATCTCTGCTACAGTTCTGGAGGATCTGTTGAAGACCAGAGAGGGAGGAGAGCTGCCCAAGACCCTGACTGAGATGTACATCCACTTCCTGGTGGTTCAGGCCAAAGTGAAGAACATCAAGTACCATGGAGGAGTTGGGACAGATCCACACTGGAGTCCAGAGAGCAGGAAGATGATTGAGTCTCTGGGAAAACTGGCTTTTGAGCAGCTGCAGAAAGGAAACCTGATCTTCTATGAATCAGACCTGACAGAGTGTGGCATCGATATCAGAGCAGCCTCAGTGTACTCAGGAGTGTTCACACAGATCTTTAAAGAGGAGAGAGGACTGTACCAGGACAAGGTGTTCTGCTTCGTCCATCTGAGTGTTCAGGAGTTTCTGGCTGCTCTTCATGTCCGTCTGACCTTCATCAACTCTGGAGTCAATCTGCTGTCAGAGGAACAAACAAGGAGGCGGTCTAAAGTCTTCAGAAACAAACCTAAACTAAAACATCTCTACCAGAGGGCTGTGGACAAGGCCTTACAGAGTCCAAATGGACACCTGGACTTGTTCCTCCGCTTCCTCCTGGGACTTTCACTGCAGACCAATCAGACTCTCCTACGAGGTCTGCTGACACAGACAGGAAGTGACTCAAAAACCAATCAGGAAACAGTCAAGTACATCAAGAAGAAGATCGAAGAGACTCCCTCTGCAGAGAGAAGCATCAATCTGTTCCACTGTCTGAATGAACTGAATGATCGTTCTCTAGTGGAGGAGATCCAACAGTACCTGAGATCAGGAAGTCTCTCCACAGATGAACTCTCTCCTGCTCAGTGGTCAGCTCTGGCCTTCATCTTACTGTCATCAGAAGAAGATCTGGACGTGTTTGACCTGAAGAAATTCTCTGCTTCAGAGGAGGCTCTTCTGGGGCTGCTGCCAGTGATCAAAGCCTCCAAGAAAGCTCTGTAAGTGTGATTTATTCATCAGTAAATACTCTGATATCTTTCAACTGGAGAAACAAAACTTAGAACTTGTTTCCTTTCTGTTGTTTCTCCAGACTGAATGGCTGTAACCTCTCAGAGAGAAGCTGTGAAGCTCTGTCCTCAGTTCTCAGCTCCCGGTCCTCTAGTCTGAAAGATCTGGACCTGAGTAACAACGACCTGCAGGATTCAGGAGTGAAGCTGCTGTCTGCTGGACTGGAGAGTCCACACTGTACACTGGAAAGTCTCAGGTCAGATGAAGACACAGTTTGTGTTCATGTTTTAAAATGTTTTGTCTCAGCTCCATATAATTTAAACAGCCTCTGTCATCAGAGTTCATGAAGCTCTTCTGTCAGGATTTCAAATTTCACTGTATAAAAAGTCTTTGAATTTTCTGATCACCAAAAGTCCAGAGTCAACATTTAACACAAATGTTATTTGTCTTCTTGTTCATTATTTCCTCTCCAGACTGAGTGACTGTAACCTCTCAGAGAGAAGCTGTGAAGCTCTGTCCTCAGTTCTCAGCTCCCAGTCCTCTAGTCTGAAAGATCTGGACCTGAGTAACAACGACCTGCAGGATTCAAGAGTGAAGCTGCTGTCTGCTGGACTGGAGAGTCCACACTGTACACTGGAAAGTCTCAGGTCAGGATCCATTAACCCGTTCAGCTGATGACCATTTAAATCTGATTTACATGAGTTGATAAACAGCTAACCTGTGTAGGATTGTGTCTGCTAATATGATTCGTCAAAGGAGCTTTAAGCTGACTTCAAAGATTTCTTCTAATAACTCTCTGATTCAGTCATTGTGTTATATATTTATTTATTTGTAGACAGTTTCTTCTTGTATCTGACTGACGCAGCAGGACCCTCAGATGATCTTCCATGTGTGTTGTTTTGTGTGTTTTCAGGCTGTCAGGCTGTCTGATCACAGAGGAAGGCTGTACTTCTCTGGCCTCAGCTCTGAGCTCCAACCCCTCCCATCTGAGAGAGCTGGACCTGAGCTACAATCATCCAGGAGACTCAGGAGTGAAGCTGCTGTCTGCTGGACTGGAGGATCCACACTGGAGACTGGACACTCTCAGGTATGAAGAGGCCTGCTGCAGCCACAGACAGTCAGTGTGATAGAGGAGGAAGAGCTGGAAACATTTTCTCTGTCAAAGCTGGTGACAGATCTCAACTCAATCTTTGTCTGCGGTCCAATAGTCAAAAAAATGACCTCCTCTGTCCTTTCCTAAACACTTTTCCTCGACCTGGATGGAAAACGTCACGAGGTCAAGGAAAGATGTGAAGGATCATTTATAAGGACTTAGGAAAAGATAAGCACAGTGCTCAGAGAGTCTGACTGCACTTTCACTAGGCTACGTAATTATGTGACGTGGATGTTGTTGACGTGGTCTGTGTGAAAACTACAAAGTTCAGAAGATGGACTACAAAAAGCTCCATCTTAGATACTTCTCCCTGTGCGTTCTGACCGTGTTGTTTCATGCAGGATATATAAACGTGGACGAGCCGGTGAAAAACGTCAGAACTGAAATAAAATGGAATATTGTGGAGGAGCTAGCAAACAGCACATGGAGTAGACGTGCTTCCTGAGGCTCCTCCATGTCAGTCATTATATTTCATGTTTTTACAGTGTCACATTTGATTTCACCTGCCTCGGAAACTTCTCTGATCACACTTATCGGGACTCTTACCCCCGACGTTATGGTGAGAAGGCGCTCATACTGCGACAGCTTGAAGTTGAATATTCTTCTTATTTTCCCCGGACTACACACCAGATGTGGTGCAGCAAGTTTAGCGAGGTGTTGAGCAGATTGCAGGAGCTGAAGGTGGAGCATAGTCTCCTCTTTCCAGTGAAGCTCCACATCAAACACAAGGGCCGCTCCAGGTTTGCACTACTTGTTTTGTTCGTGTTTTTAAGAAACCAAACCTGGATCACTTTGATGAAATCTTTATTGGTCATCTTGCGTGCTCATACACCTGTGCCTGTGCATCCCTGTCCATCACCTTTATAGCCCCGCCCAGCTAAAACTATATCCCCAACAAACCGCTACTGACACCTTGTGGTCAACAACAATCTTACTGAATCATCACAAGATACTGATGGCCCTGGGTTTGATACTCTGTGTGAGAGGTAGACAACAATGGTTTAGGTGAAAGGCCAGGCTCTGTTTGGTGAGGAGGTGTAGATGGCCTCGGTGCTGTGGGGTGGACTCATCCATGTTGAGCTGCTTCAGTCTATTACACCTTGGGATCCATCCATATACTCAGTAGAAGGAGCCTGACCTTCATTAGTGCGCTCATCAATAGGATGAATGGCATCAGTCACTCAATCAGCCATGTTAGCTCACTGTGTGGAGTGTGGCTCAATCTCTGGCTCCAAGGACCATTTGTTGTGGATATAAAGGTTCAGACAGACAGACAGACAGCTTTGGTTGAGAGACATAGACAGTGAATGAGAGTGAGCGAGCGTCGGCCTCGATAAAGTTGTTCATCAGAGAAATCAAAAGCTCTCTCCTGATTGGTCCACAGAGGTTAGGTTCAACACAAACAGACAAACTCCCAGAAGCCACCTTTTCCCTGCAGCGCCTCCTCCTGTCTGAACGCTGCGTTACTTTCTTGTTGCTGCCACAAGGAATTGTGGGACGGCATTATCTCCTTTCCTTTGGTAAAGGATGGTCCAGTGTCTCCTCTGCTAAAGGAGACAAGAAAGGAAGCAGTGAAGCTCTTTTCCTTCTTCAGAGAATTCAAACAGCTCTTATCATGGCTGACACTTAAATCCTTCTGGGTCATTTCACTCAGTGAGGAACCTTCCTGAACAAAAAGACTATTGGACCGGAGCCTTTGAGTTTTGTTGTTTCTAAATTGAGTTACCTGCAAATGTTGAAAGTGAAACCTGATTAGATTCAATAAAGGATTCAAAAGGAATCAGATGGTGGATTTGGATTGAATCAAATGAATCAAATCCCAACCCTCCATGTGAACAGAAAAACCAAACTGTGTATGAGAGTGATGTAATGTCCATGTTTGCATGCTGAAAGAGGATGTGCTGGTCTGACCCCCCTCCTCCTTTCAGGGTGGAGCCTGCTGGAGTCCGATGGTTGAGACCAGGTCTGAGGAAGTGTAAGTGTGTTTTTAATTTGATTCATGAAAACAAACCATCTTCAAACTGTGACATCACTCCTTCAAATCTCTGATGTCATCATCAATAAATGAACAGATGATAGATTAATAACTGTCTTGTTCTCTCCATCAGATTCCTGTGAACTCACAGTCGACACAAACACAGTAAGCAGATACATCAAACTGTCTGACAACAACAGGAAGATGACACGTGTGGAGAAGGTTCAGTCATATCCTGATCATCCACACAGATTTGACTTCTGGTGTCTTCAGCTGCTGTGTAGAACTGGTCTGACTGGTCGCTGTTACTGGGAGGTCGAGTGGAGAGGAGGAGTTAATATATCAGTGAGTTACAGAAGAATCAGAAGGAAAGGAGACAGAGACTGTGAGTTTGGAAGGAATGATCAGTCCTGGAGTCTGTACTGCTATGATGATGATGGTCGTTACTCTGTCTATCACAATAACAGATCCATCTCCTCCTCCTCCTCCTCCTCCTCCTCCTCCTCGGTCTCTAACAGAGTAGCAGTGTATGTGGACTGTCCTGCTGGCACTCTGTCCTTCTACAGAGTCTCCTCTGACACACTGATCCACCTCCACACCTTCAACACCACATTCACTGAACCTCTTTATCCTGGGTTTGGGTTCTTGACATATGGTTCTGGTTCTTCAGTGTCTCTGTGTGGTCTGTAGGACGGAGAGTCTCCTCCTGTCAGACAAACATTGTCTCTGCTGAACAGATCAGTTGAGTGTGTCCAGGATCACACAGCTGATGTTATTTCTGTCCCACACCATGTGTCCCTGGTTAGATTCTGGTGGGGACCTTTGCTGCATGTCATACCCCTCTCTCTACCCCCATGTTTCCTGTCTGCGTCTCCTACGTGTCCGTAAAGACAAAATGTCCAAAACAAAGACAGAAAACCTGAAATAAAATGTGTCATGAGCACAGAGCGTGACGGCTTATGTTCAACAATTGCATGCAAAGTTGTATAAAACCAAATAAAATGTATCATTTCAAACAGAGAGTGTCGTGGAAACTCATTGTCCAATCAGAAATGGATTAGACTTCAGTCCTTCCATCACGACGTTCAACTGGGTAAAAAGTGATTTGTAAGGAAACAATAAACTCTGCTTCATGTTGGAAATTGTTAAAGTCTGTTTGTCCTTTGAAATATTTAGTTTGGATAATTAAACATTTTTATTAAAATCTTCAAAATAAAATCCCACAATCATAAAAAACAAATGCTTTTACTTTGAAATCAGGATACATTGACCATATGTTGAGACTGAGCATGAATGACGCTGACTTCACACAGCGTCAGTTAGCTCTGTTTGTTAGCTGCTGTTAGCTAATGTTAGCTCAGTTTGTTAGCTAATGTTGGCAACACGGATCATGTTAGCTGCTATAAATAACACATACACTCAGATGATGTTTAGCTAGCGATAATGTTAGTGAGCATGAAGCTAACCACAGGAAGTTCAGCTGTTGTAAATTCAGTTTTATTTTGTTAAATAAAAAAAAATATATGTGTGTGGATGTGTGTATGTTCACCCGATTTGACTGTTATCAGTCAAATCTGGTATGTTTGTGTGTGTGGGTGCCTGTGGCATTGTATGTGTGTGAGTGTGTATGTAGTTGTGTATATCTGTGTGGGGGTGGGAGGTTTGGTGTTTCTTTGTTGTTCATGTTTTACTTTGCTTGTCTTTTATTTTCTTTGTTTTTATCCCTGTAAGGCACTTTGAGTTACCTTGGTAGGTAAGGTGCCATATAAATAAAGTTGAATTTGAATTTGAATTTGAATTTAAAGTCTGTTTGTCGTTTTAAATATTTAGTTTGGATAATTAAACATTTTTATTAAAATCTTCAAAATAAAATCTCACGATCATAAAAAACAAATGCTTTTACTTTGAAATCAGGATACATTGACCATATGTTGTGACTGAGCATGAGTGACGCTGACTTCACACAGCGTCAGTTAGCTCTGTTTGTTAGCTGCTGTCAGATAAAGTTATCTCTGTTTGTAAGCTAATGTGTGCTCAGTTTGTTAGCTGCTGTTAGCTAATGTCAAATAAAATCAAATAAAATCAATTCAAAGAACCCAGACTTCAGTTTTTTTGACCACAGTGCCCCCACGTGGACCCAACCGGTACTACAGCAGCCAGCGGACACCATGCTCACCTGTCCTGTACAGCCCTCTGACAGGTGAGCTAGTTGTCATGGTACCTGTCAGTGGGCAGATCACAGTCATCAGAGGAGAGATGACACTGTTTGCAGTGTTGATAAAGTTTTCCAGCTGTTCCATGAGTCACGTGAGAAGAACAAAGATATAATATAATTATAATGTGTGAATATAAAATATAAAGCACACAGTCATCTAAAGCACCTGAAGAACAAGAACAACCAGAACACCTGATTCATCCTGGAGACCATGACTGACAGGTGAGGAGCTGTCTGTCTCACAGTGACACAGTTTTTGTGATGAAGATGCAAACTGAATATTATTGATCATAAAACACTGATCAGTGTTCTCTGTAGGTCTCGTGCACAGACAGTAAAGAAGTGACCGGATGAAGCTCTCTGCTCATTTCCTGTCTGACTGATCAACAGAGGCAGCGCTCTGTGCTGCGTTCAGGGTCACTCCTCTGTTTAGTTTCACTTTGTGTGAACGTTGTGTTTCGTTTTGTTTTTGTCATGTTCGTATTTCAATGATGAGGCTCTGTTGTTAGCAAGTAACTTATTTTAATGAACGCTGTTCTCAACAACATACATGTGTTATTTTATATAGTCTTGCTCTACCTGGTTATTATAGTGCGGTACGTTGACTACACAACAGTACTGCCGCCTAGCGGTCAGACATGTAATAACATCCAATCATAACATCCCTTTTTCTCAGGCAAAATGTATTAACATGAACTATCACATTAGCTGTGTCAGTTATTTTAACCACTTCCCATTCAGCCTAACCCTGCTACACATCTGCAGTATGAACAGTATCAGATTGCATAAACCAAATCTACGCTAACACTAGACCTGTGAGAACACATTCATAACATCAACCAATATACAGTTTGTTCGACATGTTTAACATGTATATTGAATGTTCTTTGTTTATAAGTTCAATCTATCAGGCTTTCTGATTTCTCTTGTGGACCTCCTTAACTCTGATTCACTTGGAGTAGGTGAGTGTGAGTCAGTGTGAGCCGTCTGAGGATCTGTCCATCATCCGTTCTCACAGTGTATGATCGTGGGGCAACTTCTTGCAGGACCGTCGCTTTTGTGTTCCATCCATCAGCATCCTCAATCCTGACTTTGTTGTTGGTAGTCAGTGGAGGAAGATGCTTGGCTGTTCTGTCATATAATGACTTTTGCATCATTTTCTGCTGTCGTAGCTTATGTTCAATCTTTGAGGGATTCTTCTGCTTTAATTTGTCATTAGGATGACTCGGCAAGGTTGTTCGGAGCTTCCTCTTCATCAGCAGTTCAGCTGGTGATAGACCGCACTGAAGAGGTGATGCTCTGTAGCTCAATAAAGCCAGATATGGATCCGAGTCACTGTCAGCGGCTTTCTTTAGGAGCTGCTTGAGAATGTGAACTCCTTTTTCCGCTTGCCCGTTTGACTGTGTGTAGTGTGGGCTTGACGTCACATGCTTGAAGTCATATTGCACTGCAAACTTCTGCCATTCTTTGCTGTTGAAGCAGGGGCCATTATCACTCACCACAGTGTGTGGAATGCCATGCCTGGCAAAGATAGATTTTGCATGAGTTATGACACAGGTTGATGACAAGTTTGCCAGCAGCGCCATCTCGGGGAAGTTTGAGTAGTAATCTATTACCACTAAATAGTCTTTACCTCTGAGATGAAACAAGTCCTCCCATGGTGCTGTCAGCACCTCAGCCACCACCATAGGCTCTTTGCTTTGCTTGCTCCTGTGTTTCTGGCATGTTTCATGTTTACTTATGAGTGTTTCAATGTCTTTGTTAATTCCAGGCCAGAAAACCGACTCTCTCGCCCTCCTTTTGCACTTCTCGATGCCGAGATGGCCTTCATGTATCCTGTGCAACATGTCCATTCTCAAAGCCTGTGGAATGACAATCCTGTCCTTCTTTAACAGCAGACCATCCACAGTACTAAGTTCACCTCTGACATGGTAAAATTGCGGACATGAACCAACTGGCCATCCCTCATCCATGTTTCTCATGACATGCTGTAGCTCCGCATCCTTTGCTGTAGCCTCAGCAATTTGTCTTGACTTTGTGTCAGACACAGGAAGTGCAGCCGACACCATGTTCACGTGACACTGTATGTCCTCGTCAGTTGCACTCACACTGCTGCCTGTAGTTGCTCTGGACAGGGCATCAGCAAGGACTAGGTGTTTACCTGGAGTATATATCAGTTCAAAATCATACCTCTGCATTTTCATCATTAACCGCTGAATCCGTGGAGACATTTCATTCAGATTCTTTTTGATGATGGCGACCAGTGGTCGGTGATCAGTCTCGACTGTGAAAGACGGCAGGCCGTACACATAGCTATGAAACCGCTCCAAACCATACGCCAGTCCCAAACATTCTTTTTCGATCTGTGCGTATCGGCATTCAGATTTTGTCATAGCCCGAGATGCATAGGCCACCGGTTTCCAGTGCTCACCCTCAGCCTGGAGTAGAACGGCACCAATACCATCTTTGGAGGCATCTGTAGACAGTTTTATCCTCTTCGTGTGGTCATAAAATGACAACACGGGTGCTGTGGTCAGTGTGTTCTTGAGTTTTTGCCACTCCTGCTCGTGTTTCACTGTCCATTTAAACTCACAGTCCCTGTGCAGGAGCTCCCGTATGCAGGATGTCTTTGCTGTCAGATTGGGAATGAATTTACCAATGAAATTGACCATCCCCATGATGCGTAGCACGCCTGTTTTGTCTGTGGGCCTTGGCATGTTCTGTATTGCATGTATTTTGTCTTGATCTGGTTGGACACCACGTGCAGACAGCTTGTCTCCCAGGAAGAGGATCTCTTGAACGCCAAACTCACATTTGCTCTTGTTGAGTTTTAGTCCATACTTTTGTATGCGTTCCATAACTCTGTTCAGCCTCTCCTTATGCTCTTGGGCTGTGGACCCCCATATGATGATGTCATCAATGTAGACTCGAACTCCATCCAAGCCCTCGATGATCTGCTCCATCGCTCTGTGAAATATTTCAGGTGCTGACTTTATGCCAAAAGGCAGCCTGAGAAAGCAGTATCTGCCGAAGGGAGTGTTACAAGGTACAGTACCTTGTGCTGCTTTCATCCAGTTTCAGCTGCCAGAAGCCTTGTGAGGCGTCAAGCTTCGTGAAGTAGCTGGCACCTGACATTTCACTGATGATCTCCTCACGTGTGGGTATTTGATAATGTTCATGCCTTATGCTCTCATTTAGGTCTTTAGGGTCCATACATATTCTCAACTCTCCATTCTTTTTCTTTGTGATGACCATTGAGTTGACCCAGTCGGTAGGCTCATTAACCTTTTTGATCACTCCTAGCATGATCATTCTGTCGAGTTCCTTCTTTAGGCACCTTCTTTTAACTGTATTTTATATGTGAAGGGCAAAACACCAAAACCCTTGAAGACATCTGAGAAGTTCTGCACTATTGTGTCCATAGAGTCATTAACTGGGTTTATGGTTGGGATGATGCGATACACTCTTTTCACAAGCCCCAGTTCTTCACAGGCTCTGTCACCCAGAAGTGATTCGCGTCCCTCATTCACAACAAAGAAGAATAGGTGGTGCGCTTTTCCTTTTACTGTGACACTCAACCTGCATGTGCCCAAACATTTAATTGGCCGTCCATTGTAGTCTTTCAGTCCAGATTCTTTCTTTTTTATTTGTGGCTTATTTTTCATTGCCTTTACATCACACATGCTTAGGAGATTTGCTTTTGCACCAGTGTCCAATCTCATGGTGACTACAGTCCCATTTATCACTAGAGGAGCTATCCATTTATCTTCTCTAGTGACATCATGTACATTGTCTGGATTATTTATTTGGTCACTTTCACAATTCACCATACCCACAAAGAACGTGTCACTGAGATCAGGCTCCTCCACTAAGTTTACAGTTTTTCCTTTCTTCCCCTCTTTCCATTTGGAGAAGCATTGTTTAGCAAAATGATTCTTGCCTTGGCAACTGGAGCACTGCTTACCAAAGGCTGGACACTGTCTAGGCTTGTGCCGTGAGCCGCAGCGCTTGCAGTTTATCATCACGTCCTCCGACTGCTGTGCAGGCCGGGTCTGTGTGCGCCGTCTCCGCTGATACGACACTGCTCCAACTGCCGCTCACCTGCGCCGAGGCGACTGCAGACATCTCGCTGAACGTCTTCACGTGTTTTTGGGACAGCTCACTTGCCTGGCAGATCTTAATGGCTCCTGCCAGCGTCAGCTCCATTTCTCGTAGTAGCCTCTCTCTGACCTTTTTATCCTCCACGCCGAAGACAATCTGGTCCCGGATCATGGAGTCCTTCAGCGTCGCGAAGTTGCAGGACTGCGCCTTTAGCCGCAAGTCCGTCAGGAAGCTATCGAAGGGCTCGTGCTGCCGCTGTGTACGAGACCGAAACACGTATCTCTCGTACGTCTCGTTCTTCTTCGGAGAACAGTGAGCATCAAAGTTACTAAGCACCACATCCAACTTTTCACTGTCATCAGGACTGTCGAACACGAACGTGTTGAATACTTCTATGGCCTGTGGCCCTGCTATCGTTAGCAGCAGCGCTACCTTTCTTGCCTCCGGCTTTGTCTCAAGTCCCATAGCTGCAACATACAGGTGGAGCTGCTGTTTGAAGGTGCGCCAGTTCTCGTCGACATTCCCCGTTAGTTTCAAACTTTCCGGTGGTTTCAAATCCATGTCGTCTCTTCCAGTTTACTCCTGGTACCATGTCATGTTCGTGTTTCAATGATGAGGCTCTGTTGTTAGCAAGTAACTTATTTTAATGAACAACATACATGTGTTATTTTATATAGTCTTGCTCTACCTGGTTATTATGGTGCGGTACGTTGACTACACAACAGTACTGCCGCCTAGCGGTCAGACATGTAATAACATCCAATCATAACAGTTTGTGTTTTAAATAAAGTTTCTATCATCTTGTTTATGACGGAGGAAAAGATCCAGTCGACCCGGTTCAATCCGTGAATCATCTGGGTCCTTTGGCGAGCGATCCGCGGCTCTCCTGAGTCTTTTGAGTCTTTTGATTCTCGGGTGTTTCCGGCTCTGTACGGATTTACTCGCTGGATCTGGATCTGAATCCGGGTCTGTGCTGCTGAGTCTGAGTCTACTCTGCTGGAAGTTACGCTGACCCGCGGTCAGCTCATCTGAGTCCAGACTCCCGAAGCTATTCTAGCGGTGGAAACGAGCTTATTGTCACAATAATAGCGAGGCATGTTGTAATGAGACTGCACAGGTTAAAAGGAGAGGAGAGAATGGAGCATTTTATCGTTTTAATTTGCATATGTGGCCCGCTGTTAGGCGGATGTAGGACGGTAAAGATCCAGGTTAATGGAGACTATGACTCGTGAATCCAGAGTCAGTTAGAGGATCCGGGTTAAAGATCCGGATGAATCGCGATTCATACACCACTACTGTGAGTGTTTCTGAGGATTTACTGTGTTTGTTGTTGCAGAGTTACAAAATATTTACTGAGGTCACATTGCAGAATCACAACTTCAGCGAAATGAGAAAAAACCCTGATCATCCATGGTACAGATCACGAGCAAATCCAACACTGGAGACGACTGTTCACTGAAGGAGCAACACGTGCTGCAGGTTTCTGGATAGTTGTTGGCATGAAGTGTGTCAGCAGCATCACGTGGAGCGAGCTCTGTGGATCATTCCAGAGAGAACATGGTCAGTTTCCCAGCAGACAGACTCTCCACAGACCCTCCATTCATAAATGTTGGCCTGGATGTTTCTGGTCCATGGACAGTTTCCTCACACCGAACAAGAGGAGGCCGTGTGCAGAGTAAGAGATGGGCTGTAATATTCAGGTAACACAGGTCTTTGAGTCTCTCACTACATTCTCTTATGTTACATTTCTAGAAGGGGTCCGGTGAAATCCATGAACTCAGACAGAGGAATGAACTTCATCTGCGCCTGTAAAGAGCTTCAGATTCACTCCAACATCAACAACCTTCTGTGGTGAAGTACCTCCTTGAACCTGGATATTCAATCCTCCCCATGCATCATGTGGGTGGTTCTTAGGAAAGGAAGAGTCTCTCCAGCATGGATCCTCTCAGTCGACCCATGAGGCGCTCTGCACTCTCATGGCCGAGGTGACCGCTCATCCCTGAGTCTACTGACCCTGATGACCCACTGATACCTGCCACTCTCCTCACTCAGAACGTGAGCCTGCTTTCTGCTCCTGCTGCTGACTTTCACACGTCGGCGTCACCGAGTTCAGCACTCAGCTCAAACCATCTGGGACAGATGGAAAAGGCTGGACCTTTTTTCTCTACAGCCAACCCGACCTTGATCCTGAAAACATTGTGCTCACCAGCTGAGAGGAAATGATTGACCTTTGGGACGAGTCACTCAACTGTTTCCCAGCGAGGACGATAAAGTTTGTGAGGCTGAAGTTAAGGTCCGGACTGAGCTCCTCCTGAGGCCGACCATGTTAAAGACTGTGGTGGCATTCAGGCACGCCGGGCCGGCAGTGTTCTGGTTCAGGTAGATGTTTAGTTGATTGTTGAGTCTCTGTCGTGTCAGCACCTCCTAGTGGCCGTTCCTGATAGTCTGCTCATGTGCTCATGTCACGTGACTTCAGTCAGGAAGTGAGTGCTCTGCCTCAGAGAGAGTCGTGTGGTTGACGTTGAGACTTGGTACGATCCTGTCTTCAGTCTGTGGCTGCATGGTCACTATGTATATTTAGTTTGACATGTTCAAATGTGTTCCTGCAGTTCTTCCAGAAATCACACTGAGTAAGTTTCTAAGAGGAGATTCATGAACTTCATGTTAGTTTACCTTTGCTAGAACCGACTACATTTCATGTGAGCTCCTTCACTAAATGTCTGTTCAATGATCAGGGCCCAGTATTTCAAAAGTGATCTGACAGGATTATCCTGGTCGGACTGGATTAAATCTAGATCTGATCTGAAAACTGAGTATTTCAACACAGATCCAGAGAATCCTGATCCTGAAGATCAGAATCCTGCTCTGGTAATCCAGTCCTCCCTTGAATCCAGATAAAAGGCTGGATTTGGGTATTTCAAAAGTTAAGGCAGATATCTGGATCAACTTGATACCAAAATTTCAGGATCATTTGGATCCACCTCAGAGGTGGATTTCACTCAGATTGACAAAGTCTCAGCTCCACTTCTCCTAGATATTGTTACTCAAGATGTTTGGAAATAGCTTGAATGTGACTTTAAAACATGCAGCGATGTATTTCAGTAAGTGTTTGTGTACAAACTGATTATTTTACGTCATCAAATCAGATGCTGTTTTGCTATAAATGACCATAATTATGTTTAGTGAGAGCCTTCTATATAAGGGAGACAAATTAGGATGAAACAATGTTTCTGATTGTGTCACTGACCAAGCTATATACCATGAAAGTAATGTGATTACAATTTCAAGCACTTTATTCAAAATCCAATAACTTGAAAACCTTGAATGTATCAATACAATTAGAGCGTTTCCAAGGATTTCCAGGTTGTCCTTAACAGCTGAGTGGTCCATGGCTGTGAGTGGACTCTGACAGTAGAAGACAGAGAAGGTGTGTGAGTATATCTGTGTTTATGTACACAAAGCATGACATCATCACCAGCATCACTGTAGCATCCTGACACTTCTGCATGAACCGTACAGTTAATACTCGTACCGTGTAACGTTACGTTACAAAGTACTGCAGCAGTCTGCTCTGTACACATGGAGCCAATGACGTAACGCTAATAAACTGTGAACAGGTTGGTGTTAGTTTAAAGAGTTAAGGTGTGATGTACGTCCGATTAGTTCCCTTTAAGTTGAACCATAGACCGCAACATTCATCAACAAAGCCAGCTACCTCGCTAGCCCGCTAGCTGCTTAACACACAAGTCAATGGAGCCCAGTTAGCTACCGTTAGCACGGCCGCGGCTCAGTTAGAGATCTCTACGGCCTGGTTTGAATCAGGTGACAGTTCAAGAAGTTGGCTTGCATGATGTGTTGGTTGGCGTTCGTGTGGTCTTCAAACCGCTACACATTAGACGACGGTAAACTGACACCTTTAACGTGAAGTCGTGCTCCCAGCTGCTCCTTTCGTGAGGCAGTCCGCCATGTTTCGATCCGGAAGCGGAGACACGAGATTTGGAAATCCGTATCCGGCCAGGTCGGGATCGCGGTGATCCACCCTGCCAGTGTTTTGAAATACTCAGATAAAGTCAGCAGATCACCTTGATCCATGACTGAGAAAAGGAGGATTTCATTATCCGGATTATCCTGATCCAGATTACAAGTTCTGAAATACTGGGCCCAGCAGATTAAAGGGCTCCATCGTTGTTCATATTGATTTGTGCATTCAAAGGACATTGTTTTGATGAATCAGCCAGTCATTGGTTAGCCTGTTGTCGAGTGTCAGACAGCTGAAGTCGTTTCCTAATGAATCAACCTGTGGACCAACGTATACACTGTCTATGGAGTGACAGAAAGGTGTGCACTGACCTGTATATAGACTGTATACATGCATATACTGTACACAGTCATCCACTCCATGTATATCCATTCAATATTGATCTCTTTGTTTGTTTACAGCTGACACAAACTCTTGACTTGGTCACTCTTTATTGATGTAGCTGCTCATTGCTGCTTCATATATATATTTAAACATGTATATTTATATATACACCTATTTTTCCACATGACTGTGTCCATAATAGTCCTGTCTGTTCTTTCCTTTATTTGTTCAGCTGCGTTCACAGCTGCTCAGGTGTGGCTCAATACGTGTCCACAGCTCATTCACACAGTATGAACAGTGTGATACGAGTCCATAGAAAACATGTCCAGTTTATCTTTTCACCAGCAGAGGGCGCCAAAGTCTTCTCCATGACGAGTGTGTGCATCCTGTCTGAGTGTTTCCAGCAGAAGAAGTGTTCCTAAAGAGCACTGTGAGTGTTTCTGAGGATTTACTGTGTCTGTTGTTGCAGAGTTACAAAATATGTACAGGCCAAAAACATGTTAAAGGAGTAAATGTGTCCCAGCACAAAGTAAAGTTGTACTGGAGGAAGTATTCAGGTCGTTACCTGCAGTAAAAGTACTGATAGCACACTGTAGAAATCAGCCACATGTCTCCTGTGACTGTTCAACTAACATAGATGTGGAAATGTTGAGAAATCAGAGAAATCAGTCAACAGAGTCGACTTTGTAGTCAGAAAGTGGCAGTGCATGCTGGGAGTCTGCTGGCCTCACAGTGCAAACTACCAAAACTCCAGTTTATTGTCTGATATGTAGTTTAACATGAATTCAAAGTGTCAGACTGCAGAAGAAAATCTGATTTTAGTCTCTTTAGAATGACAACATGTACATTTAAGAAAAGGACTGTTTCACTTTGTCTGATACGACCAGATGATAACTTTATGAAACTGTGTTACCATGGTAACTGACACAAAGTGACCTCCTTTCTTGAAGCAGACTGACTTCAGATGAAATGTCCTCAACTTGTCCTCCAGGTCAACATGTGTTGTATCTTTATATGCAGCCATTAAACAGCCACTTTATCACGACTTCTTTCAGATAACAGATCTGATGAATGATTCACACTCATGAGTCTCTCTGGGTGTTTCCTGTTCAAAGCTTCATTCACTCTGAACGTTGTGTCGCAGTTAGTTTCTCCATGTGAACCTCCAGCTGAAGGTAATGAACAAGTTTTTAATGTGTGACTCGTTAACAAGCTGTCGTTAGCTAGCGGTGGAATCAGAGTAGAAGTAGAGTTAGTTGATGCTCAGGAGCTGATGTGCTTAAAGATTTGATTTTTGAATTCAATCCATAAATATGTAAGTGTGTCACTAAATGAGCCGTCAGAGCTCGTAACAGTCCTCCAACAGGAACTAGTGTCGCTTCTTTCTGTCCGTTTGTTCTTCAATGTAATCAATAATCAAATCAAAGAGATTTCCTTTCAGTTCATCTTTGAATATTCTCTCAAAGGGCTTTATTGAGACTGTCAGTCTTTGATTTTTAATCATCTGTCTGACTCTGAAAAGTAACTAAGTACTTGTACTTTCTTGCTTTGTACTTGTACTGCGCTCCATCTCAGAGGGAGATGTTTGACTTTTGACTTCAGCACATTTTGTTACTTTTCAGGTGAAGATTTGAAATGAAAAACAAAAGATCAGTTTCTAAAATATGATTCACTGTTCGACATTAAAGAAGCTCAAAGTGTGTCAAACAGTTCAAAGTGGCTCCACCTCAAACACGTCCAACATTAAAGTCCTAGTTCCACATCAGTGATCCAACAATAGAAGAACAGTGACAGGAGACGTTCTCATGAACTTTGTTCTCACAGATGAAATATAATATTTGTTTGTCTGAAGGTAACATTCATTTGTTATTGGACACTTTAACACCTGAGCTGCTTCTGTGGACTTTGGACTCCTGATCAAGGTTCAGCTTTATTGTCTTTATTTTATTATCTTGATACAACACAGGATTTCACAGTGACACGCACACACTGAATGATCTGAACAAGGTAGATGTGCAGTGTGTGTGTTTGTGTCTCAGTGTAATAATAAGTTACAGAGTACAGTCTTTGTTGGCAGCGTTTATGGATGTCAGTGGTGTGTTGTTCAAAGTTCACTTTATTGTCCAAAGTATGTGAAGCGCTCCACCACCTCTACAGTTTATTGATGCAGGTGGGGTTGTGGGTGGAGTCGTGAGCTGTGCTGCGAGTGTTGAAGTGTTGATTATCAGTTATCGTACAAACACTTTGAGGTAGTCAGAATGAAGGTTGAGCTTCAGAAAACCAACAGAACAGAATCATTTCAAATTCACTGATAATCAACTCATTTGTTCATATGAAGGATCACTGAGGAAAAACTGAACCTGAATTTACTGAATATTAAAGAAACTGAAGCTTCCTGTCAAATTCAATCAGTGTGAATGGAAACGGTCCATCTGCAGCTTCATGGCGCCATCTAGTGGACTGATAGTAGAAGTACAGCAGCTTTTTAATGAAGGACAAACTCTACCTGATGAATCTGATCCTACATGTTGTCTGATTTTATATTCATACCTGGAGTCACAATAAAGCAGACTGATGACATGTCTCTGATGGTTCACAGTGTAAACAGAAAAACTGTCCAAACATCATTCAGACTTGGACTTCACCACATGTATCTGACAGCTTTAGTCACGTTTGACAGCAAATATTTGATGGACAAGTCAAATCTGAAGTCATCTTCTATATTCAACTATCCAGCAGTGTATAAAGTGTTCAAGGAGCTCTTGAAGTGTTCCATGTAAGTCCATGTTGTTGGTAATACTTTGTACTTTAACTTGAGGAACACTTTGAATGCAGGACTTTGACTTTGACAGAGTATTTTCACAGTGTAGTATTAATAGTTCAGAGTACTTGTTGTAGCACTGCTTCTCTGATTTGATGTTATTGATGACCTCCGGTACTCAGGCCTGCTGCTCTTCACTGTTCACCTTCTGTGTTTAACAGTAAAGTTCAAACTTCTCTGTCCAATAACAAACTATTGATCATGTATTGATTGTAGATTGACAGTGGTGTTTTCTAACTGTTTGTTCAGTCTGAGCACAGAAGCTTCAGTCGACTCTGATAGAAAACAGAGGAAAAGAAAGGATCAGTCAGTGATCATCGACATGGGGCTCAAAGCTTCCTCCACCTGTCTTTACAAATCATGCGGCGCCATCTGGTGGAGCCAAAGTCAACTGCAGGATGTCAGTTGTCTGAACAGAGATTCCATTTGAAATGATGAAAATCAGAAAACTTTCTTGTCACATTAGTCTTTGTTAATCAGTGGAGGAGCAGCTGATCTTTGTACAGGACAAATGATGACAGGATGATTTGAGTCCATGTGCACATGAATGATTTGTGTTTCCTCTCCAGATCAAAGTGTGTGTGAGCTGATGTGGATGTGAGTTGAGCAGCATGAATCAGTGTGAGGACAGAGAGGAGGGAGTCCCTCCCTCTAAAAGCACTCTGTGTGGGGAACATGACAGCCAGACCAAAGCTCAGAGGTGAGATGAGGATCTCTAACTGTCCACGACTCTTCTCCATGTCACAGCTCAGCACTCAAATCACTCCACCATCATTATTCACACTCAAAGCTCTGTGTGTGTTCTGTTGAAGCCCACAACACACTCTGAGACCAGACTCTCCTGGACCTGGACCTGGACCTGGACTTGGACCTGGACCTGGACCTGGACCTGAACCTGGACCTGAACCTGAACCCAGCTGTGTGTCCTTCAAGAGTGACCGGTCATTTGGTGCTCTCATTGATTTTAAACAAAGACCTTCATCAAAGAAAAAGTCTAAAAAGTAAGTTATTATTCTTTAATTGTTGATAATTATTCATATTTTGTATTTTCATAAGTATTTTATGGAGGAAGATTTTTACTAAACATGAACTTCAATTGTTTTTCTGTCAGGATCGATCAGAGACCAGACTCTGCTGGACCTGGACCTGGACCTGGACCTGGACCTGAACCTGAACCTGAACCCAGCTGTGTGTCCTTCAAGAGTGATCAGTCATTTGGTGCTCTCATAGATTTTAAAGATGTCCGACCGTCTGCTGTAAAGAGGTCAGCTGTTAATAACATTAAAATCTGACTGATTCATGTTTGAACTGTTATTTATCCAGAGAAGTTTTTTTAAACCTGAATGTTTATTTTCAGCTTCGTTCTTCACAAACATTTAGATTCTCACATCTGAAAACTGACCAGTAGAAGCAGTAGAAGCAGTAGAACCAGTAGAAGCAGTAGAAGCAGTAGAAGCAGTAGAACCAATAGAAGCAGTAGAAGCAGTCTTCATCTCTTGACTTCAGTTCAACATGTTCTCCACACACACGTTCTGACTGTTGTCTGATGACTGCATGAGTATAAAACAGTGATTTTATTGAGGCTAACAGATGCTATCTGCTAACGAAGGCTAACCCTGATTCCACTGAGTTCCTCCATCAAATCAACATTTTCTAGTTTTCAGTCACGTGACAACAGAATAGAAACATGTCAGTGATAACAGCTGGACTGAGATCAGCTGCTCTACTCATCTTGTCTGAGTGTTGTCAATCATACGTCAGCTCTTTGTTTCCCTTCAACATGACAGAACTGTTCTTACATTGATTCACTCTGGAGTTCTTGAAGAGAACTTTTGTTTTCAGTCGTGGAGAACAGTTCTGCTGGATGACAGGAGAAAACAAGCAGAACGTTGTTTTGTCAAATGTATCCAGAACACATTGTTTCACTGTTCTGGTTGCACTGCAGATTAGATCCTGTTGTCTTTGTGTTTCTATCAGGAGGAAGCTGGAAGAACCAGAACCCAGCAGAGTGTCCATGAAGAGTGACGAGTCTATGGATCAACCTATATCCTTCAAAGATGGACGTCAGTCTGTTGATCAAAGGTGAGGACTGGAAACTGACAAGACAAACAAACATCATGTGACAGGGTCATGTGACCTCTGTGTTGGTCACCTTTTCTTTGAATGGTTTGTGAACTGACGACAATAATTGTTGAAGTTTTAAAGTGAAATTCTTTCTCATTCTTGTTGATCATCGACTTCAGCTGTTCAACAGTTCGGTGGTCTCTGTTGTCGTTTTTTGAGCTTCATAATGCTCCACACATTTTCAAAGGGGGACAGGTCTGGACTGCAGGCTGGTTTCTGCATCTTCCATGTAGACGTTGGCCACGATGGCTGATACTGGTGATTGAGACAGAAGTCCAGTGATCCACAAATCTGGTCCGGGCTGAGGTTTGTTCTGCTGTGTAGAGTGTTGTCCTGTAGTAGTCGCTGCTTCACCGTTTCAGCTGCCTCTCTGGTTGGGATACATGTAAACAGTGAGGTCACATCGTAGGACACCATGGTTTCATCTGTGTCCAGTTTCAGTCCTCGAACCTCGTTTACAAAGTCCATTGAGTAGTGGACATGGTGAGGAGTGTTGCCAACCAATGGAGCTAGGATGGTGGCTCCATGATTGGTAATGTTGTATGTCAGCGAGTTGATGCTGCTGGTTGCTCCTGAGTGGAGCTCCCTCTTTGTGAAGCCCATACATGCACAGGATGCTGTCACCAGGAGACAGTCTGTCATATAGTTGTCGCTCTGTGGTTTCTTTCTTTTCTAACTTTTGTAAACACTCTGTAGACTTTTTCTTGTATCTGCTGGTGGGGTCGCCTCTCAGTGGTTCATGTGTGTTCAGGTCACTCAGGAGTGTGGTGACCTTGGTGTGATTGTCAGCTGTGTTAAGGACCACTGAGCATCTTCCTCACTAACAGTTTACACTGACAGGTAGCATCCAGTTAGCTTGTGTGAGCTGTGTGTTGCTGTCCACAGTGTTCTAGAGGTCAACAAGAAGTGGAGGGACTAAACCAGACAAGCTGCTGAACCAACACAGTAAAGTGAAAGCTGCACAGAAATGCAGACTGGACTGTTGATTCCCAGTGGGATCAGCAGTACGACCAACACTTTAATGTCAGGGGAAAGCATCTGATTCAATGTTGGAATCAACACTTGAACTCAAAGGACCTTTACCTTGTGTTTGTCTCTGTGTGGACAGACATAATGTGAGCTCATTCTTCATGATTCCTCCACAGAGTGGACCAGGAGAGCTCAGAGGTTCCCAGTGGTCAGTCTGCCCAGCAGCATCAAACACACCTGGACTCCATATTTATGGTCTGTACATGGACAACAACTACTTTTACATCTATTCTGTTCACAATCATCTCCATGCTGCACTCTTTAGACCAGTGGATTGTCAGTCTGTCCAACATGGATCTGATGTTTGGTTCCATGATTTGACTTTGATTGTGTCATTCATATAATATTCTGTTCCAGCTGCTGGAGGAGAACATTGTCACTTTTGTGAAGAACGAGCTGAAGAGGATCCAGAAGGGTCTGAGTTCAGATGAGCCAGGATGCTTAGAGAGTCAGAGGGAGGATGAGGAGGTGTTGGACGGTGAGGATGAAGAGCAGAGGAGGAGCAGCAGAGAGTCATTTCTGAAGATCACACTGCACTTCCTGAGGAGAATGAAGCAGGAGGAGCTGGCTGACTGTCTGCAGAGCAGTAAGAGGATTTCTCTAAAGATTTAACATGATGGATGAATGAGACATTTACTGATGTCTCAACAGATGGACACTAATATGTTTACATGGATTCTTTAGGGGAATTACATTGTCATATTTTCTTCATGAATCACTGAATGATCTTATCTGTTGTGTCTTCATTCAGGAAGTTATTCTGGAGTTTGTCAGCGTGAACTTAAATCTAACCTGAAGAAGAAGTTTCAGTGTGTGTTTGAGGGGATTGCTAAAACAGGAAACCCAACCCTTCTGAACCAGATCTACACAGAGCTCTACATCACAGAGGGAGGGACTGCAGAGGTCAATGATGAACATGAGGTCAGACAGATTGAAACAGCATCCAGGAAACCAGACAGACCAGAAACAACAATCAGACAAGAAGACATCTTTAAAGCCTCACCTGGAAGAGATGAACCAATCAGAACAGTGATGACAAAGGGAGTGGCTGGCATTGGGAAAACAGTCTTAACACAGAAGTTCACTCTGGACTGGGCTGAAGACAAAGCCAACCAGGACATACAGTTCACATTTCCATTCACTTTCAGAGAGCTGAATGTGCTGAAAGAGAAAAAGTTCAGCTTGGTGGAACTTGTTCATCACTTCTTTACTGAAACCAAAGAAGCAGGAATCTGCAGGTTTGAACACTTCCAGGTTGTGTTCATCTTTGACGGTCTGGATGAGTGTCGACTTCCTCTGGACTTCCACAACACTGAGATCCTGACTGATGTTACAGAGTCCACCTCAGTGGATGTGCTGCTGACAAACCTCATCAGGGGGAAACTGCTTCCCTCTGCTCGCCTCTGGATAACCACAAGACCTGCAGCAGCCAATCAGATCCCTCCTGACTGTGTTGACATGGTGACAGAGGTCAGAGGGTTCACTGACCCACAGAAGAACGAGTACTTCAAGAAGAGATTCAGAGACAAGGAGCAGGCCAGCAGAATCATCTCCCACATCAAGACATCACGAAGCCTCCACATCATGTGCCACATCCCAGTCTTCTGCTGGATCTCTGCTACAGTTCTGGAGGATCTGTTGAAGACCAGAGAGGGAGGAGAGCTGCCCAAGAGCCTGACTGAGATGTACATCCACTTCCTGGTGGTTCAGTCCAAAGTGAAGAACATCAAGTATGATGGAGGAGCTGAGACAGATCCACACTGGAGTCCAGAGAGCAGGAAGATGATTGAGTCTCTGGGAAAACTGTCTTTTGAGCAGCTGCAGAAAGGAAACCTGATCTTCTATGAATCAGACCTGACAGAGTGTGGCATCGATATCAGAGCAGCCTCAGTGTACTCAGGAGTGTTCTCACAGATCTTTAAAGAGGAGAGAGGACTGTACCAGGACAAGGTGTTCTGCTTCATCCATCTGAGTGTTCAGGAGTTTCTGGCTGCTCTTCATGTCCATCTGACCTTCATCAACCCTGGAGTCAATCTGCTGTCAGAAGAACAACAGAAATCTACAGAGACACACTTCTACCAGAGTGCTGTGGACAAGGCCTTACAGAGTCCAAATGGACACCTGGACTTGTTCCTCCGCTTCCTCCTGGGACTTTCACTGCAGACCAATCAGAGTCTCCTACGAGGTCTGCTGACACAGACAGGAAGTGACTCAAGAACCAATCAGGAAACAGTCGAGTACATCAAGAAGAAGATCGAAGAGACTCCCTCTGCAGAGAGAAGCATCAATCTGTTCCACTGTCTGAATGAACTGAATGATCGTTCTCTAGAGGAGCAGATCCAACAGTACCTGAGTTCAGGAAGACTCTCCACAGATAAACTCTCTCCTGCTCAGTGGTCAGCTCTGGTCTTCATCTTACTGTCATCAGAAGAAGATCTGGACGTGTTTGACCTGAAGAAATTCTCTGCTTCAGAGGAGGCTCTTCTGAGGCTGCTGCCAGTGATCAAAGCCTCCAAGAAAGCTCTGTAAGTGTGATTTATTCATCAATAAATACTCTGATATCTTTCAACTTGAGAAAAAAAAAATTACTTGTTTCCTTTCTGTTGTTTCTCCAGACTGAGTGACTGTAACCTCTCAGAGAGAAGCTGTGAAGCTCTGTCCTCAGTTCTCAGCTCCCAGTCCTCTAGTCTGAAAGATCTGGACCTGAGTAACAACAACCTGCAGGATCCAGGAGTGAAGCTGCTGTCTGCTGGACTGGAGAGTCCACACTGTACACTGGAAAGTCTCAGGTCAGATTGTAACGACCCGGCTCTAAGGCCATGACAAATACAAAGGGGAGTCGCGGGTTGAAGGCCAAATCAAAATAATTTAACATCTCAAAATCACAGTTATCTTAAACAAACAAAAGAAATAATGAGGTGTGTTGATCAGTGAGTCAGTGGTGGAGGTGTGTGCATGCATGAGTGAAATGTGTAGGTGCGAGGTGTTGCATGAGATGAAAAGAAAGGAACCAAAAAACCATTCAGCAGCCTGGAGAGGAGGACAGAGCCTGTCAGAGAGAGAGGCAGGTTAGTGAGGTGGAGCTTTATCGTCTCCCTCACTAGAGCCCAGGTGTTTCCACCTACAATCAGTTGGATCTGCTGCAATGGCAACACATATTCAAATTAATTAGGGAATAGAGATTATAAATACTGTTTCACCAAAAGTCCAGAGTCAACATTTTAACACAAATGTTATTTGTCTTCTTGTTCATTATTTCCTCTCCAGACTGAGTGACTGTAACCTCTCAGAGAGAAGCTGTGAAGCTCTGTCCTCAGTTCTCAGCTCCCAGTCCTCTAGTCTGAAAGATCTGGACCTGAGTAACAACGACCTGCAGGATTCAGGAGTGAAGCTGCTGTCTGCTGGACTGGAGAGTCCACGCTGGAGACTGGACAGTCTCAGGTCAGGATCCATTAACCCATTCAGCTGATGACCATTTAAATCTGATTTACATGAGTTGATAAACAGCTAACCTGTGTAGGATTGTGTCTGCTAATATGATTTGTCAAAGGAGCTTTAAGCTGACTTCAAAGATTTCTTCTAATAACTCTCTGATTCAGTCATTGTGTTCTATATTTATTTATTTGTAGACAGTTTCTTCTTGTATCTGACTGACGCAGCAGGACCCTCAGATGATCTTCCATGTGTGTTGTTTTGTGTGTTTTCAGGCTGTCAGGCTGTCTGATCACAGAGGAAGGCTGTACTTCTCTGGCCTCAGCTCTGAGCTCCAACCCCTCCCATCTGAGAGAGCTGGACCTGAGCTACAATCATCCAGGAGACTCAGGAGTGAAGCTGCTGTCTGCTGGACTGGAGGATCCACACTGGAGACTGGACACTCTCAGGTATGAAGAGGCCTGCTGCAGCCACAGACAATCAGTGTGATAGAGGAGGAAGAGCTGGAAACATTTTCTCTGTCAAAGCTGGTGACAGATCTCAACTCAATCTTTGTCTGCGGTCCAATAGTCAAAAAAATGACCTCCTCTGTCCTTTCCTAAACACTTTTCCTCGACCTGGATGGAAAACGTCACGAGGTCAAGGAAAGATGTGAAGGATCATTTATAAGGACTTAGGAAAAGATAAGCACAGTGCTCAGAGAGTCTGACTGCACTTTCACTAGGCTACGTAATTATGTGACGTGGATGTTGTTGACGTGGTCTGTGTGAAAACTACAAAGTTCAGAAGATGGACTACAAAAAGCTCCATCTTAGATACTTCTCCCTGTGCGTTCTGACCGTGTTGTTTCATGCAGGATATATAAACGTGGACGAGCCGGTGAAAAATCTGACTTCATTATCAACGTCAGAACTGAAATAAAATGGAATATTGTGGAGGAGCTAGCAAACAGCACATGGAGTAGACGTGCTTCCTGAGGCTCCTCCATGTCCGTCATTATATTTCATATTTTTACAGTGTCACATTTGATTTCACCTGCCTCGGAAACTTCTCTGATCACACTTATCGATACTGCGACTGGTTGAAGTTGAATATTCTTCTTATTTTCCCGGACTACACACCAGATGTGGTGCAGCAAGTTTAGCGAGGTGTTGAGCAGATTGCAGGAGCTGAAGGTGGAGCATAGTCTCCTCTTTCCAGTGAAGCTCCACATCAAACACAAGGGCCGCTCCAGGTTTGCACTACTTGTTTTGTTCGTGTTTTTAAGAAACCAAACCTGGATCACTTTGATGAAATCTTTATTGGTCATCTTGCGTGCTCATACACCTGTGCCTGTGCATCCCTGTCCATCACCTTTATAGCCCCGCCCAGCTAAAACTATATCCCCAACAAACCGCTACTGACACCTTGTGGTCAACAACAATCTTACTGAATCATCACAAGATACTGATGGCCCTGGGTTTGATACTCTGTGTGAGAGGTAGACAACAATGGTTTAGGTGAAAGGCCAGGCTCTGTTTGGTGAGGAGGTGTAGATGGCCTCGGTGCTGTGGGGTGGACTCATCCATGTTGAGCTGCTTCAGTCTATTACACCTTGGGATCCATCCATATACTCAGTAGAAGGAGCCTGACCTTCATTAGTGCGCTCATCAATAGGATGAATGGCATCAGTCACTCAATCAGCCATGTTAGGTCACTGTGTGGAGTGTGGCTCAATCTCTGGCTCCAAGGACCATTTGTTGTGGATATAAAGGTTCAGACAGACAGACAGACAGCTTTGGTTGAGAGACATAGACAGTGAATGAGAGTGAGCGAGCGTCGGCCTCGATAAAGTTGTTCATCAGAGAAATCAAAAGCTCTCTCCTGATTGGTCCACAGAGGTTACATTCAACACAAACAGACAAACTCCCAGAAGCCACCTTTTCCCTGCAGCGCCTCCTCCTGTCTGAACGCTGCGTTACTTTCTTGTTGCTGCCACAAGGAATTGTGGGACGGCATTATCTCCTTTCCTTTGGTAAAGGATGGTCCAGTGTCTCCTCTGCTAAAGGAGACAAGAAAGGAAGCAGTGAAGCTCTTTTCCTTCTTCAGAGAATTCAAACAGCTCTTATCATGGCTGACACTTAAATCCTTCTGGGTCATTTCACTCAGTGAGGAACCTTCCTGAACAAAAAGACTATTGGACCGGAGCCTTTGAGTTTTGTTGTTTCTAAATTGAGTTACCTGCAAATGTTGAAAGTGAAACCTGATTAGATTCAATAAAGGATTCAAAAGGAATCAGATGGTGGATTTGGATTGAATCAAATGAATCAAATCCCAACCCTCCATGTGAACAGAAAAACCAAACTGTGTATGAGAGTGATGTAATGTCCATGTTTGCATGCTGAAAGAGGATGTGCTGGTCTGACCCCCCTCCTCCTTTCAGGGTGGAGCCTGCTGGAGTCCGATGGTTGAGACCAGGTCTGAGGAAGTGTAAGTGTGTTTTTAATTTGATTCATGAAAACAAACCATCTTCAAACTGTGACATCACTCCTTCAAATCTCTGATGTCATCATCAATAAATGAACAGATGATAGATTAATAACTGTCTTGTTCTCTCCATCAGATTCCTGTGAACTCACAGTCGACACAAACACAGTACACAGAAACATCAAACTGTCTGACAACAACAGGAAGATGACACGTGTGAAGGAGGTTCAGTCATATCCTGATCATCCACACAGATTTGACTACTGGCCTCAGCTGCTGTGTAGAACTGGTCTGACTGGTCGCTGTTACTGGGAGGTCGAGTGGATAGGAAACATTGATATATCAGTGAGTTACAGAAGAATCAGAAGGAAAGGAGACAGAGACTGTTGGTTTGGAAGGAATGATCAGTCCTGGAGTCTGATCTGCTCTGATGGTCGTTACTCTGTCTGTCACAATAACAGAAGAACATCCATCTCCTCCTCCTCCTCCTCCTTCTCCTCCTCCTCCTCCTCCTCCTCCTCGGTCTCTCACAGAGTAGCAGTGTATGTGGACTGTCCTGCTGGCACTCTGTCCTTCTACAGAGTCTCCTCTGACACACTGATCCACCTCCACACCTTCAACGCCACATTCACTGAACCTCTTTATCCTGGGTTTGGGTTCTGGCGGTTTGGTTCTGGTTGTTCAGTGTCTCTGTGTGGTCTGTAGGACGGAGAGTCTCCTCCTGTTAGACAAACATTGTCTCTGCTGAACAGATCAGTTGAGTGTGTCCAGGATCACACAGCTGATGTTATTTCTGTCCCACACCATGTGTCCCTGGTTAGATTCTGGTGGGGACCTTTGCTGCATGTCATACCCCTCTCTCTACCCCCATGTTTCCTGTCTGCGTCTCCTACGTGTCCGTAAAGACAAAATGTCCAAAACAAAGACAGAAAACCTGAAATAAAATGTGTCATGAGCACAGAGCGTGACGGCTTATGTTCAACAATTGCATGCAAAGTTGTATAAAACCAAATCAAATGTATCATTTCAAACAGAGAGTGTCGTGGAAACTCATTGTCCAATCAGAAATGGACTAGACTTCAGTCCTTCCATCACGACGTTCAACTGGGTAAAAAGTGATTTGTAAGGAAACAATAAACTCTGCTTCATGTTGGAAACTGTTAAAGTCTGTTTGTCCTTTGAAATATTTAGTTTGGATAATTAAACATTTTTATTAAAATCTTCAAAATAAAATCTCACAATCGTGAAAAACAAATGCTTTTACTTTGAAATCAGGATACATTGACCATATGTTGAGACTGAGCATGAGTGACGCTGACTTCACACAGTGTCAGTTAGCTCTGTTTGTTAGCTGCTATTAGCTAATGTTAATGTTTGCTCAGTTTGTTAGCTAATGTTAGCAACACGATCACGTTAGCTGCTATAAATAACACATACACTCAGATGATGTTTAGCTAGCGATAATGTTAGTGAGCATGAAGCTAACCACAGGAAGTTCAGCTGTTGTAAATTCAGTTTTATTTGTTAGCTGTTGTTAGCTAATGTTAATGTTAGTTCAGTTTGTTAGCTGCTGTTAGGTAATGTTAGCTCTGTTTGCAAGCTAATGTTAGCTCAGTTTGTTAGCTAATGTTTGCTCAGTTCGTTAGCTAATGCTAGCTCAGTTTGTTATCTGCTGTTAGCTAATGTTAGCTCAGTTTGTTAGTTTAGTTTGTTAGTTGCTGTTAGCTAATGTTAATGTTAGCTCAGTTTGTTAGTTGCTGTTAGCTAATCTTAATGTTAGTTCAGTTTGTTAGCTGCTGTTAGGTAATGTTAGCTCTGTTTGTAAGCTAATGTGTACTCAGTTTGTTAGCTAATGTTTGCTCAGTTCGTTAGCTAATGCTAGCTCAGTTTGTTATCTGCTGTTAGCTAATGTTAGCAACATGGATCACGTTAGCTGCTATAAATAACACATACACTCAGATGATGATTAGCTAGCGATAATGTTAGTGAGCATGAAGCTAACCACAGGAAGTTCATCTGTTGTAAATTCAGTTTTCTTTGTTAGCTGTTGTTAGCTAATGTTAGCTCCCTCTGTTAGTTGCTGTTAGCTAATGTTAATGTTAGCTCAGTTTGTTATCTGCTGTTAGCTAATGTTAGTTCAGTTTGTTTATTGCTGTTAGCTAATGTTAATGTTAGCTCAGTTTGTTAGTTGCTGTTAGCTAATGTTAATGTTAGCTCAGTTTGTTAATTGCTATTAGCTAATGTTAATGTTACCTCAGTTTGTTAGCTAATGTTAGCTCAGTTTGTTAGCTGGTGTTAGTTAATGTTAGCTCTGTTTGTAAGCTAATGTGTGCTCAGTTTGTTAGCTAATGTTAGCTCAGTTTGTTAGCTGCTGTTAGCTAATGTTAGCTCTGTTTGTAGTTAGTTAATGTTAGCAACATGGATCACGTTACCTGCTATAAATATCACATACACTCAGATGATGTCTAGCTAGCGATAATGTTAGCGAGCATTTAGTTTGGATAACTTTATTAAAATCTTCAAAATAAAATCTCACGATCATAAAAAACAAATGCTTTTACTTTGAAATCAGGATACATTGACCATATGTTGAGACTGAGCATGAGTGACGCTGACTTCACACAGCGTCAGTGCTTTACACTGTTATCACTTCACTTCTTATTTTTATTCTTTGTCTGATATTAAAACTTCTTTTCATTGAGATGCTAAAGTCGGCCCAGCGTCGGCCTCGCAGACCACAGGTCCACAAAAGACACTCGTCATCGCTGCGATTCACCGGTCAACACCGGCAGTCTACTCATCTACAGGAAAGCACAACACGTGGGAGCCAGAGAAGAATCTGGACTGCCCAGAGCTTATTTCAGAATTCATGAAGACCTGCAAGAAAAGCAGTGGTGGGAGCTCCACACCTAGCAGCGGGGGCAGCAGGTCAAGCACAGGCTCCTTGGGGCGCTCCAAAGACTCCAGAAGAAGAAGAGAAGCTCAGATGATGATGAGGAGGGTGGAAGTAAGCCCACAAACAAAAAGGAGGATGACATTCTAGCTGCACGTGGCTCTGAGAGAGGACTCGAGCCAGAGAAGATCACAGGAGCAGCTGACTCTTGTGGTGACCTGATGTTTCTGATGAAGAGCAAAGACTCTGATGAGGCTGATCTCCTGCTCGCCCACAGAGAGTCACAGCCTTCTATGAGGAGCGTCTCAGCTGGCACGAAAACAGTGACAAGAAGGAGAAGGATGCAGTCAGCGTGTGAGTGCATCACCTCAGGAGGAAGCAGCTTCACAGGAAGCCTCCTCCACTGCAGGGGGCGACCTTGAGTCAGATGTTTGTCCACAGCCAAACCTCCCATCCTCCCTCTTTACCGTGTCCAACAACGACACACAGACAGCAGACACAGTCTTGTTCTCTTCATGCTGAGAAGGATCCATCCGACAGGAGGAGGAGCTGTAGTGGACATGGCTGATCTGCTGCTGAGGAGGGTTTCTGCTGTTCTGTCTTTGTGTTCTTGACCTTCTTTTGAATGTCTGAACATGTTTCAGTGCTTAAAGGATGCCATCATGTCAGTCAGGTGTTCTGCATCCACGGCCATCTGTTCAAACTCAGACCAAAGTCTTGAGAGCCAGAGGTGGCACAAGCTGCGTTAAGCACGAGCTCGTCCCACGGCAGGAACACAGCCCCATTCTAAAGTGTGCATGAGCTGTGCAGCTCTTTGCTTTAAGAACTCACTAACATCACTGAGGATCAAACCGTAGTGTCAATATTCAGGAACAACCAGCGCAGCACTGTCCTGACTGCATCATCACTTCCTTCTTAAAGAACTTTGTATCTCTTGTAGATGTTTGGGTTTGTCTGGTCTTCCAGGATAGAACTGCTCAATCTGTGAACTTGCAGATGACGCCGGCCGATTATGTCTTTGTAACGGAGTGATGCTGTCCTAGTTTCTTTATTCAAACATCATTTTGATCTTTTCTCATCTCCAAGTTTTGACATGTGAACTTTGTGTGCTGTTTGTTTCTTATTATTTCTTTCTGCGATCAGCTGTTCAAGAAAAGGACAATAACACAAATGTTGCTCTGTTTTGTAGCTTTTCTTTCTGTTCTTTGTGACTGCAGTGTTCTCTTTGGACCAGTCTGATGTTAACAGGTTAGACAGTCTTCACTGTATCCACATGAAATGAAACCAGCATTCATCAGCACCAGTCACTTGGGTCTGACCCGTGTGAGCAGTCTATGATGACAAACCCTGAAGTTTGAATGCTCTTATTCTTGCTAGTGATAGTTTGAATTGTTTTTTAAACAGTGTCATGTGATCAAATGTTTTTTGTTTCTCATTGTAATGTTAATAAAACTCATTCAAACCAGTCTCTGACTGAACTCTGCATATCCTGCTTTGACTGTAATGTGTATGAAACATTTTTAGGACGATGTTGCTAACCATCAAGCAGAGGTCACGTCTTCCACACAAGATGGATGCTGGTTTTGTAGTTTGATCTGCTCCAACATGGACTCTGAGGACAAATGTTTAGTTTGTTCAGACTTTAGTTTCTTTGTTTTGGCTTTAATTGTCATTGTGAACGAAGGTTGTAACTTTCTTCATCTCATACATACAGTACATTTATCACGTCCCTTGGTGTCACTCATGCTTTTGTTCTTGTTTCATTTCATTCAAAATATTTTGTCCTTTCAAAAGAAAACTTCTTTTATTTCATTTATTTTATTTTCAAAATAAAATCAGTCAGAAGTTTAATAAATAATCAAACATTGTTTCTATCAAATCAAATCAAAGAACTCAGACTTCAGTTTGTTGGACCACAGCGCCCCCACGTGGACCCAACCGGTACTACAGCAGCCAGCGGACACCATGCTCACCTGTCCTGCACAGCCCTCTGACAGGTGAGCTGGTTGTCATGGTGATCACCTCTGTCACTTTGTCACAAACTGATAGGTCAGCTGTTTCCAGGTTCTGTTTTCCATGTAAACTTGTGATTGTTTGTTTTTGTGTCTCATATTTTTTAGACTGGCATTAAATAATTCCTCATTATTTCACAGAGCTCTGCTCTCCTGCAGTCTGTGTTCATTGTATCAGGATGGGATGGTTCCTGACACTGACTGAATATGGCACAGCCCCACCTGGAATATTTTTCACCAGCCGCTGGTTTAGGACCTAAACATATGGCAAGGTTCTGCAGAGTAAAGGGCATGTCATGTATAACATGTGGAGGCCGGCATCACGCAGCCAGATGTGAGGAAAATGACGTACCCCACCTACAGTCCCTGAAAACACACACACTGTCATTTCCTCAGTAATGCCCCACGCAGCGAAGATTCATCCTGACGATGGAAACACTGTGCTGCTACAGACTGTCAAGGCATGGGCTGTGGGTCCAGCAGGGAGACAGATGGAGGCAGTCAGGGAAGCTTTGTGCACGAGCATGTAGTGAAGGCACTGAAACTAGCTGTTATCAGACAAGTACGGTGGCTGCCAAGCGCCAAACAACAGGACCAAAACTGAAAGACTTTTCCAAAGACAGAATCCAAACAGAAAGGGAATGTACCAAAAGAGGTTCAAGATGTTCAAACGCGGGTTTGCATGTCGTGTGGACGCTCTCTGGACTTCTTAAAGGACACGGAGCAGACGGAAGGACCAAGCGCACAGGGGACAGCTCAGCAGCCGGAAAATGCTCAACAGAGTCAGTGCAGCACAGCGCCAGCTATCTGAAGCCATTGTCAGACATGCAGTGAATCAAAGTGCAGTTACCGTTTCAGTTTATTTCGCTACAGTCAGTCTAATTCCAGCCATAACACACACCAACGTGTTCATATGCACTCCTTGTTACTGTGAGCTGCTGCTGACTTTCTACTTGAACTCTGTTCACTCCAGCAGAACAACCATGCCCATCATATGAGCAGTTCATGGAGGACAGAAGCACCAAGTCCAAAGAACGACAGTCTTTTCACTGTGGGCCCAAAGAAAGACATAAACAAGGAAAGAAAAACGTCCAGGTAAGTTACCTTGGCCGGTTTATACAATTTGCAACGCAACGCTACATATATGTGTGTGAGATGAATTCTGTCTGTCTGTTGTTTTACTAGATAAACAGAGGATTGATGGTGCCACACGGAACTGATTGAAAACCTTCAAGAGGGAAAACACTCCCATTATTTACAGAGCCTGAAGTAGCAGCTCCTGACCTGCTGAAACAAGCTGTGCAGACAATGACAACATTTAAAGGACATGGATGAAGGACCATACGACTGCTGGAGGTGCTCCATGTGCCTGGGACAGAAAGGCCATTCAGACTGGCTGAATAGAAAAAGGAAACTGGGAAGGCATATTCCAGGATCACTTTGTTCCTTTGCCTAGAAACTCACTTTAAAGGAGGTTCGTGGATCTCATCATTCAATATTTCTCCATATTTACAGACTCCACTCTAGCATACATAATATTAATAATGTGTTGGCGATAGCTCAGATTGTGAAGTTGTGATCACATCCAGGAACACAGCTCAGTTCAGTCGGGCTGACAGTGTGCTGTGTTCACTTTTTGATGTATCATTTCTTTATTGATTGGTCGGATATATATTTGAGCATCAAAGCATTAAATCCATGTTCTGCTCAATATTTTGGAAGAACCAAGGTTTGTTTTGATGATTTGTAAGTTAGCATTACAGAAACACTCACAGTCTTTCACCACTGATATATACTGTGTGTGGTAAGGGCACAATAATGGAAGCTGTTTAAAGTTGTTGAGAACTGTATGCTTTTCCTCTCAGGTGTTTGAACCACAAAACCAAAGTCCAGCCAAACAAACCTGAAGATGAAGGGTGAGTACTGATTTTTACTAAAGAAGTCATTTATCTGTAAGTTGTGTGTGATGTGATTAGCTGAGAGCATTTGCTCTGCTGAACATGAAGTAGAAAATATCCTACATGTAATGTGATTTCTAACAAAATAAGCTCTTATTGATAAATCTCCCCCTTCCTCTAAATGTTGCTCAAAACTCCATATTTCCATCCAGGTCATCATTTTATCAGTTGTATTGTGTTTCAGAGATGCTCCTGGGAATTCAAGCACAGTCCCACCTGGACAGGTATCAGGGCAGACTGTGACAGCCTGTTTCTTCTCTCAGTGTTGTTTGAACATTTGAATGAGTTCTTCAGAGAGTAATATCTGATGAGAGGATCTGGAGCCACGTCAAACAAATCCAGTCAGGACTACTTGCTGCAGGTCAATGAAAATGACGGTGACTCAGTTCATTTGAATTCATCGATCACAGAAAAGAAAAGTGTTTTGTTACGTTAAGATGTTTTAACATGCCAATGAATTTTCCAACAGTAAATACACACACCTGAATGCAGCATGTGCTGAGGAAGAGGATGAAGAGTTTACAACACACACCAATGTAAACTGAGCTATTACCTGTGGCACTCCACTTTTTTCTCTGTGCAATATTTCTGCTGTTTAAATCATTTTTGTAAAAGTAGCAAATCCACTAATTAGGTCACTTTTTTGTCATTACAGGGAGGAGGTGAACATTACTCTACCTGACATTATTGCCAGCCTATCACATCCCATTGATGATGAAAGAGTCAGCAGGTTCAACGTCTCACGGGCTAATGTTTGGGATGGAGCAGTCAGAGGTTTCAAGCGTACAACAGACTCTGAAACCTGTGACATGCTGCTCAAATGTACTGATGATGCTGCTGTTCTACAAGAAGGAATCGACACAGGTGGTCCAAGGCGAGAGTTTGTAACTCTACTCGTGAAACATCTGCAAGACCGGCCCATTTCTGATGGAGCAGAAGGACATCGGTTCTTGGTCTACAATGCAGCTGGTATGTGTGGCAGGGTGGCCCCACTCACTCCTATTTTTCTGGAATTGGGGTGTATTAAATCACGGTGGCTTTCCACCTCTGCTCCCCGCCCACTGTGTGTCATCAGACTGTGAGCAATCGTCCTCCCTCGTTTTGACCACGGGGCGGTACCGTAAGCATTATAGGTGGGAGAGAATCGTTTCTCAGGTGTGCGTCTTATCCGGGGCAGACTTTGGCGTGGGCAGCGTGGCGTGGTTTGGCGTGGCCGTTGCGGGGCCTAGTGAGGCGCAGCTTTACTTTTCATACTCGTCAGTAAGTTTCTATCAATGTTGTTTGTAGTTGGGCATCTGTAGATTGTTGGCGGCAGCTGATGTGCTCTCTCCGCTTTGCATCATCAGGTATGTTTCCCAGTTATATTGTTATGGCTGTGCATTGGTGTTATGTAGTAGTGTGGCTTATTTATGCTTGGCTTTGCAGCAGTGTCGGCTTATTTGCTGACTGAGGCTGGAAGTGGGGGAGCGTGGCCTTCAAGCCGGTGCGTAATTTTCCATGCATTGCGTGGCATACAGTTTCTACGGTAGGCTGTCTCATCTGTGTACTGCTTTTGCGTACACGTGCCTTGTCTAGCTGGCTGTAAATATGACTCTGCACCTCTGATTTGTTAACAGTTAAAGCTGCATCGTGGTGGTACTGAAGTCTCCACGTCAGTTTAGTGAGTGTGTGTCGGTGGGTGCGCTATTTAAGACCCAGTGCTTTTGTTGTGAACGCTCTGGCCCAATATCTTCTATCAGGACAATAAAGTGTGCACGTCCCCACACCTGTGTTGCATTGCCTAATAGTTGCTTCTCCCTTTCTTGTTGGACAGGAGCTGTTGGTGCCGCTGGTGCGAGTGGCTGGCTGATGTTGGTGGTGGTCGTCCCCTTTCACTGTCCTGTACAGTAGCGCACTCGGGTGTCAACAATGTGTGTGTGGGTTTGTTCTTCACGTGTGGTGTAACATAACAACATAAGGAACCTTTCCCCTTCTCCCCCTCAGCAAGTCATCTCGACCGCTGAGCCCTTAACCTCCTGTACCTCGCATTTTAGAGGCAATATAGGCCACACTTTTAAAGAAAACGTATTTATATTGGGCCATAGTGTATTGATTGTAGATTGTATTGACAACCTGTGCTATGATATTTTAGAAGAACTGTTTTGTGAATAATAAACTTTGCATCTTTTTGGTGGAGTCTAGCTGCACCTGCCAACATTCGGTGAGAGCTTGTTTCTTTTCTTTTTGTTTTGTAAAAATGGTTGCAGAGACAGAACAGCAGTAGGTTAACCTGGTTCTAAACTTCAGATCTCTAGATTTGCCCAGCAGGTTTTTGCTGCAGCTTGCCCTCTGCTGCCATGGAGGAGGAACTGCAACAGCTCAGAGATCTGGTCATGCAGTTGAAGGCAGACAATGAGCAGCTTCGCCGGGAAAGGGATGTTGTGCAGGCTGGCCCAAGTGCGGCTTCTCCAACTCTTCCTGCCCCAGTGAGTACTGCTCCACTAGCCGAGGCCAGCGCTACAATAACAGAGCGATTGGTTGTTGTGCCTCGAGACCGCAGGTGTCCAACCTTTAATGGAAAGACCGGTATAAGTGTGAATGACTGGGCAGAGGAAGTTCAGGCCTGCATGCGCACCCGGCGCTCGACAGCTGCCGATCAGGCCCTCTTTATGTTTGATCATTTAGAGGGGGAGGCAAGGGACGAGATCAAATATGGTACCAGCGCTGAACAAGCAGATCCAGCCCAGATCCTTGCCATCCTGAGAGATTTGTATGGCTGCACTCGTTCATATATAGCCTTGCAGCATGTTACTCCCTTCAGTTGAAATCACGAACACAAGACGTTCCTTTTATGCACGGGCATTTATTTGCACGTCGCTGTGGTCAGTCATGCCGTGAGAACTAGATACATTAAAATAAACAAATCATAAATTGAGTTTCATATCATACAAGCACTTTTCAAAGAGAATAAACATTAAAGAAATATCTCACAAACATAAAAATACCTTACATAATGTACTCGGTTTGTACCTCGAATATGCTTTGTTCACATAAATTGAAACACAGGTAATCACGTTTCTCCGTGAGCATCTTAAACACATGTAAACATAATGTAAACATAATGTAAACATAATGTAAACACATGTAAACATAATGTAAACACATGTAAACATAATGTAAACATAATGTAAACACATGTAAACATAATGTAAACATAATGTAAACATAATGTAAACATAATGTAAACACACCTCATTGGCCGCGTTAACTCAAGGGGAGTAAGAAAGGAAACTTCAAAGTCTCACTCAAATCTTCGTAGCATTATTAAGCAGCTTCATAACGTCATCTTCTAATCAACATGCCAGGTGCTCTGTTACTCTGTGCTGTGTAGAGTGCGTCTGAATAATGCCCCGCCCCTCTACAACATAATAACATTAGTTCCGCTCTTGAATATACATCTTTCCCTGTCTGTGCATGAACTTAAAATATATTATTAACAACAATATGATCTTTTTAAAGTAAATGATTTCATTGTTGACTAAAAGGTATAAAATGAACTTAAACTTTATAACTGTCTCTGACGGCAGCTACACAGCAAGCCTTCTTTGCTAGGACGCAACAGCAAGGAGAGACGTTACAGGAGTTTTCCTTGGCTCTGATGGCCCTTATGGAGCAGGTCAAGCAGCGGGCACCTGATGGTCTCCTTAATTCAGCAGTACTGCTCCGTGACCAGTTTGTGGAACACGTCCTTGACGGTGCACTTCGTAGGGAGCTGAAACAGTTGGTCCGGCGTCAGCCTTTTGCCACATATGCATAGGGTCAGATGTGTACTATACTAATGGTTAATGATCAATAAGCATATATATCACATGACATATACTTTGTTGCCTGAACTATTTTTCAAAAACTTGAGTTTCATCTTAATACATGATAGTGTATATAATGCATCATGTGTTTTGATTCATTCACAGCTGGTAGGGAGGATGAGTACTACCTGGCAGGAAAGATGATTGCGGTGTCGATTGTGCATGGAGGTCCAGGACCCCATTTCCTGTCAGAAGATCTTGTACATTATGTTGCTGGCCAGCCTTCATTCAAAGCAACAGTTCATTCAGTAACTGATGAAGAAACAGGGAAAGCTTTGCAAGAGGTGAGAATAGCATAAGGCTGCAGTGTGCTATAGCAGAGTATTACATAGTCTCTGCAGTGTTTTGGAACAGGTTTTCCTTCCTTAATCAAATACACAGAATTAGCTTCATTTATTCTTTTGTAATGGTGCAAGATTACACTATGCTATGCACAGTAACAATCAAAAGTTTGGACACACTTTACCATACACTGAAATGAGTCAGTCCAAACTTTTGACTGTAATTGGAATAATAAAAACAGACGCAGATACAGTACACACAGTTATTGACTTGAGTGTTTATATTCCTTTTTATGTTTTTCAGATTGAGAATGCTGCTTCAGTTGATGCTCTGCGAGAACGCACCATGAGACACAGCACAGTGTTACAGACAGCAGGTTGTCTGAGACATGTGGCTACTGTTGAAGCAAAGAAAGAAGTCGTGTCAGACCACCTCCACTGGTACATTACTGACCGCAACTCATCTGTAACTGACAGGTAAGAACAGATTTGTAGTGATGGGATTTATGTAAGAATGCCTCATGGTCTCCCTCTTTGGTTTATACAGGCATGCATATGTGTAGTGTACCTGATATTTGATGTCTGTCTCTCCTTTCCCTGTTTGTGCCAGTCTAAAAGTGCTCAAGCCACCCTGCCCTCTGTCATTCCAGTCTTGCCATGTGCAAAGCATGACATGGATTCTTTAGATCAGTCATGATCAACACACAACCAATTTTCAAATGTGTATTTGTTGAGGTGGATAGTGATTTTAGAGAATATTTAATAGTTTTCCTTGGGTACTTTAAATGTGATGAAACACTGTTTGTGTTCACTCTTTAGATTCAAAGACGCTCTTTCAGCCCTTCAGTTTTTCACTGCACTACAGCAACACCTGCTTTGCTGTCCGCTGTCCTGACCCACTCTGAAATAGGGCTAACTGCTCTTGAACTTGAGAGACTCTTCAAACCTGACCTCAGTCCACCAGGGAGTAACAGGAGACTTAAAGAAAGTCAGACTTTGGGCTGCTGGGCAGACTATCTCCTTGACTGTGAAGGTTTGTAATCACTCATATTTTTCATAACTAGTTGGGAAAACACATTGCCAAGGTGCTGAACATGTTTTCTTTGCAGAAGGTCAGGCTGCTGTGTCTGTGGAAGATGTTTTGATGTTTGCAACTGGACTGACTTCACTTCCCCCATCTGGACTGGAACCATCACCAAGAATAGAGTTCCTGGATGACTCTCCATTCCCAATGGCAAACACATTGAAATGACCACTCCTAGACACTTACACTGTGTTTGAGACACAAATGGACTTTCCCCAGGATTTGGATGTTTTCCAGCCATGAGATGACCCCTAGGGACTCTGAGAAGGTTGTTCTTTGTTAAAGGTTGTTAAGAATCTTTATGAGGTAAAGATATGTGAGCATGTTTTTTCTCACAGTTAACATTTTGGCCATTCTATTTTACAATAAACAAAACAAGGCCAAGAAGTTTTGGTTTTTGTACTTACACAAATGTAATAAATATGCATTACTTTGCTGGTATTTGATTCATTTATTTCACCAAAGAACTGTGGGTGACATTCAGACATGTACGGCAGTGTTCCAGCACTACAAATCAGATTTCAGGGGTCAGACCGGACCCTGACAAAGTGGAGGCCATTGACCAGCTGCCACCGCCTGAAAATGTGCAGGAGCTAAAAAGAGTCCTCGGCATGGTGAATTACCTGGGGAGGTTGGTCCCAGCCCTTGCAACAGTGGGACAGCCGTTGTATGAGCTGCTAAAGAGCAAGAACATCTGGACCTGGGGACACTCACAGCAAGCAGCTTTTGAAGACATTAAAAGAATGCTGACAAAAGCACCTGTTCTTACCTTTTATGACGTCACAAGGCCCACAGCTGTATCAGCAGACGCCAGTAGCTACGGACTTGGAGCTGTGCTGCTCCAGCTTCACGGAGAAGAGTGGAAGCCAGCAGCCTACTGCTCCAGACGTCTGTCAGAAGCTGAAACACGCTATGCCCAGATAGAGAAGGAGTGTCTGGCTGGCGTGTGGGCTTGTGAAAAGTTCGACAAATATCTGTGTGGCTTAGATGAATTTAGGCTTGAGACTGATCACAAGCCATCGGTGCCACTCATCAACAGCCAGAGCCTCGATAATGTTCCTTTTAAGATGTCAACGTCTCCTAATGCGACTTATGAGGTACAAACCAGTGGCTGTATATGTGCCAGGAGAAACCCTCATCATTGCTGATGCTTTGTCCCGAAGCACACAAACTTACACAAAAGAAGAGACCGACACACATAGCGAGGTGGAGTGTTATGTAGCTTCGGTGGTACAGGGCATCCCAGCATCTCCAAGCAGAATGGAAAGCATCAGAATAGCCACTGCAGCTGACAGCGAGCTGCAGTCTGTCTTTAAATTCATAAGAAGCGGATGGCCTGAATACAGTGGAAATGCACCACCGAACGTCAGAGCATATGTGAAAGTGAAACATGAGCTATCAGAGGCTGATGGTTTGCTCATACGTGGAAGCAGGATCGTCATTCCACTGTCACTGAGAGCCGACATCCTACAGAAAATACACGACGGACATCAAGGGCTAACAAAGTGTAGAGACAGAGCAAAATCATCGGTTTGGTGGCCAGGACTCTCTGCAGAACTTAAGAACACAGTGATGTCATGCCACTCATGCCAAGAACAAAAGCGGGCTCAACAAAAAGAGCCGCTCATCTCTACACCTCTGCCTGACCGTCCATGGAAAAGAATAGCTCTGACCTCTGCGAACACAATAGAAACAACTACCCAGTAATATCAGGTTATTACTCACGGTTCCTCGAGGTGCTGCACCTACCATCCACAACAAGCGCTCAAGTCATTCAGAGACTTAAAGCAACCTTTGCAAGGTTTGGGATCCCGGATGAGGTGGTGAGTGACAACGGTCCTCAATTCTCCAGCGCAGAATTTCAGGAGCTGGCAAGACAGCTCGACTTCAAGCACATCACGTCTAGTCCTCACCATCCTCAGGGAAACGGTCACGTGGAGAGAGCAGTACAGACTGCGAAGAGAATCCTCCGACAAGAAGACCCTGTAATAGCCCTCATGTGCTACAGATCAACTCCCTGTGCCACTACGGGAGTCAGTCCAGCAGAACTGTTAATGGGGAGAAAGATCAGAACAACACTCCCCACATTAGAGAAGAATCTTCCACCTAAATGGCCCAACAGAAAGACAGTTGAACAGAAGGATGCTGGTGAGAAGGCTAAACAAGCTTTCTGTTATAATCGTTGACATGGAGCCAGACCTCTTCCACCACTACGACCGGGAGACACAGTCCTCACCAAGCTGGATCGGGGAAAGGCCTGGGTGACACCAGCAGTCGTTTCAAAGGAATGTGTGACTCCAAGGTCATACATCATCAACACACCGCGAGGAGCAGTGTCCCGCCGCCATCTCCGGGCAGATCTGTCTTCACAACCTGCCCAAGACAGCCCACTTTCATCAGCTGAGAGTACAGGAGTGATTTCTCAAACAGCAAGTGTCATCACTCCAGAGACTGTTTCTTCTAGTCCGAAGGAAGTCACACGCCTCACACACACACCTGCACACACACCAGGACAGTATCGAACCAGAGCTGGACGACTGTGCAGACCAGTCAACAGGCTAGTCCTGTAGACAGACACTGAGGTGTCAATCATACGGCCTTTGGAGAGAGAGAGAGAGAGAGAGAGAGCCTTAGTTAAGTTTAATGTCATAATATTTGATTTAATAATTTAAGATTGAGTTAAGTAAATAGCATTTATAGAGTCTATTATTATTATTACAGTTTATGGCATCTTGTGTGGATGACCTTAAACAGCCTGCAGGGGAAATGTTTTCATGAATGTGTTTATTATAGAAGTAGAGTTTACATGCTAAGGATACATGTTATGTTTGAATATGAAATATGTTCTGGCTGTTAATGTATGTGTTTATTATAGTTCATTATAGTCTGTTATGATAACGACTTCAAAGGGGAAGATGTCATATATAGTTATATAGTGGAACTAATGTTGCCACAGTAACAAGTACTTTGTAACGTGAGCGGCAGGGGATGTGTGGTTGCCCTGGTTACGCGACGCTTTCTTATGCCGGTATGTGTTGATGTTTTGAGCTGTCATTAAAGTAGATATAAACGGATCAAGCCGACCCTCGATCATTTTACCACCACCTCTACAGTTTATTGATGCAGGTGGGGTTGTGGGTGGAGTCGTGAGCTGTGCTGCGAGTGTTGAAGTGTTGATTATCAGTTATCGTACAAACACTTTGAGGTAGTCAGAATGAAGGTTGAGCTTCAGAAAACCAACAGAACAGAATCATTTCAAATTCACTGATAATCAACTCATTTGTTCATATGAAGGATCACTGAGGAAAAACTGAACCTGAATTTACTGAATATTAAAGAAACTGAAGCTTCCTGTCAAATTCAATCAGTGTGAATGGAAACGGTCCATCTGCAGCTTCATGGCGCCATCTAGTGGACTGATAGTAGAAGTACAGCAGCTGTCCCTCCGGCTACTTCCTGTTAGCAGGCTAAGCTAACTTACGTTAGCGTTCTCGTCTGACGTCAGATGAAACTTTCCGAAAGTTTCCACGAATAATCCACACACACAGCCTCTGCTGCTTCACTCCCATTGGATCTGATGGAACCGCTCGTGACACTTCACGGAGCGGCAACAGTTAGCACGTTAGCACACAGGAAGTACACCTACTTCGGTACCGCTTCTTTGCAGGTTTTCAAAATAAAAGCGGCTAAACTTTTTTTTTTTTCAGGCACATTTCTGAAGAAAATATCGAAATCCAACAAAGTAAAAGTATTTATTATTTTACATGATGTATTCTAAAAGCTCTACAGACAGCTGTCATCGTGTTGTAACGGATCTGTCACTGTTACTTTGTGAACTGTCACGTGTTCAAACGGTTTCCTGTGTTTAGTTTCACTTTGTGTAACGTTGTGTCGCAGTTAGTTTCTCCATGTGAACCTCCAGCTGAAGGTAATGAACAAGTTTTTAATGTGTGACTCGTTAACAAGCTGTCGTTAGCTTAGTTACACTAGAAACAGCAACAATGTGCCGCTCCATTCTTCATCTGTCCAAAGTCACAGCTCTGAGTTTAACTGTGAACTCGGGACGAAGGAGCTCAAACAACGATATCCGCCATTAGTGTGTGTAAACGGTGAATAAGAGTAGAAGTAGAGTTAGTTGATGCTCAGGAGTTGAACACAGAGTCTTTATTAATGTGTAGCTCCACTTACTGATGACTGAAGCAGCTTTTACTGCCTGAATCAGCCTGTGGAGGAGGCGGAGACGAGCCGGACTGACCGACTTTGTCAGCGACTCTTTTAGTTTTTAAAGTGACTCATGTAGCGACTTTTTCTGTTGTCATGGAGACTTTTGGAGACTGACGTGAAAGCACGTATCGTTCTTAGTGTCAGAGAGCAGCGCGTGCTGCCGCGGACACCTCCTCCGCCCCAAAGCACTCACAGGCGGCCCGGGCCTCGCGCAGCTGCAGTCAGATGTTCACATGATGACACTCACCTGGTTTCTGCCACAGGTTCGACTGGTTTTGACGTCACTCTGATGTCTTTGTTTAGACTTGGACTCTGAAGTTGTGAGGGTGTGACGGCGTCCTCAGATCAGATGCACACAGACACCAGGACTGACGAGGAAGAAATGAGCAGCTTCTTCTCTCCCAGTGTTTCCTCCACACCTGAAGGTGGAAAGTGTCTGTAAGTGGACCTGAAGTGAGTTCAGCAGGTGAGAATCCTACCAGAGAAATGTGTAAATGTTTGATCATCAGGATCACTTTGATCACATTGTGCTGTGTCACTGTTTAACTGGACAGGACAAATGTTTCTTCATGCTGATTGGTTGATTCAGAATATCTATTATTGATATGTTGTTGAATTTCTCTCTGAGTTAAAGAACAATGATTTCAGAAAGACTTACATGTCATAGTGTTGCTGTTTCTCCAGTAGAGTCAACAGCAGTTTGATTGTAACCTGAGCTCACATGATCAGTGAAAAATGTGTCTGGACTGGTCCGACAGCTCGGATCAACTTGGCTCAGGTTGATTTTTGAACTGTTCATACTCTGAACTTAAAGGTGCAGTGTGTCAGATTTGGGGCCTTTATTTTCAGAATAAGGCAGACATGGAATATAATATTCATAACTATGTTTTCATGCTTGGATGACATCATATGTTGCAGCTCTATTTTTAAAGATTGGGATGATAAATATTATGAATATTAACGTTGTTTTTACACATAATATCCTCACAAATACAGTGGGCCTGCGGTTCTGGAGGTTCTGGAGGTTCTGGAGGTTCTGGTCCCTCTTTGTGAGGAACCAGGACTGAGAAATGAACTGAAAGCCAATGTGATCCACACTGCTGCTTCACTCCGTCTTTCAGTGCTGATCTTTAGTTCATTACATGGTTAGTTAGCTCCATCTAGTGGACAGGTAGTAGAACTACATCATGTGATCATGTGATTTCTCTGGCACTCACCTGGTTTCTGCCACAGGTTCGACTGGTTTTGACGTCACTCTGATGTTTTTTTTTTGACTTGGACTCTGAAGTTGTGAGGGCGTGACACAGTAACACAGTCCAGGTCTCAACTGTCCCAGAGGCTTCAAAGTCCTTTTAGATGGACCAGAACCAGCCCAGAGTGTAAGTGGACTTAGTGTTTGTTTAGAACCCCTCAGATGGATTCTTGATTTCCTTTGTTGGAAGTTTGTTGCCACAGTCTGTCCACAGCCTCACATAAATACATAGATACATTAAACAGCACAACATGAGCACAAACAGAGACAGCACATCTGTACAAACATCACATACACAGAGCACCAACACACCACACTTCCTGAGCTGTTTTGTTGAGTCATGCTGTATCAGAGGGACTAAACTCCTGACATAACGTGTCTGTTTCCAGATCAGGGATCTGAATCTGAGACCGGATGGGTGCAATGTGAAGGACGGGTTGAGGGGGTGCCTGGGCTCATGTGCTGTACCGTGTGCTCTTGGCTATGCTGTGGAGGTCTGAGAGGTTGGAGGTGGAGAGACCAATAATGTTGGAGGCGTTGCGCGTGATGAGTTGAACATGTTGAAGAAACGGGGAACAATAGAGGACAATGTGTTGATTCTACTTTTATAGAGCAGCAACAGAAGCTGCTTTGAGTCTGTGGATGGCAGAGAGTCTTTGTTGGCAGCGTTTATGGATGTCAGTGGTGTGTTGTTCAAAGTTCACTTTATTGTCCAAAGTATGTGAAGCGCTCCACCACCTCTACAGTTTATTGATGCAGGTGGGGTTGTGGGTGGAGTCGTGAGCTGTGCTGCGAGTGTTGAAGTGTTGATTATCAGTTATCGTACAAACACTTTGAGGTAGTCAGAATGAAGGTTGAGCTTCAGAAAACCAACAGAACAGAATCATTTCAAATTCACTGATAATCAACTCATTTGTTCATATGAAGGATCACTGAGGAAAAACTGAACCTGAATTTACTGAATATTAAAGAAACTGAAGCTTCCTGTCAAATTCAATCAGTGTGAATGGAAACGGTCCATCTGCAGCTTCATGGCGCCATCTAGTGGACTGATAGTAGAAGTACAGCAGCTTTTTAATGAAGGACAAACTCTACCTGATGAATCTGATCCTACATGTTGTCTGATTTTATATTCATACCTGGAGTCACAATAAAGCAGACTGATGACATGTCTCTGATGGTTCACAGTGTAAACAGAAAAACTGTCCAAACATCATTCAGACTTGGACTTCACCACATGTATCTGACAGCTTTAGTCACGTTTGACAGCAAATATTTGATGGACAAGTCAAATCTGAAGTCATCTTCTATATTCAACTATCCAGCAGTGTATAAAGTGTTAAAGGAGCTCTTGAAGTGTTCCATGTAAGTCCATGTTGTTGGTAATACTTTGTACTTTAACTTGAGGAACACTTTGAATGCAGGACTTTGACTGTGACAGAGTATTTTCACAGTGTAGTATTAATAGTTCAGAGTACTTGTTGTAGCACTGCTTCTCTGATTTGATGTTATTGATGACCTCCGGTACTCAGGCCTGCTGCTCTTCACTGTTCACCTTCTGTGTTTAACAGTAAAGTTCAAACTTCTCTGTCCAATAACAAACTATTGATCATGTATTGATTGTAGATTGACAGTGGTGTTTTCTAACTGTTTGTTCAGTCTGAGCACAGAAGCTTCAGTCGACTCTGATAGAAAACAGAGGAAAAGAAAGGATCAGTCAGCGATCATCAACATGGGGCTCAAAGCTTCCTCCACCTGTCTTTACAAATCATGCGGCGCCATCTGGTGGAGCCAAAGTCAACTGCAGGATGTCAGTTGTCTGAACACAGATTCCATTTGAAATGATGAAAATCAGAAAACTTTCTTGTCACATTAGTCTTTGTTAATCAGTGGAGGAGCAGCTGATCTTTGTACAGGACACATGATGACAGGATGATTTGAGTCCATGTGCACATGAATGATTTGTGTTTCCTCTCCAGATCAAAGTGTGTGTGAGCTGATGTGGATGTGAGTTGAGCAGCATGAATCAGTGTGAGGACAGAGAGGAGGGAGTCCCTCCCTCTAAAAGCACTCTGTGTGGGGAACATGACAGCCAGACCAAAGCTCAGAGGTGAGATGAGGATCTCTAACTGTCCACGACTCTTCTCCATGTCACAGCTCAGCACTCAAATCACTCCACCATCATTATTCACACTCAAAGCTCTGTGTGTGTTCTGTTGAAGCCCACAACACACTCTGAGACCAGACTCTGCTGGACCTGGACCTGGACCTGGACCTGGACCTGGACCTGAACCCAGCTGTGTGTCCTTCAAGAGTGACTGGTCAAAAGGTCGTCTCATTGATTTTAAACAAAGACATTTATCCAAAAAAAAGTCCAAAAAGTAAGTTATTATTCTTTAATTGTTGATAATTATTCATATTTTATATTTTCATAAGTATTTTATGGAGGAAGATTTTTACTAAACATGAACTTCAATTGTTTTTCTGTCAGGATCCATCAGAGACCAGACTCTGCTGGACCTGGACCTGGACCTGGACCTGGACCTGAACCCAGCTGTGTGTCCTTCAAGAGTGATCAGTCCATTGGTCGCTTCATTACTTTTAAAGATGTCCGACCGTCTGCTGCACAGAGGTCAGCTGTTAATAACATTAAAATCTGACTGATTCATGTTTGAACTGTTATTTATCCAGAGAAGTTTTTTTAAACCTGAATGTTTATTTTCAGCTTCGTTCTTCACAAACATTTAGATTCTCACATCTGAAAACTGACCAGTAGAACCAGTAGAAGCAGTAGAACCAGTAGAAACAGTAGAAGCAGTAGAACCAGTAGAACCAGTAGAAGCAGTAGAAGCAGTCTTCATCTCTTGACTTCAGTTCAACATGTTCTCCACACACACGTTCTGACTGTTGTCTGATGACTGCATGAGTATAAAACAGTGATTTTATTGAGGCTAACAGATGCTAGCTGCTAACGAAGGCTAACCCTGATTCCACTGAGTTCCTCCATCAAATCAACATTTTCTAGTTTTCAGTCACGTGACAACAGAATAGAAACATGTCAGTGATAACAGCTGGACTGAGATCAGCTGCTCTACTCATCTTGTCTGAGTGTTGTCAATCATACGTCAGCTCTTTGTTTCCCTTCAACATGACAGAACTGTTCTTACATTGATTCACTCTGGAGTTCTTGAAGAGAACTTTTGTTTTCAGTCGTGGAGAACAGTTCTGCTGGATGACAGGAGAAAACAAGCAGAACATTGTTTTGTCAAATGTATCCAGAACACATTGTTTCACTGTTCTGGTTGCACTGCAGATTAGATCCTGTTGTCTTTGTGTTTCTATCAGGAGGAAGCTGGAAGAACCAGAACCCAGCAGAGTGTCCATGAAGAGTGACCGCTCTATGGGTCGTTTTATATCCTTCAAAGATGGACGTCAGTCTGTTGATCAAAGGTGAGGACTGAAAACTGACAAGACAAACAAACATCATGTGACAGGGTCATGTGACCTCTGTGTTGGTCACCTTTTCTTTGAATGGTTTGTGAACTGACGACAATAATTGTTGAAGTTTTAAAGTGAAATTCTTTCTCATTCTTGTTGATCATCGACTTCAGCTGTTCAACAGTTCGGTGGTCTCTGTTGTCGTTTTTTGAGCTTCATAATGCTCCACACATTTTCAAAGGGGGACAGGTCTGGACTGCAGGCTGGTTTCTGCATCTTCCATGTAGACGTTGGCCACGATGGGTGATACTGGTGATTGAGACAGAAGTCCAGTGATCCACAAATCTGGTCCGGGCTGAGGTTTGTTCTGCTGTGTAGAGTGTTGTCCTGTAGTAGTCGCTGCTTCACCGTTTCAGCTGCCTCTCTGGTTGGGATACATGTAAACAGTGAGGTCACATCGTAGGACACCATGGTTTCATCTGTGTCCAGTTTCAGTCCTCGAACCTCGTTTACAAAGTCCATTGAGTAGTGGACATGGTGAGGAGTGTTGCCAACCAATGGAGCTAGGATGGTGGCTCCATGATTGGTAATGTTGTATGTCAGCGAGTTGATGCTGCTGGTTGCTCCTGAGTGGAGCTCCCTCTTTGTGAAGCCCATACATGCACAGGATGCTGTCACCAGGAGACAGTCTGTCATATAGTTGTCGCTCTGTGGTTTCTTTCTTTTCTAACTTTTGTAAACACTCTGTAGACTTTTTCTTGTATCTGCTGGTGGGGTCGCCTCTCAGTGGTTCATGTGTGTTCAGGTCACTCAGGAGTGTGGTGACCTTGGTGTGATTGTCAGCTGTGTTAAGGACCACTGAGCATCTTCCTCACTAACAGTTTACACTGACAGGTAGCATCCAGTTAGCTTATGTGAGCTGTGTGTTGCTGTCCACAGTGTTCTAGAGGTCAACAAGAAGTGGAGGGACTAAACCAGACAAGCTGCTGAACCAACACAGTAAAGTGAAAGCTGCACAGAAATGCAGACTGGACTGTTGATTCCCAGTGGGATCAGCAGTACGACCAACACTTTAATGTCAGGGGAAAGCATCTGATTCAATGTTGGAATCAACACTTGAACTCAAAGGACCTTTACCTTGTGTTTGTCTCTGTGTGGACAGACATAATGTGAGCTCATTCTTCATGATTCCTCCACAGAGTGGACCAGGAGAGCTCAGAGGTTCCCAGTGGTCAGTCTGCCCAGCAGCATCAAACACACCTGGACTCCATATTTATGGTCTGTACATGGACAACAACTACTTTTACATCTATTCTGTTCACAATCATCTCCATGCTGCACTCTTTAGACCAGTGGATTGTCAGTCTGTCCAACATGGATCTGATGTTTGGTTCCATGATTTGACTTTGGTTGTGTCATTCATATAATATTCTGTTCCAGCTGCTGGAGGAGAACATTGTCACTTTTGTGAAGAACGAGCTGAAGAGGATCCAGAAGGGTCCGAGATCAGATGAGCCAGGATGCTTAGAGAGTCAGAGGGAGGATGAGGAGGTGTTGGACGGTGAGGATGAAGAGCAGAGGAGGAGCAGCAGAGAGTCATTTCTGAAGATCACACTGCACTTCCTGAGGAGAATGAAGCAGGAGGAGCTGGCTGACTGTCTGCAGAGCAGTAAGAGGATTTCTCTAAAGATTTAACATGATGGATGAATGAGACATTTACTGATGTCTCAACAGATGGACACTAATATGTTTACATGGATTCTTTAGGGGAATTACATTGTCATATTTTCTTCATGAATCACTGAATGATCTTATTTGTTGTGTCTTCATTCAGGAAGTCGTTCTGGAGTTTGTCAGCGTGAACTTAAATCTAACCTGAAGAAGAAGTTCCAGTGTGTGTTTGAGGGGATTGCTAAAACAGGAAACCCAACCCTTCTGAACCAGATCTACACAGAGCTCTACATCACAGAGGGAGGGACTGCAGAGGTCAATGATGAACATGAGGTCAGACAGATTGAAACAGCATCCAGGAAACCAGACAGACCAGAAACAACAATCAGACAAGAAGACATCTTTAAAGCCTCACCTGGAAGAGATGAACCAATCAGAACAGTGATGACAAAGGGAGTGGCTGGCATTGGGAAAACAGTCTTAACACAGAAGTTCACTCTGGACTGGGCTGAAGACAAAGCCAACCAGGACATACAGTTCACATTTCCATTCACTTTCAGAGAGCTGAATGTGCTGAAAGAGAAAAAGTTCAGCTTGGTGGAACTTGTTCATCACTTCTTTACTGAAACCAAAGAAGCAGGAATCTGCAGGTTTGAACACTTCCAGGTTGTGTTCATCTTTGACGGTCTGGATGAGTGTCGACTTCCTCTGGACTTCCACAACACTGAGATCCTGACTGATGTTACAGAGTCCACCTCAGTGGATGTGCTGCTGACAAACCTCATCAGGGGGAAACTGCTTCCCTCTGCTCGCCTCTGGATAACCACAAGACCTGCAGCAGCCAATCAGATCCCTCCTGACTGTGTTGACATGGTGACAGAGGTCAGAGGGTTCACTGACCCACAGAAGGACGAGTACTTCAAGAAGAGATTCAGAGACGAGGAGCAGGCCAGCAGAATCATCTCCCACATCAAGACATCACGAAGCCTCCACATCATGTGCCACATCCCAGTCTTCTGCTGGATCTCTGCTACAGTTCTGGAGGATCTATTGAAGACCAGAGAGGGAGGAGAGCTGCCCAAGACCCTGACTGAGATGTACATCCACTTCCTGGTGGTTCAGTCCAAAGTGAAGAACATCAAGTATGATGGAGGAGCTGGGACAGATCCACACTGGAGTCCAGAGAGCAGGAAGATGATTGAGTCTCTGGGAAAACTGTCTTTTGAGCAGCTGCAGAAAGGAAACCTGATCTTCTATGAATCAGACCTGACAGAGTGTGGCATCGATATCAGAGCAGCCTCAGTGTACTCAGGAGTGTTCACACAGATCTTTAAAGAGGAGAGAGGACTGTACCAGGACAAGGTGTTCTGCTTCATCCATCTGAGTGTTCAGGAGTTTCTGGCTGCTCTTCATGTCCATCTGACCTTCATCAACTCTGGAGTCAATCTGCTGTCAGAAGAACAACAGAAATCTGTAGACACACACTTCTACCAGAGTGCTGTGGACAAGGCCTTACAGAGTCCAAATGGACACCTGGACTTGTTCCTCCGCTTCCTCCTGGGACTTTCACTGCAGACCAATCAGACTCTCCTACGAGGTCTGCTGACACAGACAGGAAGTGACTCAAAAACCAATCAGGAAACAGTCGAGTACATCAAGAAGAAGATCGAAGAGACTCCCTCTGCAGAGAGAAGCATCAATCTGTTCCACTGTCTGAATGAACTGAATGATCGTTCTCTAGTGGAGCAGATCCAACAGTACCTGAGTTCAGGAAGTCTCTCCACAAAGAAACTCTCTCCTGCTCAGTGGTCAGCTCTGGTCTTCATCTTACTGTCATCAGACAAAGATCTGGACGTGTTTGACCTGAAGAAATTCTCTGCTTCAGAGGAGGCTCTTCTGAGGCTGCTGCCAGTGATCAAAGCCTCCAAGAAAGCTCTGTAAGTGTGATTTATTCATCAATAAATACTCTGATATCTTTCAACTGGAGAAAAAAAAACTTATAACTTCTTTCCTTTCTGTTGTTTCTCCAGACTGAGTGACTGTAACCTCTCAGAGAGAAGCTGTGAAGCTCTGTCCTCAGTTCTCAGCTCCCAGTCCTCTAGTCTGAAAGATCTGGACCTGAGTAACAACGACCTGCAGGATTCAGGAGTGAAGCTGCTGTCTGCTGGACTGGAGAGTCCACGCTGGAGACTGGACACTCTCAGGTCAGGATCCATTAACCCATTCAGCTGATGACCATTTAAATCTGATTTACATGAGTTGATAAACAGCTAACCTGTGTAGGATTGTGTCTGCTAATATGATTTGTCAAAGGAGCTTTAAGCTGACTTCAAAGATTTCTTCTAATAACTCTCTGATTCAGTCATTGTGTTCTATATTTATTTATTTGTAGACAGTTTCTTCTTGTATCTGACTGACGCAGCAGGACCCTCAGATGATCTTCCATGTGTGTTGTTTTGTGTGTTTTCAGGCTGTCAGGCTGTCTGATCACAGAGGAAGGCTGTACTTCTCTGGCCTCAGCTCTGAGCTCCAACAAATCCCATCTGAGAGAGCTGGACCTGAGCTACAATCATCCAGGAGACTCAGGAGTGAAGCTGCTGTCTGCTGGACTGGAGGATCCACACTGGAGACTGGACACTCTCAGGTATGAAGAGGCCTGCTGCAGCCACAGACAATCAGTGTGATAGAGGAGGAAGAGCTGGAAACATTTTCTCTGTCAAAGCTGGTGACAGATCTCAACTCAATCTTTGTCTGCGGTCCAATAGTCAAAAAAATGACCTCCTCTGTCCTTTCCTAAACACTTTTCCTCGACCTGGATGGAAAACGTCACGAGGTCAAGGAAAGATGTGAAGGATCATTTATAAGGACTTAGGAAAAGATAAGCACAGTGCTCAGAGAGTCTGACTGCACTTTCACTAGGCTACGTAATTATGTGACGTGGATGTTGTTGACGTGGTCTGTGTGAAAACTACAAAGTTCAGAAGATGGACTACAAAAAGCTCCATCTTAGATACTTCTCCCTGTGCGTTCTGACCGTGTTGTTTCATGCAGGATATATAAACGTGGACGAGCCGGTGAAAAATCTGACTTCATTATCAACGTCAGAACTGAAATAAAATGGAATATTGTGGAGGAGCTAGCAAACAGCACATGGAGTAGACGTGCTTCCTGAGGCTCCTCCATGTCAGTCATTATATTTCATATTTTTACAGTGTCACATTTGATTTCACCTGCCTCGGAAACTTCTCTGATCACACTTATCGGGACTCTTACCCCCGACGTTATGGTGAGAAGGCGCTCATACTGCGACTGGTTGAAGTTGAATATTCTTCTTATTTTCCCGGACTACACACCAGATGTGGTGCAGCAAGTTTAGCGAGGTGTTGAGCAGATTGCAGGAGCTGAAGGTGGAGCATAGTCTCCTCTTTCCAGTGAAGCTCCACATCAAACACAAGGGCCGCTCCAGGTTTGCACTACTTGTTTTGTTCGTGTTTTTAAGAAACCAAACCTGGATCACTTTGATGAAATCTTTATTGGTCATCTTGCGTGCTCATACACCTGTGCCTGTGCATCCCTGTCCATCACCTTTATAGCCCCGCCCAGCTAAAACTATATCCCCAACAAACCGCTACTGACACCTTGTGGTCAACAACAATCTTACTGAATCATCACAAGATACTGATGGCCCTGGGTTTGATACTCTGTGTGAGAGGTAGACAACAATGGTTTAGGTGAAAGGCCAGGCTCTGTTTGGTGAGGAGGTGTAGATGGCCTCGGTGCTGTGGGGTGGACTCATCCATGTTGAGCTGCTTCAGTCTATTACACCTTGGGATCCATCCATATACTCAGTAGAAGGAGCCTGACCTTCATTAGTGCGCTCATCAATAGGATGAATGGCATCAGTCACTCAATCAGCCATGTTAGGTCACTGTGTGGAGTGTGGCTCAATCTCTGGCTCCAAGGACCATTTGTTGTGGATATAAAGGTTCAGACAGACAGACAGACAGCTTTGGTTGAGAGACAGACAGTGAATGAGAGTGAGCGAGCGTCGGCCTCGATAAAGTTGTTCATCAGAGAAATCAAAAGCTCTCTCCTGATTGGTCCACAGAGGTTACGTTCAACACAAACAGACAAACTCCCAGAAGCCACCTTTTCCCTGCAGCGCCTCCTCCTGTCTGAACGCTGCGTTACTTTCTTGTTGCTGCCACAAGGAATTGTGGGACGGCATTATCTCCTTTCCTTTGGTAAAGGATGGTCCAGTGTCTCCTCTGCTAAAGGAGACAAGAAAGGAAGCAGTGAAGCTCTTTTCCTTCTTCAGAGAATTCAAACAGCTCTTATCATGGCTGACACTTAAATCCTTCTGGGTCATTTCACTCAGTGAGGAACCTTCCTGAACAAAAAGACTATTGGACCGGAGCCTTTGAGTTTTGTTGTTTCTAAATTGAGTTACCTGCAAATGTTGAAAGTGAAACCTGATTAGATTCAATAAAGGATTCAAAAGGAATCAGATGGTGGATTTGGATTGAATCAAATGAATCAAATCCCAACCCTCCATGTGAACAGAAAAACCAAACTGTGTATGAGAGTGATGTAATGTCCATGTTTGCATGCTGAAAGAGGATGTGCTGGTCTGACCCCCCCTCCTCCTTTCAGGGTGGAGCCTGCTGGAGTCCGATGGTTGAGACCAGGTCTGAGGAAGTGTAAGTGTGTTTTTAATTTGATTCATGAAAACAAACCATCTTCAAACTGTGACATCACTCCTTCAAATCTCTGATGTCATCATCAATAAATGAACAGATGATAGATTAATAACTGTCTTGTTCTCTCCATCAGATTCCTGTGAACTCACAGTCGACACAAACACAGTAAGCAGAAAGATCAAACTGTCTGACAACAACAGGAAGATGACATGTGTGGACGAGGATCAGTCATATCCTGATCATCCAGACAGATTTGACTACTGGCCTCAGCTGCTGTGTAGAACTGGTCTGACTGGTCGCTGTTACTGGGAGGTCGAGTGGAGAGGAATAGTTAATATATCAGTGAGTTACAGAAGAATCAGAAGGAAAGGAGACAGTAATGACTGTGTGTTTGGATGGAATGATCAGTCCTGGAGTCTGAGCTGCTATGATGGTCGTTACTCTGTCTGGCACAATAACAGACAAACATCCGTCTCCTCCTCCTCCTCCTCCTCCTCCTCCTCCTCCTCCTCCTCGGTCTCTCACAGAGTAGCAGTGTATGTGGACTGTCCTGCTGGCACTCTGTCCTTCTACAGAGTCTCCTCTGACACACTGATCCACCTCCACACCTTCAACACCACATTCACTGAACCTCTTTATCCTGGGTTTGGATTCTGGTCTGGTTCTGGTTGTTCAGTGTCTCTGTGTGGTCTATAGGACGGAGAGTCTCCTCCTGTCAGACAAACATTGTCTCTGCTGAACAGATCAGTTGAGTGTGTCCAGGATCACACAGCTGATGTTATTTCTGTCCCACACCATGTGTCCCTGGTTAGATTCTGGTGGGGACCTTTGCTGCATGTCATACCCCTCTCTCTACCCCCATGTTTCCTGTCTGCGTCTCCTACGTGTCCGTAAAGACAAAATGTCCAAAACAAAGACAGAAAACCTGAAATAAAATGTGTCATGAGCACAGAGCGTGACGGCTTATGTTCAACAATTGCATGCAAAGTTGTATAAAACCAAATAAAATGTATCATTTCAAACAGAGAGTGTCGTGGAAACTCATTGTCCAATCAGAAATGGATTAGACTTCAGTCCTTCCATCACGACGTTCAACTGGGTAAAAAGTGATTTGTAAGGAAACAATAAACTCTGGATTGAGTTTGACTGTTTGGATAATTAAACATTTTTATTAAAATCTTCAAAATAAAATCTCACGATCATAAAAAACAAATGCTTTTACTTTGAAATCAGGATACATTGACCATATGTTGAGACTGAGCATGAATGACGCTGACTTCACACAGCGTTAGTTAGCTCTGTTTGTTAGCCGCTGTTAGCTAATGTTAGCTCTGTTTGTAAGCTAATGTGTGCTCAGTTTGTTAGCTGCTGAACAAAGTCCTTCAGCTACAGCAGTCAGACTTTACGATGCGATTAACTGGCTCCACATCGTGCTGCACTTTTTACTTTTTGGACAAACATTTCTTCAAGTTAGCCGCTCTCCGTTTGTTTTTTATGATTCGTTAAAAATCTAATCTGTCTTGTTGATTTCACACTTTTGTTGCTGATGAAGTTCCCAGGATGGTCGATGAAGGCGTCCCACAAGAATCAACATTCAGCCGTCTGTTATTTACTCTATACGAACTATTTATCTTCCAACAAAGCTTTATGATGTTCGTCTCTACGCTGATGATACCGTCTTTTACATCATCAACCTTAATAAGATTACAGTCTGCTTTTGATGACAAGCTGATTTCTTTAAAATTAATTTAGCCCGCTCCTATTTGAGCATCAGATATACCGCTACATCTGGCAGCTGTTTAGCTTAGCATAAAGACTGAAAACAGTGGGAAACAGTTAGCCTGGCTCACTCCAAAGTTTACAAAAGCCTCTGGTCAATGTTAGCTTAGTTTGTTAGCTGCTGTTAGCTCAATTTGTTAGCTGCTGTTAGCTTAGTTTGTTGGCCAATGCTAGCTCAGTTTGTTAGCTGCTGTAGAAAGAACATGGCAGAGCTTTGTTGGAAGATAGTGTGTACCCTCTGAAGCTCACTATTGAACACATTATAACGTTTGCTGTCTGACCTCAAGGTAAAGTGTTGAAAATATTCTGAATGCAGCGTACACTGACATGATAACTGATGTTTTTATGTGTGTAAAATCTGCTTTGTTGCTGCCACCGTCCACAGCGGGGAACAGTTCATAGCTCTGCTTCTGGGCCAGGATCCATGACTTCTCCAACCCAACACTGATTGTGGGTCAGTACCTCATCCAGAAAAACAAAACAACACAAGCACGACGGATGTTTGTACTGATTTCTTATGAAAAATGATTTTTAATCCCAGTTTGACTGAAACTCTGATAACCTCTGATCAATACAGCAAATCAAAGACTCGTGATGCAACAAGGTTACAGGCCAATAGAAAACTGTATTTATATTCACACTGCTACATACTGTAGATACAACTGATTACAAACACAAAGGACGTCATGAAACAGGCCCCAGCAGAAAGTCTCTGATTCTGTCATCGTTAACTCGGGTCATTTTCATTCGCCGTCGTCCTCAGAAGTCGTCGTCGTCACAAATGTCCAGATACACGTCGAAGGCTTCTCGGTTGCAGTTTCCATCAGGGGTGAAGACGTACTTATGGAAGGTCCCGTCCACGCAGATGGCTGCAGGAGGAGGGAAAACAATGTGAGCGACACGTCCACCCAGGTGGACGACGTTTGCTACAGATTAGCCACTTCATTAAAAACCCAACACGGTACCTGAGGCTCCGCCGCTGCCTCAATCAGGCCACAGTTTTCCATTCACGCATCACGGAGCAAATAGAGCTGATACGAGACACTAAACAGCTGTTAGCGCCGATTAGCACGAGCTAGCACTAGTTAGCCGTTAGTGTCTAACGGCTAACTAGCGCTTAGCAAAAGGCCCCGACAAAGAAAATGTCGGGGCCTCACCTCACATTATAACCTGTAGGGTGGTTCTGGTTCTGGTTCTGGAATATGTTCATGAGCCCGTTAGTGATGTCACTAGGGGTTGAAAATCTGAACAGCGTGTTTTTAAAGAGACAGTGTGGCTGCAGCAGCTCACACAGAATGGAGGTGGTTGTTGTTTTTAAACACTGAGGGGGTTTGAACGCACCCTGAATTCAAAAATATTAGTGTAGAACAGCTGAAAGTGATTTTTTTCATCATATGTCCCCTTTAACAAGTTAGTCTGGATCTAAACTAATGTTTAGTCTCTGCAGGCAGCAGCAGCGGTGGATGATAACTGGTCGTAAAGGACCGTCTAAATTCCGTGTTTCCTCACCGATGACCGAGTTGACGTTCTTGGACGTGTTCTTTCCGAAAGCGCAGATACAGGCACACTCAGCCGGCACGGTGAAGCTGGCCAATGACCACTGGCTGTCTACGTACTGACCAATCACGGGGCCCACCTTCCCGACACGAGCCAGTCTGCGAGAGGCGGAGGAGTTAAAGGTTTAACCAAGAAAACTCTGAAGGACTTTGAAGTTTGGAGGAGAAAGAAGGTTTGTCTTACGCAGAGCGGCGGTTCAGTTTGGTGTCTTTGAGTGCGAAGATGTGGACGGTGCCTTTGTCGCTGGAGGCGCAGAGGAAAGACGAGTCGTGGCTGAAGTTGATGCTGGACAGAAAAAACAAAGCAGAGAAGAAGAAACTTCAACTCAAGACCACTGAAACCGCCGAAACCAGTGAAACCAGTGAAACCAGTGACACCAGCATGTCATCTGTCATGGTGACGCTAACTATCATCATCGTCCGCCAGCTGCTCAGCTTCAGCTGTAGCTGCTGTTAGCTCACTTTGTTAACTGCTGTTAGCTCACTTTGTTAACTGCTGTTAGCTCACTTTGTTAACTGCTGTTAGCTCAGTTTGTTAGCTGCTGTTGGCCAGTGTTAGCTCAGTTTGGTAGCTGCTGTTAGCTCAGTTTGTTAGCTGCTGTTGGCCAATGTTAGCTCATGTAGCTCAGTTTGTAAGCTAATGTTAGCTTAGTTTGTACCACAGGCATTTTGGACCACCGGGAATATCTGACATGTTTTGCAGTAATGTTAGCTTTGACTTTGGACTGGTTGTTTGTTGACGTTAGCAGACTCCATTTATAAGCTAACGTTAGCTCGTGTTGCACACTGTCTGTTAGCAAAGGACAGAGCTGGGTGTGTACCAGTAGAGCGTGGCTGGGTCGGTTCCTCTCCGCAGCTCCACCAGCTTGTCTCTGGTCGTCGTGTCGAACAGGCGGATGAGCGTTCCTTTGCGAGAGGCCGAAGCCGCCACGCTGCCGGGCTGGTTCAGCGCCACGCAGGCGATCTCGCTCTGGTGGGCGTTGATGGTGAAAGGAGCAGACGACGTACCCGGTTTGGTGTTGGACAGGTCCTGAAGAAAACACAGTTTATTTTTAACGTGAGCTTCAGTTTGAACGAGCGGCTTGTCCTCTGTAATGAAACTCCATGTTTGTGACTTACGACCAGCTGCAGGCTGCCGCACTTATGACCCGGGAAGACCAGCAGCTGTTTCTCCAGACTGGGACATAAATCACACAAACCTGCGAGAAACAAAGAGTTTGGTTCATGAAGATGTTGAACAGCGTGGAAGAACAACAGGAGAGGGCGACTGTCTTCACCTTTAGGGTTATCTCTGGTGTCAAACTCAAACAGTTTCACCGGGTTGTCTGGAAAGCTGTACACGTAGATCCTGTTCTTTAACACGATGATGATCCTGCAGAAGAACACAGACATAAACGAAGCGACATGTTTACGCAGCTGCACGCAGACGAGCAGGTGAACAGACGAGCAGGTGAACAGACGAGCAGCAGGTGAACAGACGAGCAGGTGAACAGACGAGCAGGTGAACAGACGAGCAGCAGGTGAACAGGCGAGCAGCAGGTGAACAGGCGAGCAGCAGGTGAACAGACGAGCAGCAGGTGAACAGACGAGCAGCAGGTGAACAGACGAGCAGCAGGTGAACAGACGAGCAGCAGGTGAACAGGCGAGCGGGTGAACAGACGAGCAGGTGAACAGACGAGCAGCAGGTGAACAGACGAGCAGCAGGTGAACAGACGAGCAGCAGGTGAACAGACGAGCAGCAGGTGAACAGACGAGCAGCAGGTGAACAGGCGAGCGGGTGAACAGACGAGCAGGTGAACAGACGAGCAGCAGGTGAACAGACGAGCAGCAGGTGAACAGGCGAGCGGGTGAACAGACGAGCGGGTGGACAGACGAGCAGGTGGACTCACTTGTCGTGCCTCATGCGAACAGCCAGAACCGGTTTGGTGAAGGTGAACTCCAGAACCAGCTTGTCTTTTGGGTCTCGTGACTCCCGAGCGTCGTCCCAGATCAGCACTGAGATCAAAGAATTATTCAGATCAGAATCAGGAACCACTCCACGCCACAGCACCCTCCTCCACACCGGACCTTTAACAACATTAGTAAGAAGTTACCAGAGATTTCTGAGAACTTGGGGTTGACTCCTCCTCCGACGACGGCCAGCAGGTTGGACCGATGCAGCATCGAGCACAGCGCCACGCTGCCCACCTGCTCGTGATCTGCACACAGACAGAGTTAACGTTACAGGTGGAGGTGGGAGGTAAATAAACGACTTTTAGAAGAGGCTTTTATTCTGAAGGAGCTGCAGGAAGTGGGTGGTGTTAGCGGCGTTCTTCTTCACTAAGGTGAAGCTGAAGGACGTCTGGAGAGCGTGACCCGACCCCGGATGAGGAAAGGTAAGAAGGAAGGAAATGTGCTGCACCTGTAATCGTCACGTTACCTGCACAGGTGGTTCATTAAACTCCTCCCACCTCCTCTGTCCTCCTCCACTCACCCAGGTGACCCTTCTCCATCAGCGGCTCCACGTTGTAGATCCTCACCCCGGTCTCCATCGCACAGCAGAAGCAGCCTGAAGACAGACAGACAGAGGTGAGACACACACACAGACACACACACACACACACACACACACACACACACGCGCACACACACACACACACACACACACACACACACACACACACACACACACACACACACACACACACACACGCGCGCGCACACACACACACACACACACACACACACACACGGTGTTAGCTCACTCTGGTCCTGGTTGAACTGCAGGCTGTTGACTCCTCTCTGCTGAGCCATGGCGGCTGAACGGTCACCGTGATGTCACGTGATGTCACCGTGATGTTCCCGGTTAAACTACAGCTTCAGCTGGACCCGCGCGCGACGACCTACGACACACACACACACACACACACACACAGAGGACATGCTAAAAACAGTTAGCCACTGTCAGCTAGCGGCTAGCGGCTAGCAGCTCGCGCCCGTTAGCACCAGATAAAGAAGCGGCTCGCGCTCCGACATTTTGAATCCTCACCATGAGCGCGAGGACTCGACACGACGTGACGATGATTTTAAACCGTAAACACACACACACACACACACACACACACACACTCGCGAACACACACACTCACGGAGGGAAAAACAACAGCTGAGATGTCGCAAGACGATTTGTTTTTGTTTTCCAGCTGTGACGAAATCGGTACGTGTTTCCGGTTTTGTTCCGCATCCGGTTTATAAAAACTTTATTTTTTTTTTTACAAAATTAATTTTTAAAAAACGTAAAAAAATATACAGGATGTCTGCCCTCATTTACATGATTTAATAAATTATTTCTAATAAAAAGACTATGACGTTGTTGTTATAAAGTTTAATAGAGAATAAAATATTCTTTATTAATCCCTTGCGGGAAATTCTTTCGTCACAGCGCTCCAGTGTACAAAGGTAACTAATATTATAGCAGCAAAAATTACAAAGTTAAAAACTATAAGAATAAATAAGAATCAACCTAAGAATGAAATTACAAAGTTAAAAAACTATAAGAATAAACCTCAAAATCTGCCCCTCCCCCTCCCCCTCCCCCCCATCTTAACAATATATACAGAAGAAAATATAAGCATACAGAACAGGCCATAGCACGCTGGTTTATTGTACAGAAGAGTTGTACAGTTTAATGGCCACGGGCAGGAATGATTTCCTGTGGTGGAATGAGTCTCTTGCTGAATGTGCTTCTGTGGCTGGTCAGCGCGTCATGGAGAGAGTTGTCCAGTATGGACCTGATCCTGGACAACATGTGTGATGTGATATTAAGTTCAAAATAGTTCAAATGTTTAGTCTCCGTCTGACTGTCTAAAACCTGGACGTAGTCTCCGTGACGTCCCCGCAGACTGTCTAAAACCTGGACGTAGTCTCTGTGACGTCCCCGCAGACTGTCTAAAACCTGGACGTAGTCTCTGTGACGTCCCCGCAGACTGTCTAAAACCTGGACGTAGTCTCTGTGACGTCCCCAAAGACTCTCATGGCTCAGTTTGTTGGCTGCTGTTAGCTTATGTAGCTCAGTTTGTTAGTTGCTGTTAGCTAATGTTACCTCAGTCCGTTAGCTGCTGTTAGCTCATTTCATTAGCTGCTGTTAGCTACTGTTAGCTCAGTTTATTAGCTGTTCTTAGCTCAGTTTGTTAGCTTGTGTTAGCTCATGTTAACTCAGTTTATTAGCTGTTCTTAGCTCAGTTTATTAGCTGTTCTTAGCTCAGTTTGTTAGCAGCTGTTAGCTAATGTTAGCTTAGTTTGTTGGCTGCTGTTAGCCTATGTAGCTCGGTTTGTTAGCTGCTCTTAGCTCAGTTTGTTAGCAGCTGTTAGCTAATGTTAGCTCATTTCGTTAGCTGCTGTTAGCTCGCTGTGCTACTTTCTGATAAAATGGCTGAAATAACAGAAGATAGCACGAAAAAGAACGAGCACAGACCTCCAGTCAAAGGTCACAGAGAGTCTTATTAGCGTGATTACGGACAACAAATCACGTCTCAATCAAGCCTGAGAAATCCTAGATTACAGTTTCATCTGGACTAGCAGGCACAAACTGTAGCGCTCCATTAGTCAGATCAAACCTTTGGGGACGAGGCTAATTGCTTGGACAGAGTACGTTTCTGGCTGATGATGAAAGCTCCTGTGATGAGTCTCCAAAACCAACCACACTACAAGAATTAATGACAAGATGTGTGTGTACGCAGGAAGGAGGCCGACACATAAGAAAGGTCATTCAGAGAGTAGCAGGAAGTTTTAATGTGAAAACATTTGGAGGTGATGAAAGTAAAACGCATTTCCCCTCCACGACGTCGTGACTGACAGAACATTTAGAGGTGTGAGACCCGAACGAATGAGAGAAAAGAAGAGGTTAATTAGTTCGCCTCTGTGTCTGACAGGAAGGAAGATGGTGAAACAGGACTTTGGACACTCGCTCTAAATCAGAGTTTTCCGTGAGCCGGGTCAGACAAAAATCGAGATAATTGAGTGTCACAAACATCCTGAAATGACTCTTTTTATTTGCAGAATTAGATTATTCTGATCTAATAACATTAGGGACGTCTAGGAGAGACATATGATTCAATTTTTTTATCCAATTTGTGCCAGCAGGATGGCAGTCGGCTCAGAAACGTGGCTCTTAACCTTCAGTGGAGGCTTGTTTTGGTGTATGTGGCCAGTTCCAGCGACTTTCATAGGAATGAATGAGGCGTCGTCATCAGCAAAACTATGCTGAATTTAGCAGTTAGCATGTTGAATGAATCATGTCTGTGTTCATATCTGAGTTATGACTCAGAGAAGGAGTTCAAAGTTTGGAGACAAATCGTGGCAGTGAGCTGGTTGTAGCGTTAGCAATGCCAAACGCTTTGGGTTACCTGCTATTAGCTAAAATTAGCTCAGTTCATTAGCTGCTGCTAGCTAATGTTAGCTCAGTTTGTTAGCTAACTGCTAACATAACTTAATGTTATGGACCTTACTAGTTTTGGGAAAAGGCTAACTGATAATATAATCTGTTGTTGTTGATTTTGCTAGTTTTTAGATGTAGCTAACGTAGCTGACTGCTAACATAAGCTACCATTACTTGATGTAAAGATTGCTAAGTAGTGAACTGCTAACTGTGGTTAGCTCGGTCAGCCGTGTAGCTAACTGAATGGGCTCAGCCCGGGATGCCAGGAGCCAAACCCGGCAAGAAAACCACCTCGGTAGGCTGCTGTATTCACTGTTAGACTGGACACTGCTGGTTCAGAGGTTCTGTTACTGTATTCACTGTTAGACTGGACACTGCTGGTTCAGAGGTTCTGTTGCTGTATTCACTGTTAGACTGGACACTGCTGGTTCAGAGGTTCTGTTGCTGTATTCACTGTTAGACTGGACACTGCTGGTTCAGAGGTTCTGTTGCTGTATTCCCTGTTAGACTGGACACTGCTGGTTCAGAGGTTCTGTTCAGTCCAGTTCAGTGTTCATAGCAATAGCTGCAATGCATAGCGGTGGGGTTGTAACGCACACTTGCTGTTCATGGAGACTTTAAGAAGATATTTAGTGCTGACAAACAGAAGGTGCACGACATAGTAGAGCTGCTAGCTCAGCCACAGATCCTCGTCCCTTTCCCCCCCATGGACAAACGTGCACATTGAACGTACACTACAGGAACAAATAAGTAGAAAGCTGATGTTAAAATGATGAATGTGGTGGGAGGAAGATGGAAAGTGGCCAAAAAACCAAGTAAGCAAACAGAAGCAAACGAGGTCCTTTGGTGTTAAATTGGTATTCGATGGTGATTAATGCTGCAGAGAAAAGAGAGAACACATTTTACTGAGCTGATGCCAAAAGTGCATCTGTACGCTAACAAGACTCTGATCGTTTGTTTAGACGAGGCAACAAGAACCTCACTTGTAATCTGAATTTGAGCTCCTGAGAGGCTGCGAGGCGTCCGGTCAGCCCGACAGTGTCAGAGGTCTCCTCAGACTGAATAATGAATCCTGCAGAGCCGAGTTTTCAAAAGATATCTGTGAACCAGATGTCTTCTTAATTAACTTATTGCAGTGATTTTCATGATTTATTCTGGTGCATTTATTCCGTTATTCTAATTCTGTGACCTCTCTGATAAACTCAGTCCTCAGTGTGCCACATGAGACGAGCTGGCTCGCTGGAAAATTGTTCTTTAAACAGAGAGAGCGGTTTGCTACGAGCTGGTTTCATGTGGCTCCTCGTGTTGTCATTCAGTAGGAGCTAGTCTCTATGACGTCACGGAGACTACGTCCAGGTTTTAGACAGTCTGCGGAGACTACGTCCAGGTTTTAGACAGTCTGCGGGGACGTCACGGAGACTTCGTCCAGGTTTTAGACAGTCTGCGGGGACGTCACAGAGACTACGTCCAGGTTTTAGACGGTCTGCGTGGACGTCACGGAGACTACGTCCAGGTTTTAGACGGTCTGCGGGATGTCACAGAGACTACGTCCAGGTTTTAGACCGTCTGCGGGGACGTCACGGAGACTACGTCCAGGTTTTAGACAGTCTGCGGGGACGTCACGGAGACTACATCCAGGTTTTAGACAGTCTGCGGAGACTACGTCCAGGTTTTAGACGGTCTGCGTGGACGTCACAGAGACTACGTCCAGGTTTTAGACGGTCTGCGGGGACGTCACGGAGACTACGTCCAGGTTTTAGACGGTCTGCGTGGACGTCACGGAGACTACGTCCAGGTTTTAGACAGTCTGCGGGGACGTCACGGAGACTACGTCCAGGTTTTAGACAGTCTGTGGGGGACGTCACAGAGACTACGTCCAGGTTTTAGACAGTCTGCGGGGACGTCACGGAGACTTCGTCCAGGTTTTAGACAGTCTGCGGGGACGTCACAGAGACTACGTCCAGGTTTTAGACAGTCTGCGTGGACGTCACGGAGACTACGTCCAGGTTTTAGACAGTCTGTGGGACGTCACAGAGACTACGTCCAGGTTTTAGACCGTCTGCGGGACGTCACAGAGACTACGTCCAGGTTTTAGACCGTCTGCGGGGACGTCACGGAGACTACGTCCAGGTTTTAGACAGTCTGCGGGACGTCACAGAGACTACGTCCAGGTTTTAGACCGTCTGCGGGACGTCACAGAGACTACGTCCAGGTTTTAGACCGTCTGCGGGACGTCACAGAGACTACGTCCAGGTTTTAGACAGTCTGTGGTCGTCCGGGTCATCAGCGTTCACTCTCAGAGCCACAGCTGCTCGGGGTGAGGACACACGCTAACGATGGACGATTAAGTCGTGGTGTAAAATATCAGCGGACAATCTTATTACATCTCTAACGAGCGATGATGTCACTGCCAATTAACCTTTTGACCTGCTTTAATGTGATCTGGGCGCTCACAGGATATCTGGAAGGATTCATATTAATGTAAATAACTCGTTCAAACGGTCACAGATTGATATGCGTTGGCAGCAGAGAGCTGGCGCCGAGCTCGCATCGTTACTACAAATCAGCTCTTTCTTTTTTTTAAATATCGGCAGAACAGATTTATTTCCAGCGTAGTGGCTCGCTGTGTAATGTAGAGAGAGGCCAGCTGGTTAAACAGCTGCCCTCCATCGCAGAGAACTGTGTGCTGCCATTCATCGTCTCCCCAGAGGAATAATTGGTGTTAATCACCTTCATAAATGCTGCAAAAAAACAAAGAATGAAGCTTCTGTTTGACATGACGGGAGCGGCTGACTCACGCCGGCTGACAAACCATGTTTTAGAAAACAATGCAGCGTCCTCCCACTCTCAGCCGGAGCTCGGTCGGCAACTTCCAGCTCTAGCTCGTCCAGAGAGATGACGGGAAGACATTTAATGCTTCTGTAGGACGAGGTGTTGTGTAAGCACATGACTCACATTCAGACAATACGATGGAGGGCTGTATCTTCTGAGTGGGCCACTTCACAAACGTACACGGCGGCAGCAGCTCTTCCCGTTTGTTTGGTGCCGTGTTATTCAGGTAGAAAACATATTGATCATTTCCACATGACGTTGAAGCTGCTGTTGTGTAATGGCCTGTGTGGGTCGGGAGAAGAGCTTTGAACACATGGCAAATATAATTCTATATATCTGTATGAATGGACAGACGAGTGCTCAGGCTCTTTAATAACCGTGCTGATGACTCTGACAGGAAAAGTTCACGTTCATGGATTTCTTCATTCCTAATTTTCTTCGATTTGGGGATATTCCAAATTGTAAACTCCATGGGAATTATGGAAATGTATGGGAATTATGGAAATGTATGGGAATTAACTGGAAATGTATGGGAATTAACTGGAAATGTATGGGAATTAACTGGAAATGTATGGGAATTGGGTAAATTTATGGTAATTAACTGGAAAATTATGGGAATTATGTAAATTAATGTGAATTAACTGTAAATTGTGGATAATTTAAACAAACTGCATCACATCCAAACATAAATATAAACATGCAAAATAAAACAATTAAAAAACATTTCAACAGATTTATTTCTAAGTAGAACTTTATCAAGTTGAAAGGTTATGTAGTCCACAAGCTCACATGTGTGTCTTCAATAGTCTCTGTGTGCTCTGGGCTCTAAAGTGTGGTCCAGGTACAGAAATCACCTGTGCAGGTAGGGGGCGTGGCCTCAACAGCCCTGCAGTAAGCAGTGTGCTATGTGCATGTGATTGAGGAATAGCAGAGTAGATGATGATAAAATATATTTTCGCCAACTATATTTAAGTTCCCTGTTAAAGGGCCAACCTTCAATTTTGTAAATTCCTGTTTATTCCCATGGAAAATTTCCAACTTGGAAAATTCCCAGAATTATGCAACCCTGTTTAGGGATAGAAGTAAGATCATATTTGAGGTAATGCTCTAAGTTTTGTAACTAAAGTTCCTTCAGTGCTTTATGAAACGTAAACAGGAAGTACATAATGTTACCATGGATTCAGAAGTTAGCTGAATTAGCTGTTAGCGGCTCCTGTTAGCAGTGACTCTCAGGTATAAGGTTCTGCAGCTATAAGGAGCGTCTTTTGTCGTTTTAACATGGGGACTTATGGAGACTGACTCACTTCTGGAGCCAGCCTCAAGTGGACGTTTAAGGAACTGCAGTTTTTGGCACATCCCATGTTGGCTTCTCTTCACAGCCGCGGAGGTTGCCGCTTGGTATCAACAATCTATTTCCCGTGAACCAGATTACATTGTAATGAAATGATTCAAACGAGCTCCACCTCGACCAACGACAGCGTTAGAACAGCCCTTACACTCATGGATGAACCAGCAATAAGCTCATTTGAACCACTCTAATCTACAGCAATGCATCGCAGTCTATAAGATCATCATCCCAGACATGCACCGCAGAAGTTAAAGACCAATTAATGATTGTGATGTCATTAATTATAAATAAAAACCGTTCATTGTGAAGTGAGACCTCTCTCTCTTCTTCACGGCTTGTTTCTCTGGCGGTGTTACAGAGGTCATCATCATCATCATCGCCTCTCTTCCTGGACGTGATGCTCATCTCGCTTTAATCTTGTTCATCTCTTCCAAGTGAGATCGATGTCACGGGAACAGCAGGTCGATGTCCACGTTCCCCTGGGGAGAGAGATTCATGCGGGACGAGGAGGCGCTGCTCGAAAGGCGGTTAAGTAGAACACTTCACCCCCCGAGGAGATCGTTCACATCTTAATTAGCCGTTAATGGGGCAGAAAGTGACATGATGAGTGTGTGCATGTGTGTTTAAATGTGTGTTTAAATGTGTGCTTGTGTGTTGCCTCTGTCATATCAGCGTTTAATAAGATTGAAAGTCCTTGTAAAACTCTCAAGTGGGCCACAAAGAAGCTGCGACTCATGAATTAAAGATGGCCGGTTCACATCTCAGTGTTAAATGATTATATAAGTGCTTTAACTACATGAGGTAGATACACAAAGATCACACAATGATTCCACGTGAATGCTAAGTTATTGATCAATAATCACCCTCATCGTCTGTCACAGCCTGTTTGTGTGAATAAAGAAGCAAATCTGCCCATCGAGGCAAGTGTGAAGAGACTACGTCCAGGTTTTAGACAGTCTGTGAGGACGTCACGGAGACTACGTCCAGGTTTAGACAGTCTGTGAGGACGTCACGGAGACTACGTCCAGGTTTAGACAGTCTGCGGGGTGATGTAACTCTCATCATCATGAGTTACGGCCTCTGTAGTTCGAGCTCATGAATCGTCTTCACTGTTTGCAGATGAACCGTGCTGTCAGGTGAAGACGCGCTGCACATTAAAATATGTATCATCAGCTCTCGTACGGCGCATTAACAGAAGAACAGAGGCGGTGCTGTAATGGATCATGCACTTCTTATTGTGTTTGCACATTTGTCACGCAAACAGAGCCGCTTGCTTTTAGCAGACGGTTCTGATAAGAGAGACAGATGTTAACGTCTGAGACGGTGTCAGCACACGAGGACACTGTGTCCAAAAAAACAGATTTCTGTCCTCGTGAACGTGGCTGTGTGGGCGACGATGAACTGCAGAATGTATATTCATATAAAACTCCTTCAGTTTGGCTGCAGTAAGTCAGCAGCAGAGTTTTATTCTGCCGTCCTCCATCACCACGCACACTCTTCTCATTGTATTCTTGTCATAGTGCATCTTCTTCCAGCTCTTTATGAGACGAGGTTAATGAAAGCGAGTGGGTACGACAGTGATTTAAAGTATTAATACACAGAAAATCCTTCCATAAGTTTTCTGTGCAGTGGAAACTTTAATTGCCGCCCTAAATATGGCACATCTGTCTGCGAGAGGTGTAGATATATTTGTGAAGGGAGGAGAGAGAGAGATAAATAGAGACCTAATCTGACGACCTCTCTGAATAAATGAGCGTGCAGACATGAAGTATTCAGACGGTTCAGCGGCTGCTGCACACTGGAGGGATTCGTCCGACCCTCGGCTCAAACTCCCCGCTGCAGCTCAGCATTAATGATTCACCAGCAGCTACCTCGGGATTGAATATGTGATCTGTGTTTTATCTGCGCTTTAAACTTCTGCAGCAGAGTTAATGGGAAATCTTTAATAATGAACTTTGTGCGTCTCCCTCGAGGCATTTTACGTCCACTTAGTAAATTTAATGCAGAGATAATAGCAGTCAGCTGTGAGGACGTCTCAGAGACTACGTCCAGGTTTTAGACAGTCTGCGGGGAAGTCACGGAGACTACGTCCAGGTTTTAGACAGTCTGCGGGGGACGTCACGGATACTACATCCAGGTTTTAGACAGTCTGGGGGGGACGTCACGGAGACTACGTCCAGGTTTTAGACAGTCTGCGGGGACGTCTCAGAGACTACATCCAGGTTTTAGACAGTCTGCGCGGACGTCACGGAGACTACGTCCAGTTTTAGACAGTCTGCGGGGGACGTCACGGAGACTACGTCCAGGTTTTAGACAGTCTGCGGGGACGTCACGGAGACTACGTCCAGGTTTTAGACAGTCTGCGGGGGACGTCACGGAGACTACGTCCAGTTTTAGACAGTCTGCGGGGACGTCACGGAGACTACGTCCAGGTTTTAGACAGTCTGTGGGAACGTCACGGAGACTACGTCCAGGTTTTAGACAGTCTGTGGGAACGTCACAGAGACTACGTCCAGTTTTAGACAGTCTGCGGGGACGTCACGGAGACTACGTCCAGGTTTTAGACAGTCTGCGGGGACGTCACAGAGACTACGTCCAGGTTTTAGACAGTCTGCGGGGACGTCACGGAGACTACGTCCAGGTTTTAGACAGTCTGCGGGGACGTCACGGATACTACGTCCAGGTTTTAGACAGTCTGTGGGGACGTCACGGAGACTACGTCCAGGTTTTAGACAGTCTGGGGGGGACGTCACGGAGACTACGTCCAGGTTTTAGACAGTCTGGGGGGGACGTCACGGAGACTACGTCCAGGTTTTAGACAGTCTGTGGGAACGTCACAGAGACTACGTCCAGTTTTAGACAGTCTGCGGGGACATCACAGAGACTACGTCCAGGTTTTCTCGTCCACTTGAGTCAGTCTCCATAAGTCCCCATGTTAAAAATGTTCACTTCACAGCAGAAATAAAGGAATGGGGAAATATTTAATAATGAAGTTCGTGCGTCTCCCTCTGGGCATTTTTAGGTCCACTTATTATATTTAATGCAGAGCTTATAGCAATCAGCAGGACTCACATGGACCCACTGAGGCTGATCACGGTGATCCGGACCTCATCAGCTGCTTGCTGTGGGAGGACGGCAGAGTGAAGCAGACAAACCTCGATCTGCAGAAAGGTTTCAGAGCTGACACCACTCAGTGTTTAATCTGCAAATAACTTTAAGACGTTTGCACGCCGGTTTAAAAGTTGAACTTTGGGACTAACACAAAGCAGAGTATGAACCCCAAATAAACAGATCGACCTTCGAGAGCCGCCACACTGAAGAAACATACGATGTTGGTGGACTGAGACCACTGAGGTTGTTTATGTCCACACACTGACCTGACAAACCCACCGCAGTGTGTTCTAACCGCTCCACGCAGGTCAGGTATTATGTGCTACAAGAAGACTTTTAATTAAACCCAGCGCCGTGTGAATAGATGTTTCATTTCTGCCTTCGACTTCTCCGAGATCATCAGCGTTGCTGCTTCACACCGGCTTTAGAAATGTTTTTAGGTGTTGTGACACTCTGAGATTGGATTTTATTTAAATAGATAAACAGACTCATTCATGGTGCCGGTTCCTTATAAATGATAGAAGAGAGCAGAGGGGAGGCTTCCTGTTCCTACATTTATATTTCTGCACCCTGAGCGTACAGTAGAGGTCTTTCCTCTGATTTAAAATGCCTCCGTCTCTCGGGGTGACGCGGCATACGTCTGCGGCCGCAGAGAAGTCATGAATAAATGGAGTACATGTAATATATGTGTTCCAGTGATCAGATTTCCCAACAAGATTTGTAATATGTAGACAGGCTGAGAGGCTCGCCCAGCTTCACTTCATCCTTCACACACGATGACAATCGTCATGACTCATGCAAATGAGGAGCTGCTGCAGAATTCACAAACACACAGACAGGAAGTCGAACTTTTATTTTATGTCTAACTAAACTTCTTCTTTTCTTCCTGTTCTCTGCCTCACCCCAGCCTCTGTCACCTCCTCACCCATCATCGAGGATTTAACGATGACTGACACCCACGTACACTCTGGGTGAGACTTCACTTTTTGCCTTCCTCCGTCCGTCACGTCCGTATTGATCTGATGGATCTCTGTCTCTTGTAGCCTCGGGCTGATCTACGACGGCTGAACTTCCTGCCTGCAGAGTGACAGAGTTTGTGTAACCTCAGTTACTTTTCATCGAGTGCTCAGAGTTTGTTTCTTGAAGAATTAATTAGAGCTGAAAAACACCAATTTAGTTTTTAGATATTAATTTAAAGATTGGACAAAATGAAAGTTTACCTGGACGTAGTCTCCGTGACGTCCCCACAGACTGTTTAAAACCTGGACGTAGTCTCCGTGACGTCCCCGCAGACTGTCTAAAACCTGGACGTAGTCTCTGAGACGTCCCCGCAGACTGTCTAAAACCTGGACGTAGTCTCTGAGACGTCCCCGCAGACTGTCTAAAACCCGGACGTAGTCGTAGTCTCCGTGACGTCCCCACAGACTGTCTAAAACCTGGACGTAGTCTCCGTGACGTCCCCGCAGACTGTCTAAAACCTGGACGTAGTCTCCGTGACGTCCCCGCAGACTGTCTAAAACCTGGACGTAGTCTCCGTGACGTCCCCACAGACTGTCTAAAACCTGGACGTAGTCTCCGTGACGTCCCCGCAGACTGTCTAAAACCTGGACGTAATGGACATCCTTAGGAAATGAGCAGTTTTTTGTACCAGGCTGTAAACATGTTTATTTCTGCTGTGAAGTTGGACATTTTAACATGGGGACTTATGGAGACTGACTCAAGTGGACGTTAGAGGAACTGCAGTTTTGGGCTGTAAGAGCTGTGTGATCTGAGTGGAAAGTGAGTCATGTTTTAATTTTTATTGTAAAAATTATGATTGATGAGCAGAAAAGAAGAAAAGATGGATGTCTGAGTCTTCTATAGAGTTATATACACAACATAATAATAATCATTCACTCTGATGATAGTTATCTTCTGCGGTGCTGTTCTTAAAATCAGACAGCAGAGACTCGTGGGCCCCACAGAGAGCTACTAAATGTTTTCCTGTACTTTCTGCTGTCACAGAGAACTAACAGAGCTCCAGCTGTCGAGTTAAAACGAGGCCAACAGTTCAGCAGTGAAATGATTTTATCTGGTTATTGTTTAGAGGCGAGCTCGCCAAGACATTACTCACTGTGCAGCTCTGGCTTTATAGCCTCTATCTGTCTCTTCTTATTCTTGGACTGAAGGTGTGCAGAAGAGGATGAAAAATGAGCTGCAGGTCCTTCATCCATTGTTTGGAGACTGTGATTAACTTTGGCTCCAGTCTGCATCAACACACCGACGAAGCGTCTGTTGGATGGAGGCCACGACGAGCTACAGTATGACAGAGTTTCATGGCAGGGGGGACGTCAGACTCAATCACAGAGGACGAAGAGGTTGACAAAGAGACTGTTCTTCTATACAGTTCATATCTACGGCATTCTACGTACAAAACGTGCTGACTTTATAAAATAAGATGCACTGTAATTAGTCTTGCATAACGAGATCTCCACAGCTCTGGCTGAGTCCATTATCATTCTGCTGTCGGAGGGAAAACAAGAATCATCTTGAGTGGCGCCAAGTCCAGGATGCAGCGATGGAAGCTTCGCTTGTCTTGGGTGGCACACGGGGAGGCGAGTCCTGGGATTTAAATGACTAGATCCATACAGCCTCCCGGCGGCCTTTAGTCCAGTTGTTGGTAGTGTTGTAGAGGAGGTCCTCTCTGAAGAGTTGGAGGTCTTCAGGAGGTTTGTGAAGGTAGAGAGGGACGCCCCTGATCTGGTGGGACGTTCCACCAATGGGGAACAACAGACGAGAAGAGTCTGGATTGACCTGAGAGGATGGGTGGCAGAGCCAGGCAGAGTAACGTGTGATCTTTTTGGAGTTGATTGAAGACCAGGCGCGCCGCCGCGTTCTGGATCATCTGAAAGGGTTTGACTGTGCAGACTGGGAGGATGCTACCTGTTAGCTTTAGCTTCAGTCCTTTAGCATTATATCACGTACAGTGTGTATTCATCACCATTTAACAATATTTTTCTTTTAAATAAAGTCAGCTGGAAGCGTTAAAGTCACTTGGAGATGGTGCTAACGTTAGCTTAAATAGCACCAGCTAAAGCTATCAGTTACGGCTAACTAAACCAACAGTTGCTGGCTAAAAATGACAAACTGATGTTTAATCAGCCACTGCTATCACTGTAAACAGGACAGATGAAGCATTTACATGGACCCACAGCACTGATGTACATTTGACAGCCATCAGTGGGCTCGGCAGCGACAGCAGGTCACCAGAAACCTCTAATCAGTCTCACCTTTTGGACTCAGAGAAGCTGGCGGACAATAAAAAGCTTTTCTTTCTGGAGGCAGCGCTGCAGCCCTTCAGCCTGCTCTTTGAAAGCCACAAAATGCCAGCTTGTACCCTTCACTCAAAAAGCCGGGCGGTAATTCAGCCGAAATTGTCAACCTCGCTGTGTGTATTTGCATTTTTCAGACATCTGTTACCATGACAAGGGGAATGAGTAAGAGCAGGGACGCTGCATGTTTAAATGTGATGTTTAAAACATTTCAAAGCATAAAATCCTACAGAGAAGAATCGTACCTGTAGATGGGTGAGAGCTGCTTCAGCTATAACCATAATGACAGGTGATTAAGTAATCCAGAGAGTAAGAGGGGAGGTTTAAAGTGAGAAAGAGGAGGAAACGTAATATTACAGTACCTTATCACTGTGATGAAACAATAACTCAAAAAGAGGAAGCAGTGGGTGAGAAATAGATTGTGAAGATGAGGAAAAATAAAAGAAAGATAAAGAGAGATTGAATCTATTCTTCAGTGATTTTCTTCGCTTTATGCCTCCTCTAGCTTAGTCAGCAGTCTCCGTAATGAATGGATATTTCTGATCATTTTTCATGTTGCTTTTTGTCTTCATGCATTTCACACACTCACTGTTGCAGGAGGAATATCAGCCTCTGAACTCCTCTTAATCACCTCGTCTTATAATGTTGATCTACGTCGGTAGAGTTTGATACAGGTAATTACCTCTGAATTAGTCTGTTAAAGCAACATTACGTAGAAATTTGTTGCCTCCGGTCTCAGAGTGTATGCCCACTGTGGTGAATATGGACAGCTGTACTCGAGTATTTGTTCTGATTACCGTAATTTTCGGACTATAAGCTGCTACTTTTTTCACACACTTTGAACCCTGCAGCCTATACAACGGTGCTGCTAATTTATTATTTTTACTGCCACCGGGGGGCGCTCTCTAGCGGTAAACGCAAAAGTGAGACAGACGTGGGGAAAGATTATGCACCGAAGAAGACACTACCGTAATTTTCGGACTATAAACCGATTTTCTAACCATGCAGGCATGTTCATCCCATGTTGGTGCCGTACTGCCGATTTTCAGGCAAAGTTTGAAAAAAAAGCGTGTCTTAAATTAAAACTAAAAAAAAATCTTCCGTGTAAATATCTCATGTTACAACATGAAAACCTGCGGCTTATATTCAAGTGCGGCGTATATATGTACAAAATGTATTTTATTTTAAAATTTAGCTGGTGCGGCTTATATTCAGGTGCGCTTAATAGTCCGAAATTTACAGTACATTACTTATGGTCAATAGCGAGTCGACAACTTTGCTAACAGCCAAACATCAACACCAACCACTAAAAGTCAGTCCCAGATTTACTCTTGTCCGGCGGCTTCTTGCTCGCTCACTCTCTCCTTTTCTCTTCTTAGCTTACTCCGTCAGCGTCCTCTTCACTCTCTTCTCCTCTGCCATTATGTCCATAGAGGCTGCTGAGCCCGGTTACATTGTTAACACTCATCCAGCTCCGGTTCTGGACAACACCGACTCTGCCTCCTGTCAGCATTCCCCTGAAAACCTCCTCTTTGTGGTGCTACCCTGGTGCTCTGAGCCAATGACTAAAGAATGGACGGCATGTCCATGATGTCCCTCTTTAAGCCTTAATATAATCTGAACAGGTGAGTTGTATATAAATTCACCCTCAGTACAGTTGTCATGAACGGGGAAATTAGCTATAGAGACCAAAACTGTTTTTTGTACCAGGCTGTAAACATGTTTATTTCTGCTGTGAAGTTGGACATTTGAACATGGGGACTTATGGAGACTGACTCACTTCTGGAGCCAGCCTCAAGTGGACGTTAGAGGAACTGCAGATTTTGGCACTTCCTGTGTCAGCAGCCCTGGACTGAAGCATGATTTAAAATGTTGCTTTAATTCTCCACGTGTTCAGAGCGGTGAGCGGTGTGACATGGGGTCATCTTGTGTTTTTCAAGTCCATTAAGTATCTTCATGTGTGCATGACCACATATAGTCATCCAGGGTCCTGTGAACACACACACACACACACACACACACACACACACACACACACACACACACTGGAATGTAAATAAGTGTGGGTATTTCCACATGTTGCTATTTATACTTCTATTCCACTGTATACTTCATTTCATCTGACAGCTCTTCATCACCTTCCTGTCCAGAGAAAACTCTGTATCTGTGTTTAATGTGTCGAGAAAATTCTCCTTTTTTGGATAAAAAAACGTCTTAGATCAGCTGGAAACAGATAAAACATGTGATGATCTTATAGACCATGATGCATTGCTGTAGATTAAACTAGCCAACAGGATATAAAGTAGTTCAAATGAGCTCAGCCTGAAACATCATTCAGGTTTTAGACAGTCTGTGGGGAAGTCACGGAGACTACGTCCAGGTTTTAGACAGTCCGCGGGGGACGTCACGGAGACTACGTCCAGGTTTAGACAGTCTGCGGGGACGTCACAGAGACTACGTCCAGGTTTAGACAGTCTGCGGGGACGTCACAGAGACTACGTCCAGGTTTAGACAGTCTGCGGGGACGTCACAGAGACTACGTCCAGGTTTTAGACAGTCTGCGGGGACGTCACAGAGACTACGTCCAGGTTTTAGACAGTCTGCGGGGACGTCACAGAGACTACGTCCAGGTTTAGACAGTCTGCGGGGACGTCACAGAGACTACGTCCAGGTTTTAGACAGTCTGCGGGGACGTCACAGAGACTACGTCCAGGTCTCAGACAGTCTGCGGCTCCAGACTCCTCGTAGGTCCTGATTCTCGCTGTAAGATGGTTTTTGAAGGCTGAGGTGTTTTTAACAGTTTCATGAAGATGTCAGCGCTGCAGATTTTAATGGTGCAGTCTGCACTGATCCATGTAATGATTTTTATGATAGCCGTGATGTAATAAATCAGCAATGTGGATGATGAGTCAGCGTCATGATGCTCTGAGACGTGGTGGCCAGTGAAAGTGAGGATTAAACTGTGACTCCTGCTTGTTTATTATTTATTTCCGTGTTTCAGATTGCCGCCTCTTCTTCTTCATTTATTTACACGAGACGAGACGAAATGTTCTCTGCTCGGTTTGAGGCTGATTCACAGAGCTGTTGCTGCATTCTGGGAAATGTAGGATCTTCTAGATATTTCAGGACATTTCAGCCTCTTCTGATGCATCGCATTAACGCCCCGTCAGTGAAGGTACAGACTGTATTCGGCCTTTTATTGTAGCCTGACGAGTGAACTGAAAAACATGCATAACATAAATATATTATTAGACCAGCTGAGCGTTTTAGCGCAAACACGATGTAGATATAACGTTTCATATAATTAAATAAAAACCTGAACGTATCTGCAGCAACAAACGCTCCATTTACATCCATTTGCTGTCTTTTTGTTCCACAAAGCGCAGGTGAACGAATGTAGGAAAATCAGCTGTTTGAGTTCCTTACTGCTCCGTTTAAGTGCACAAGGTGTATGGCTGCAGGTATACAGAGTGTGTCCACCCCACGGTACCCGTATACGTCCCTAAAGAGACGACCTCTTCCTTGTAGTTTGTATAACTTCAGAGAACTTTATTGTTGTTCGGAGTGTTCGAACTTGTGAGAGACAGATTCTAAAAAGAACGGTCCAAATCGAAGCAGCAGAGGCCGACATATCCTGACTTTCACTTCCTTACATCGCCTTCATAACTGCTGAATTCTACCGGACAGGACCTGCAGTTCTTCTTGAGGCTGGCTCCAGAAGTGAGTCAGTCTCCATAAGTCCCCATGTTAAAATGTCCAACTTCACAGCAGAAATAAACATGTTTACAGCCTGGACTGACCCGACACTCACTGCCAAGGCAGAGGCTGTTTTCTGGGGGACTGTTCGCCGAAGAGTCGGTGGGGAGGACTGATCAGTTTGTCGGTTTGATCAGATATTTTTTCATATAAGTTGCCAAAACACACAACCTGCTACCACATTGTTTGTTACAAAATGGTTTACTTCAAATTTCATCATTGTAAACAAACAGAAAGACTGACCCGGCTCTCACTGCCCAGACAGAGGCTGTTTTCTGGGGGACTGTTCGCCAAAGAGTCGGTGGGGGAGGACTGACTGGGTCACGTCAAGTTGTCCACATAAATCTGAAAAATCTTTGTTAGAGTAATGTGGGTTAATTGAAACGTCATCACACAATCACCATCAGTAAACAGAAGGACCCTCTTACCTGCTCTCATTGCCCAGATGGAGGCTGTTTTCTGGGGTTCGCTGAAGAGTCGGCAGGGTCACAGTGACTTTTAGACATTTATGTCTCCATTTTATATCAGTTCATTTCTGTTCTGTGCTTCCACCCCTCATAGTAGGAACCTGTTACCGTAACCAAACCATACTTTTACTTTAATCATTCGTTTCCATGCACAGATGTTGTCGTCCGGCATCGGGCTGAACGTTGAAGCAGCTCGTTTGTCCAGTATTTTTTAAAAATGCTTTCATTAGTGTATCTGCTGGTGAGCTGCAGTGTCTAAGCCACACCGGGGACGTTGGGTGGTGGTGGTGGTGGTGGTGGGGTGTTGACGGTGTAAGGAGATGCTGTGGGTGGAGGGTATGGGAGGGTTGTCCACTTCACAACTTTAACGCAGCAACAACAGTCACACTTTATAATCAGAGTCAAGTTTACGAGGAGAGCTTTGGCATCGTCCTTCGTTCATTTGAAATTCAAATGAATAAACACTCATGCTAGTTATACTGTACGTGTGAATTTATGCACAGCTTCAGCCTGCTCAGGGGAGGTTTGAGGACAGACAGTCCTCTTCATTTTCAGAGTGTCTGAATAGACTTCCCGTCAGACGTTCGTTTGTCTTAATTGCCGTATGAATTATGTATAATCTTTATTGCTCCGTCTTCTCTCTCTTTTGTCATCAGGAAGCAGAAGCTCACTTTTTCCCTCCTTTGACACCATCAGACAAATGATTCACTCACCAGGAAGATCGACGCCTTTTCTTTTTTTTTTTTTTTTTTTTAATATGGCACCATTAAGAGCGCTGCCCACACCGGCTCCTGGAGGACTCCTACATTGTGAGCTCCCCCCCCCCGAGGGACCTTACGTGGGTGCTATTAATTCTGCTTCGCTGTGGGAAGCCTTTGTGTTGCTGTCTTTCACCGTCACTCCTGATTATTTCCACTCCGAGCCCGCCGTGGTTTATATACACCTGGAGACGCAGCGGCTCTTTAAGGTACATCACATGAAGCCGCCGGGGAACAACGTGACTCCAAACACCTCAAACACACTTTAGATACTCTTTCATATGATGCACTGTAATAGATTACATGACCCAGCAGTACGTGAAATATACTCCAATCCATTTATTTATTAATTACTTTGTTCAGATGAATAAGATGAGCAGCAGTGTGTGAAGTCACATCAGCTCCATATTTAACACTTCAATAATATAATATAATATAAACACTAATGTAATCTTTATGGAGCCAGCCTCAAGTGGACGTTTGAGGAACTGCAGGTCCCGTCAGGTAGAATTCAGCCGTTATGACGGCGATGTGAGGAGGCAAACGTCAGGATATGTCGGCCTCTGCTGCTTCGATTTGGACCGTTCTTTTTAGAGTCTGTCTCTCGAGGGGTCAAACAGCTTTATGGAAGTGAAATACTAATCGGCTGCAGGAGCTCGTTAATGATGCCAGCGAGCCTTAACACAGCTGAAAACAGTAAACAGATCTTTAATTGTTGTAATTAAATCATGGTTACACTTGTTTTGTTCCGTCATAATAAACCTGCAGCGCTCGTTTCAAACACTTCATCTGTTGTAGCATCCTGTTGAATCCATGCTGCACCTCCTCCTACCTTTCATCCTCTTATTTTAGGTCCAATATTCAGTCGTTTCTTTTTTTTTTCCACAGCTGACTCCCCCATGTTTCACCTCTCTTTTCCCTTCCCCGCCTCTTCCTCCGACTGGTTCACCTCCTCCTCTCCATCTAATGGAACCGGCTTGAAGCTGCTAATGTTTTTACTTTGTGATTTATGGTTATTTTCACAGAGAGAAGCTCCATGGGAAAAAAAGAGAAAAACACGGCGATGTATAAACGGTAAAGATGAGGCGTATGGAATCATTGTGATCAGATTAGATCGTGTTTACTGCGTTTATTCTTCATCTGCAGCTCTGAGCTGAAATTAATTGTGTTTGTTGGCCTTTTCTGTCTCTTTCATGATCGACCTCGCTGTGGTTAATAATTCTGCCAACCGCTTTCATTTCCGCCCCGATGTTGGCCGACCTTAATGGACGGACTTTTATGTCCTCTGTACAGTAATCTGAAATTAATGGCTGTCATCGGTAAATGTTTTTTTTTTTCAAGCTTTTAGTTTGTGTCACGTGTGTGTGTGTGTGTGTGTGTGTGTGTGTGTGTGTGTGTGTTCACCTCCCCGTTGTTCTTTCTTTATATTCTGCACATGCAGATCCTGGAGCTCACGTAGCTTTTATGTATTCTGGAGCCTCAGCGTCAAATAAATTAAACTTTAAATAACATGCATATTATGTGTAAACTGAAATGAATATCTGCTCATATAAAACTAAATATATCACCTAATAAACACGACGGAGGGCGGTGGATTCTTCATGGTGTTTCAGAGTTTGCTTGCCCGATCTGCTCTGCAGCTGCCGTATGAAGCACGGGACAAATCGAGGGGTCACGCCGCTTGCATGGCCACAAAAAGAGACTGATGTAGTCAAAAATATGTTTCCTTTTAGTTATAGCGGAGTCCAGGCGCGACGCCAGCAGCATAAAGCTGAGACATGTCATGCAGGTATGAGGCCGATCCTCCTTCAGTAGCTTCATGCACAAACGCCAGACGGGACCTTTGAATATAATTCAAACTGATCTTCTTTGGCCTGAAGGCGGTTAAACCAGTCTAGACTGGAGAGGAATAAATGTGTCTTATGCAGAGCACAGTGTAGTTTACAGTACACTTCACTCCATCTGACTTCATTAACTCTGCTCTCTTTTTTGGACAGATGGCAGAATGAGGCGGAGTGAACAGCAATGACAACCAGTCAAGTTGAAAAAGTGCCAAACATCCAGAAAAAAAACCCTCCAGAGAAATGTGTAAGCAAAGAAGAAGTGCAGCGTCAGCGGGAAGCAACCTCGCAAAGAGCAGCAGCATAAATACACGACTAACACGCACGTGAGCGCCGAGCTCGTCTAAATATCCACATCCCAAAAAAAAATCAATTATGTGCTCGTCGTAATGCTGAGCGGCCCTGAAGTCACACACTCCAACACACACTTCAAACACTCAACAGGTTTTCCAGAAACTCGTGCGTCGTTCAGCTAAAAATATTCTCGAGTGGCTGCTGCTCGCATCCCAAATCTGTTGTTCAACGCCTAGAAGTCAGTCAGCACAGCCGCTGAAGACACGAGTGAATTCATGAATATGTAGACGAGTGACGAGCAGCAGAGATTCACTCGACGACGCCTCAGGAGAACATTAAAGTCACCATCAAACTCTTCTCCTCTTCTTGACAACAGCAGACATAGCAGCCAGCTAATATTACTGACTAGTCCAACAGCAGTCAGCCCAGCTCGGCGTCTGTCTTTCAGCCTTTTATTTCACCAAGCTCTCACCAACCACTAAAAGTCAGTCCCAGATTTACTCTTGTCCGGCGGCTTCTTGCTCGCTCACTCTCTCCTTTTCTCTTCTTAGCTTCCTCCGTCAACGTCCTCTTCACTCTCTTCTCCTCTGCCATTATGTCCATAGAAGCTGCTGACTGCTGGGCCTGAAAACTTCTTCTTCTTCTTCTTCTTCTTCTTCTTCTTCTCCAAACCTCCTGTGGTACAAACACTAACACTCCCCCGGTGCTCTGAACTCACAGTCCAGGCAGCCCAGCTAACAAACTGAGCTAACATTAGCTAACAGCAGCTGTGTGTGTGTGTGTGTGTGTGTGTGTGTGTGTGTGTGTGTGTGTGTGTGTGTGTTCCTCTGTGCTCATCCTATTAGTCTCTGCAGAGATGGGGTCTGACATTTAACCATGTCACAACAGACCCTCCGAGCACAACAGCTACTTTCTAACAGGATAACATCCTTATTTGTTTGAACTGCACAGAATTGGATTATTGCACACACACACGCACGCACGCACGCACGCACACACACACACACACACACACACACACACACACACACGCACACACACTCCCTCTGGTTGGTGTTTTTCTATTTCTTATTCTCTTTCTCATCTTTACATTCAAGATAAAACCAAATCGAGCCCTGAGAGGAAAATCCACGTTACAGCAGCACAAAACATGAACTGACGTCTGTTACCTCCTGTTGATCTGCACTGACCTGTGATCAGGTGAATGGTGTCTCTGTCATTTGTACGTCTGTTCTCACACTATGTAACTTTGGGCTCCGGGTCGGGAGAAGTACGTAACGCTTTACGGCACTAAGTCACACAACACCAACTATTTCACTGATTTTGGTGAAACTGGATCATATTTTATGGAGAAAATGTTTTCTGGTTTTCCCTCTGATGTCCTCCGGCTGCTCCGCCTCAACTCTCTGTGATTTACAGAGTTTATGATGGACAGTGAAGTAAACTGCTGACAACTGTAGCTGCTGTTAGCTCATGTTAGCTCAGTTTGTTAGCTGCTGTTAGCTCATGTTAGCTCAGTTTGTTAGCTGCTGTTAGCTGCTGTTAGTGGAGCCGGTGTTGTGCCAGAATCAGAGCTAGACAATGTAACCCGGCTCAGCAGCCTCTATGGACATAATGGCAGAGGAGAAGAGAGCGAAGAGGACGTTGACGGAGGAAGCTAAGAAGAGAAAAGGAGAGAGTGAGCGAGCAAGAAGCTGCCGGACAAGAGTAAATCTGGGACTGACTTTTAGTGGTTGGTGAGAGCTTGGTGAAATAAAAGGCTGAAAGACAGACGCCGAGCTGGGCTGACTGCTGTTGGACTAGTCAGTAATATTAGCTGGCTGCTATGTCTGCTGTTGGTGACCTTGTTGATGTTTGGCTGTTAGCAAAGCTGTCGACTCGCTAGTTTTTGATCAGAAGTAATGTAATCAGAACAAATACTCGAGTACAGCTGAACACAGTGGGAGGTTGGAATGAGTCTTTTCCGGCCTCTGTGTATTATTCATGTTACAGCAGCTCCGTGGCGTGTGAAGCGGGTCAGAAAATCAGTGTGTGTCACCCCGGAGTCGCCTGGCACTTAGCTACAACACGTTACCCCGTCCTCCTCCTCCTCCTCCTCAGCCGCTCACCCGCTGACTGTCATCACTTATCCTGCAAAGCTGCATGAAGTTGTCGCCCGAGGCGGCGGCACAGTAGCTGCCATGAAAGCACTACAGGCAATGAGGAGAGAGGAAAAAACATCCGGACTAAGAAAAACAAAGCAAAAGGCCAGCCGGTCACGCCGCCTCCCGTGGAGCTGCCACATGTTGCTACTCGTCCCACCCATCGCCATAGCAACGGGGAGCACGGGTTAATATATCGTTGAAAACGTCAGGTGGCAAAATTCATCCGCTGGAGCTTTAATGGATGTCTGTTTGTGATGAGGGCTGGACTCAGGATGTGGTTAGCATTTCCCCAGGCCTGAAAACCAGCAGCCAGCCCAGCTCGGCGTCTGTCTGTCACCAAGCTCTCACCAACCACTAAAAGTCAGTCCCAGATTTACTCTTGTCCGGCGGCTTCTTGCTCGCTCACTCTCTCCTTTTCTCTTCTTAAAACTACAGTTATTATTGTTGTGTGTGTGTGTGTGTGTGTGTGTGTGTGTGTGTGTGTGTCAGAGTCTAACTCTCTCTCGAAGGCTCAGCCTCAGAGATGTGGGTGAAGAGCTCAGGCCGCTCCTTCGTGTCTAAAGAAGCCAGCTGAGGTGGTTCGGGCGTCTGATGAGGATTCCTCCAGGCTGTCTTTCTTTCAGGACACACAGAGAAGTTTCTGGAAAGATTACGTATCTTATCTAGCCTGGGAACGCCTCGGGGAATCTCCCGGGAGGAGCTGGAAAACGTTAAAGTTAACCTGCTGCCAGTGCGACTCCTGAATCCTGAAGAGAGTGGAGGGCTTCTGGAGCTTTCTGTTTGTTCACATCAGACAAACAGACAACAACAGAAGTAACTGTGGTTCAGTCGATACGCGCCGTGTTGTTGTGACTCACACTGATTACAGCTCAGCTCGGGGACTCTTTAAATGTTTTCCATTATGCAATTTTAAATAACGTGCGTTCATGCGTTGCAATCTTTATAAGCGAGCGGCAGCATCAATATGTAATCTGTCTGAATTATTCACAGCACTTTGCCTCCCGTGTGATCATGAGTTCACTCAGATGTAATGTACAGTGACCGAGGCTGTGTCAGACACACACACACACACACACACACACGGTAAGACACAACGATGCCACGAAACAAACATCAGGAGACAGATAAATGGACGCCGTGCCATGCTGGACGATTCAGTGCCGACACAGGACGTGGTTTGTTTGTTAAAGGCGAGGAGTTCAGGGTCGTCAGGCCGAGACTGAAGTTCACGGCTCGTCCGGGTCGGCTTCAAACTCGCCTCAAAGGATAATTCCGGACGTGCCATTGATATTGGATGAAGACCACGCGTGAAGGTGTCTGGGGGCTTAGCACACCTTCCAACCTCTGAACACAGTATTGTCGTTGACGACGAAGTCTCCTGGAGCTCTTCAGAAAAGTTTTTATCAGACACAAACAGGAAGAAACAGCACTTGTTCATTTGTTCTGGACTATTTTCAGTGAAATATGAATCCACGTTTGGTGCAGCAGGACCGCGCTGAGGTGTTTGTAGGCCCGGGTGAAGATAAAGTACAACGTCTGTGTTGGTGGTGATGAAGTGACGCGTCGCCCGGTGCAACAGCGTGGCTCGCTGATGTGTTTTTAATGGACGACGGCGGAGCGCTGTGGCACAGAGGAAGAAGATGTTCAGAACAGACACGACCTTTACAGAAGCCTTTTATTAGCATGAAAGATATTCGTACATGTTGTCAACACGCGTGTCACACTGAGCTGGTTCCATGTTAACTGATTTATGAAGCACTGCTGAACATTGTTACTGACAGAAACAAACGACGTCAGGCTTAATATGGCGTCATAAAAAAGACATTAAGAATCCAATACCATAATGCCTCCGAGCTACGAATACACAGAGATGAATATTCGACTCTTTTAAAGCACAGTGTGAGATCATCTGACACCTCGATGGACTTCATGATGTTCAGACATTCTCATTATTAAAGTTCAGTTTTATGTTTCAAGTTTGTGTCCATCTGTCCTCCAGTGTCTGTCCAACACTGACACAAAGTGTCTTCAGTGTTTTTAGAGTTTGTCATTTCCTTTCTCTCTTCTGACACCGCCGGAGCGGAGTGCTTCCTGTTTGATCCAGTCTGTGAGTGACTGTGAGGGCTGCTGCAGTCATCTCTGTCCGGGCCTCACTGATCACTGTACAGAACCACAGCTTCAGAACTTTATTCAAACTGGATCAGATTTTATTCTCAATATATTTGCTGCTTTTCACCTCTGATGTCCTCCGACTGCTCAGCTTCAACTCTCTGTGATTTACACACTTTATGATGGACACATAGCTTTAGCCTGACCACTTGCTAAAGTAGCTAACCGCTAATTAGCTGCTGCTAACTGAATCTGCTGTTAGCATGCTAACAGCACCGGGCTCAGCAGCCTCTGAGACCAACAGGGAATAATGTCACACTACCGAGGTGATTTACAGACTTTATGATGGAAACATTGATAAGTAGCAGTAGAGCTAAAGCTAATATAATAAAGCTAACACAGCTAACACTGAGGATACAGTTGGTTTGGAGCTAGTGCTAATGTAGCTAACTGCTAACATCCTTGCTAGTTTTGGGAAAAAGCTAACATAACTAACTAATAACATAAGCTAATGTTGTAGATTTAGCTGGTTTAGCTAATGTAGCTAACTGCTAACATTAGCTATCTTAGTTAGCTTGGATGTAAAGCTAATATTAGCTAATGTTATGAAATTAATTCGTTTTTTCCTCCATGTTAGCTCAATGCTAACATTAGCTACCATTACTTGATGTAAAGATTGCTAAGTAGTGAAGCGCTAACTGTTCGGGTCCTGGCTCCGAACATCAACAACTTTTTTCTGGTTTATCAGGAAATGACAAACTCTAAAACACCATGAAGAACACCTGAAGACACTGAAAACACTTTGTGTCAGTGTTGGACAGACACTGGAGGACAGAGGACAGATGGTTTGACTACATGGAGACTTCAAATGAAAGATCTGTAAGTACCTTTAACCTTTAAGAGTCGCTGAAGCTCAAGACAAAGCGTCAGCTCATCAGGAGGTGATCAAATTAGTCTATTTTTAGTATGTGTGGTATTTTAGGTGTGCATATGATGATGTACTCCACATATTACTCTATTTTTCCATATCCAGTCAGTGTCAGTATACTGTATGTTTTGTTTTGGTCAAAGGTCGTCGAAGCAGACAAAAATAATTCTCCTTAAACACTCTGACAGAGAGCAGCGGCTGTAAAACGTCTGGTCCCATTATTCTTCGTTCTCTAAGTGCTCGCAGTCGATTCCACCCAACCCCTCCTCCGAAAACAACAAGCAGCGTTTAAACAGTCTCACCACGTCCTTTATTCAACCTTTATATGAAGAGATTTTCAAAATAAGAGCATAGCACTGGGACACGGGGGTACAGCAGCAGCAGAAGATAGAAGATACATGTTGATACAAGGCAATACTGAGCCGTGCTTGGTTAACTATTCTAAACTTAAAGTCCAGCTGAAATCACAGAAATCGTCGAAGGAGCTGTGAGACCACAGAGGTTGTAAAAACTCCGAAATCTATTAATGTACGACGTAGAAGCAAACCTCAAAGATAAAAACTTTGGGTACCCAGCAGTGTCCAGTCTAACAGTGAATACAGCAGCCTACCGAGGTGGTTTTCTTGCCGGGTTTGGCTCCTGGCATCCCGGGCTGAGTCAGTTCAGTTAGCTACACAGCTGACCGAGCTAACCACAGTTAGCGCTTCACTACTTAGCAATGTTTCCATCAAGTAATGGTAGCTAATGTTAGCAGTGAGCTAACATGGGGGAAAAAACTAATTAATTTCATAACATTAGCTAATGTTAGCTTTACATCCAAGCTAACTAAGATAGCTAATGTTAGCAGCTAGCTACATTAGCTATGTCTCAAAACCAGCTAAATCTACAACATTAGCTTATGTTATCAGTTGGTTATGTTAGCTTTTTCCCAAAACTAGCAAGGATGTTAGCAGTTAGCTACATTAGCACTAGCTCCAAACCAACTGGATCCTCAGTGTTAGCTGTGTTAGCTTTATTAAATTAGCTTTAGCTCTACTGCTACTTATCAATGTTTCCATCATAAAGTCTGTAAATCACCTCGGTAGTGTGACGTTATTCCCTGTTGGTCTCAGAGGCTGCTGAGCCCGGTTCTGTTAGCATGCTAATGGCAGATTCAGTTAGCAGCAGCTAATTAGCGGTTAGCTACTTTAGCATGTGGTTATGCTAAAGTTATGTGTCCATCATAAAGTGTGTAAATCACAGAGAGTTGAAGCTGAGCAGTCGGAGGACATCAGAGGGGAAAAGCAGCAAATATATTGTGAATAAAATCTGATCCAGTTTGAATAAAGTTCTGAAGCTGTGGTTCCGTACAGTGATCAGTGAGGCCCGGACAGAGATGACTGCAGCAGCGCTCACAGTCACTCACAGACTGGATCAAACAGGAAGCACTCCGCTCCGGCGGCGTAAATTAGTTTTTATGGTTTATCAGGAAATGACAAACTCTAAAATACCATGAAGAACACCTGAAGACACTTTGTGTCAGTGTTGGACAGCCTCTGTGGTCTCATTCTAACAGCACGAGTGGATATTTACAAAACGTGTCGGTTAAGCAAAGTCAAACCTGAACTGCAACACTCATAAAAAAAAATCATGCAGGTTAATTTCAGCCGGACTTTAAAACAAAAATACTGTTTCATGTTGAAGCTCATACTGTACAAAAGTTGACTGCAACACGGCTGTTATTTTACATGCATACAGAGCTGGACGCTTCATTCAAGCTTTCAAAAGATCATTTTTAAAAACATGCAGCTGCAAACTCACACACACACACACACACACACACACACACACAATCTGATCAGCTCAGAGGAGGCGCACCTTCATCAGCTCATCAATGGGGTCACATACAGTCTGTATTGCTTGCTGTCCATCAAGTTCATTAAATATAACAAATAAATCAAACACACCTTGAACTGTAACAGACGTGTCACATCGTGACAGACCTGCAGGTCGACCCTGTTCAGCTCGCTTGGTTCGTTCTCCATCAGGAGCTTTTTGTCCTTCAGTCTTTGTTAACTTGCTCAGATTTGGTTATCCTTCCTGTTTATGTGCTTTTTAATATATAAAGGGTGTTTTATTTTGAAAATTCACAGAGATTCTGTGTCTGTGACTTCCTCTCAGCTCGATCTGCTGAGAGCCGCGGATTCTTCGCGGAGCAGAGAAGTTTTTGACCTCGGGGCCCATTCCAATATGAACACTGTACTGGTTTAACTGACTGATCTCACTGTCAGTTTGATTTGTATTCAATAACTAAATCAAATCTACTTACAGTTTAACAAGCTTGTCAAATAAATAACGATTTGTTTATTACGTGTACTTAAACCTGCACATACAGCGAGACGCCGAACAGGCTCCGTCTGTTAGCCGTGCTGTTGATTTATCAAATTTCTCTTTTTTTTTGAGAGTCCCTCCTTTGTTGCTGTAGTAAAATATTATTATGTGTTCGATTTTCAAAATAAAACACCCAGTGTAAACTTCAGAAATAGACAAAAGGGAAAACAATTTAACTACGTAGCTACCAAAACACGTGTCGTGTCGTGCCATAGCTCGTAACTAATCGTGGATGTTAGGCATATGAACATGACGATTCAAAATGTTCCACAGTTTGAGAACCAGTGACCTAAATCAACGTGCGCTGACGTCACTTTTAGTTTTCGAGGAGAGAAAAATAACATTAAAGGAGGATTAAAGATTAAAGGAAGCGTGAGGGGGGAAGTGAACATCCCGTTCACATGTAGAGTTTGCCATCTTTCATGCAGCGTCTGCTGATTCTCGCTCTAGTTTTTCCCCCCTCCGTTAACGCCTCTGGCTATCACCTTAATGAGCAATTCCCAGTGAGAGGTGTAACATCCAAGAGACGAGGGAATACGCAGAGAGAGAGAGAGAGAGAGAGAGAGAGAGAAATCTCCATCCATTATCCCCAGATACCGCTTTAGATGGAGGAAGAACAAGAGAGAGGGGAAACAGAGGCGCAGAGAAGAGGATGCTCACATTTCTCCTGATCTTTTGTTCCTTGAGTGCCCATTTTATCTCCGATAAAGGACACTTAGTGATATTTGTTCTCTTCCAGTAAGACCCTTAGGCAACTCATGCAAACACTCACACAGACACACGAAAACACTTTTAAATTACTGAACACAGACCCTGTATCCTCTTGACTTCCGTTTCAAAATATAATTAAATCAGAGTCATTGAATATACAATTACGCCGTATTCTTAAATAACATTAAAGATAATTGATTCAACCGCTTGACTGTGGCTTTCTGAAATCTGCTGCCGTGACTCAGATAACAGCATTCAGACGAACACTAGGAGGAGAGAAAATGGACGCAATTTCCTCCTTTAATGTACGAGTGTTTAAATGTCGACGCTGAAGAGGGTCAGTCCTGGTCAAACGCAGAAAGCTGGCACTTCAAAACAAACGTTCCTTTCTAGAAGAACGTACCCTTCGTGTCCCGGCACAGTATCCTCTTGAAGGCCTTCCTGAAGTCATTGTTGAAGATGGTGTATATGACCGGGTTGAGGCAGGAGTTGCAGTAGCCGATCCAAAAGAAGAACTTAAACAAAGGTTCGGGGATGCTGCAGGTCTTTGGGCACACCGCCTTCAGAGAATAAGTGAAGAAGAACGGGAACCAGCAGATCACAAACACTCCCATCACTACGGCCAACACGAAGGTGAACCTCTTCTCCCGGTTCACCATCGCCTTGCGGCGAGATATGGGCGTCCCCTGAATCTTTGGTGTTTCCTCGGGTACCAGTTTGACGCCGGACGACGTGGCTATTGTGTTTTTGTATCTGCAGGCCAGGTCCTGCACCTGACCTTTAAACCCTCTGCTTTGGGTCGATCCCGCGGTTTGCTCGTCGGTCTTGTTTGCGTCTTCTTCGCGAACACCCTCAGATCCCTCGGAGCTGGAGGTGTTGTCGGGAAGTTCTTCAGCCTCTTCGTCGGGATGTGTTTGGGACTCTTTGTTGGGAACAGCTGTGAGGATTTCACATTGGGGAACTGAGGTGGATTTTTGGACTGGAACGGTACTTGTATGAGTGTCCGGGCTCGTGGTGTTCCTGAGTGGGTTATGGGTTGAATCCAAGTCAGACATTTTGATGAAGGTTTTTTCTTGTTGGCTCCCGTTCTGTTGTGACTCCTCAGATAACTTCACCGTAGGCTTGCTGTTTTCCACGTTGGCGTTTCCTCCCGCTAACGCATTATGCTTCTGTCCGGGCGGGCAGCGTGTATGCTGCTTAGCGATCTGATAAATCCGAACATACACCAGAATCATGATCACACAAGGGGCGAAGAATGAGCCAACGGTGGAGTATAGGATATACCAGCGTTCGTCGTTTAGCTCGCACACCTCTTCACTTCTTTTGCTCTTGTCCTGGGTGAAAAGAGGAGGGAAAGAGATGACCGCAGAGATCAGCCAAACCACAATAATGGCCGCTTTGATCTGTTTGGGAGTGCGTTTGGCGCCGTAGGACACGGGCCGGGAGATCGACAGGTAACGGTCCAGTGCTATTGCGCACAGGTGCACAATGGAGGAAGTGCAGAACAGAACATCCAGTGCCAGGTAGACCTCGCACCAAATGGAGCTGAATGCCCAGTACCCCTGCAGCTCGTTAGCCAATGAGAAGGGGATAATAAGCGTGGCCACTAAAATATCTGCTGCAGCCAGCGACACCAGGAACAGGTTCTGAGCCCCCTTGAGGGATCGCGACGTCAGGACGGCGATGATGACCAGGATGTTACCGACGATGGTCACGATCATCATGAAGGTGATGCTGATGGCAAAGGCTGCGGTGGCCTGCGGGGTGTATGGCGAGGTCCTGGCGGTGCTCTGGTTGCAGGGGAGTCCGCCGAGCTCCGACGGGCAAGGTGCATCTGATGCAGCTTCCATGGCGGTGACGGGGGAGATTTTAAGAATGGTCTCTTACAGAGTGAGAGGCAGCAAAAGGGTGTTTCGATGGTAGACCATTGAGAACCAGGATTTCCCCGGTAAGAGGAGGGACCAGATGGTTGTCAGTCAAGGCGAAGCCATGAGATCTTTGCACTGAGAGGAAGATCTGCAAGAGAGACACATTTTATGATGAAGACACGAGTATAACCCTTTTACTTTTAAGATACTTCTACTTTATTCATTTTAATGTTATGACACTTTATATTTCTACGACATTCTGAAACATTTTAGGTATAAAACAAGACAAAATAACTTTTGGACGTAGTCTCCGTGACGTCCCCGCAGACTGTCTAAAACCTGGACGTAGTCTCCGTGACGTCCCCGCAGACTGTCTAAAACCTGGACGTAGTCTCCGTGACGTCCCCGCAAACTGTCTAAAACCTGGACGTAGTCTCCGTGACGTCCCCGCAGACTGTCTAAAACCTGGACGTAGTCTCCGTGACGTCCCCGCAGACTGTCTAAAACCTGGACGTAGTCTCCGTGACGTCCCCGCAAACTGTCTAAAACCTGGACGTAGTCTTTGTGACGTCCCCGCAGACTGTCTAAAACCTGGACGTAGTCTTTGTGACGTCCCCGCAGACTGTCTAAAACCTGGACGTAGTCTTTGTGACGTCCCCGCAGACTGTCTAAAACCTGGATGTAGTCTCCGTGACGTCCCCGCAGACTGTCTAAAACCTGGACGTAGTCTCTGTGACGTAGTCTCTAAAACCTGGACGTAGTCTCCGTGACGTCCCCGCGGACTGTCTAAAACCTGGACGTAGTCTCTGTGACGTAGTCTCTGTGACGTAGTCTCTGTGACGTCCTCACAGACTGTCTAAAACCTGGACGTAGTCTCCGTGACGTCTAGACCGTTCTCTGTATAATATTATTTACAGAGACTGAATCATTCCCCACCATGACATTTGAGGAACTGCAGTTTTTGGAACGCTTGTTTTGTTTTCACAATGATTTTATCACCACAAACCATTTCCTGATTGAAACATGTCATCATCTTATCTGTATCTTTCTTCAGCTCCTTCTCACTTTATTCATGTGCAGTGCTGCTTTAAAGTACGTGAACCTCTCGACTTGTAGGAGGGAAAATTTGTAAACGTTTCTGGGGTAAAAGTTAGAGAAGTGAACCGCAGACTGTCTAAAACCTGGACGTAGTCTCCGTGACGTCCCCGCGGACTGTCTAAAACCTGGACTTAGTCTCCGTGACGTCCCCGCAAACTGTCTAAAACCTGGACGTAGTCTTTGTGACGTCCCCGCAGACTGTCTAAAACCTGGACGTAGTCTCCGTGACGTCTAGACCGTTCTCTGTATAATATTATTTACAGAGACTGAATCATTCCCCACCATGACATTTGAGGAACTGCAGTTTTTGGAGCGCTTGTTTTGTTTTCACAATGATTTTATCACCACAAACCATTTCCTGATTGAGACATGTCTTTATCTTATCTGTATCTTTCTTCAGCTCCTTCTCACTTTATTCATGTGCAGTGCTGCTTGAAAGTACGTGAACCTCTCGACTTGTAGGAGGGAAAATTTGTAAACGTTTCTGGGGTAAAAGTTAGAGAAGTGAACCGCAGACTGTCTAAAACCTGGACGTAGTCTCCGTGACGTCCCCGCGGACTGTCTAAAACCTGGACTTAGTCTCCGTGACGTCCCCGCAAACTGTCTAAAACCTGGACGTAGTCTTTGTGACGTCCCCGCAGACTGTCTAAAACCTGGACGTAGTCTCCGTGACGTCCCCGCGGACTATCTAAAACCTGGACGTAGTCTCCGTGACGTCCCCGCGGACTGTCTAAAACCTGGACGTAGTCTCCGTGACGTCCCCGCGGATTGTCTAAAACCTGGACGTAGTCTCCGTGACGTCCCCGCGGACTGTCTAAAACCTGGACGTAGTCTCCGTGACGTCCCCGCAGACTGTCTAAAACCTGGACGTAGTCTTTGTGACGTCCCCGCAGACTGTCTAAAACCTGGATGTAGTCTCCGTGACGTCCCCGCGGACTGTCTAAAACCTGGACGTAGTCTCCGTGACGTCCCCGCGGACTGTCTAAAACCTGGACGTAGTCTCCGTGACGTCCCCGCGGACTGTCTAAAACCTGGACGTAGTCTCCGTGACGTCCCCGCGGATTGTCTAAAACCTGGACGTAGTCTCCGTGACGTCCCCGCGGATTGTCTAAAACCTGGACGTAGTCTCCGTGACGTCCCCGCAGACTGTCTAAAACCTGGACGTAGTCTCCGTGACGTCCCCGCAGACTGTCTAAAACCTGGACGTAGTCTTTGTGACATCCCCGCAGACTGTCTAAAACCTGGACGTAGTCTCCGTGACGTCCCCGCAGACTGTCTAAAACCTGGACGTAGTCTTTGTGACGTCCCCGCAGACTGTCTAAAACCTGGACGTAGTCTCCGTGACGTCTAGACCGTCCTCTGTATAATATTATTTACAGAGACTGAATCATTCCCACCATGACGTTTGAGGAACTGCAGTTTTTGGCACAGAGGTTGCGACATTCTTTGGGTGCATTTCATTCAGATTCGTAGAATTTTGACCCACGCTGACGTGTGAGAGTTCATCTTTAACATTGCTTAAACAACAAAGTTGCCTCATGAAACCACAGAGGAAAAAACACACTGGTTAACAATACCAAGCTTCCTTACAACTATAAATGCCTGATACTACTGGATAAATAAAATATATTCCTGACTCGAATTACAAAAAAAGAAACAACAGCAAAAAAGAAACAAAAACAAGATCTACCTATACACTAATTACAATATACACACACACACACATACACACATGCACAAGAGAAACAATAAAAAGAACAAACAAGAACAAAACAAAACAACAAAAATAACCTGATAACACCTAGTGCTACCCAACACCTCCCTCATCCCTGTACCTCTTAAACATAGTGTCTTTGTATTTCATTTCAAACTGTTTCGTGTTTCTTTAATTCCATGCTGAACCTGTTCCATAGTCTCACCCCGCTGACTGAAACACAAAAACCCTTCCTCTTTGTCCGAGTTAAAGTTAAATTAAAGTTTATTTTTCCCCTTAAATTATAACTCCCCTCATGCATAATGAATAATTTCTGTATATTTAATGGTAAAAGATTATTTTTTTGCTTTAAACATTATTTGAGCTGTTTGATACTCCACAATATCTGTAAATTTGAGTAACTTGGACTGTAGAAATAAAGGGTTAGTGTGTTCCTGATAGCCAACGTTGTGTATGATTCGTATTGCTCTTTTTTGAATGGTGGTTAGTGGCTGTAGTGATGTTTTGTAGTTGTTGCCCCAAACCTCAGCACAGTATTGAAAGTATGGTGAGACTAGGGAACAGTAAAGAGTGTGAAGTGATTTCTGATCCAAAACCTTTTTTGCTTTGTTTATTATTGCAGTGCTTCTTGAGACGTTGGTTTGTGCATGTTTGATATGTGATTTCCAACTGATTCTGTCATCTATGGTTACCCCCAAAAAATGTAATTTCATGAACTCTTTCTATTTTAACTCCCTCTAATTTCATTAATACCTCTGTATTCGGTGAACAGTTACCAAAGACCATTAACTTTGTCTTGTTCAAATTTAATGATAACTTATTTCTGTTGAACCATATTTTTAGTTTGTTCATTTCTGTAGTGATGTCCTTTTGTAATTTTTGTAAGTTATCCCCAGAACAGAAACTATTTGTGTCATCAGCAAACAACACAAAATGCAACACTTTAGTGTTTTCACAATGATTTTATCACCACAAACCATTTCCTGATTGAGACATGTCTTTATCTTATCTGTATCTTTCTTCAGCTCCTTCTCACTTTATTCATGTGCAGTGCTGCTTGAAAGTACGTGAACCTCTCGACTTGTAGGAGGGAAAATTTGTAAAGGTTTCTGGGTTAGATTAACGAATGAAATGAACCACTGACATGACAGGAGGAGAGGGCGATAAGGTGCTACAGAAACTGTTTGAGGTTATCACTGCGATAGGATTACTGACTGTGTAAAAAAAAATTGGTCTCTCCAGGTTCTCTCCAGGTTCTCTCCGGGTTCTCTCCGGGTTCTTCCCACAGTCCAAACACACGCAGGTTAACTGGTGTGAATGGTGTCCGTCTGTCTTTGACTGTGTCAGCCCTGTGATGAACTTATCCAGGGCGTACCCCGCCTCTCGGGCTCCAGCCCTGATATGAGTGTGCAGACCCTGGATGGGCACCCCACAACACCAGGCGTTATGCAAACCATCAGAGAAGCCTCTGAGCGGTCTGTGAACGCACCATGAAACCTCTGGATATGAACTCTGACGAGTCTTCATCTCCTTTCAGCTCTCACACGTTAATGACTCATAGCTGCTGTCTAACAGACGGTATGCTGGTGCTCAGGTGTTTTTAATCAAGAATACAATGAAAGCTGTACTTACTGCAGCGTGGAGATCTTCACCTCAGCTGCGTCACTCTGTGCCAAAAACTTGTAAACTTTCTTTTTCCTGCGCAAATACGCAAAATTTCGGTGAAACTAACCCAAAAAAAACGTCCAATCAGGATGGTGTGATCTCCACAGACTGGGTCAGGACAGATACACAAACGGAGATCCAGTTTAGATCCGCGGAAACGCAGAACAAAAAATATATCATAAAAAATGCGACACAAAGAATAAAAACAGCTGATAGATCCGCGCGCACAGGGCTCCGCTTTTACATCCCGGTCTGAGTGCTTCGAGCCCGGACACTGGAGACAGACTCCGCTCGCTGAGGCAGATGTGGAGGAACTGATGCGGATGTTAACCGAGGACGCGCCTTTTTACGCGCAGCTTCACCGGGACTCCAAACGGTCCACAGTCCGGACTGCGCGCTGCATCACCGCTCACCGAGGAGTCACGAAGTTTTACTCCAGTACTGAGCTTTAAATAATCAGCACGGTGAAAAGTGAAGATCCTTTATCTATATTTATGGTGAAAAGTGAAGATGATGCAGTGAGGGACAGAGGTGAAATGTGTGTGTGTATATATATATATATATATATATATATATATATATATATATACACACACACACAAACACACACACACACATATATATATATATATTACATTACTTATACTTGCTATCATTATTGCTAGTAAAACACTATGAGTAGAGTGGTAAGTGTAGCTTGTCAAATGTGTTCAGCAACTAACGTGATCCATGATCCAGCTCCTGTTCTGGCACGACACTGGCTCCGTGCCCCGGGCCTGTAAACAACTTCTTCTTCTTCTTCTTCTTCTTCTTCTTCTTCTTCTTCTTCTTCTTCTTCTTCCCCCCGGTGGTCCAAAACGCCTGTGGTACAAACACTAATCTCAAAACTCAACGGGACACGTCGCCGTCACGTCCTGCATCGACTTCAAACTCCACCGGGAGCGTTTCAGAAGTTTCTCCCTCCAGACTTTGTTCACTTGCTCAGATTTGGTCATTTTCCTGGTTCATGTTCTTCTAAATATGCTTCTACATGTGTGAATATGCTGCGTGCTTCATTTGTTTCTCTTTTGTCTGTTTTTACCACCGGCAGTTTGCACAGAGGTGTTTTATTTTGAAAATCCAGCGGATTCTCTATGCTGTTTCTGTGTCTGGCTTCCTGTCAGCTCGAGGTGCTCTGTGGAAATTGACGCGGGCTGCTCGCGGCGTCCGTCAAAAATAGAACAGAGCCGAGCTGAGGCCCGCTTCTGGGACGCTTCTGAGCCGGACCGCAGCGGAGCTCTTTGAAACATTGACTAGAACGACGGCGTATTGCTGTGGCGACCGCGGCACACACGCAACGCTGTGTGTCTGCGCCCGGTGGAATTTGGGGGTAACACTCCCCCGGTGCTCTGAGCTCTCAGTCCGGGCAGCCCGGCTAACAAACTGAGCTAACAGCAGCTAACAGCAGCTACAGTCAGCAGCAATCTTGCCAGGAGCTCCTGTGTGTGGTCAGTTGATGATGGAGGTGTTCTTTAACCTGTGGATAATGGGTGCTTTTATACTCAGTAACTACGTGGCTCAACAGTGTTGTTAGCGAAGCTCTTGGGACTCTTCGTCTCTACATGACATGAGATGCTTCATGGAGCTTTACTTTGAATGTTTACTGGACAGCGTTACAGCTGTTGCTTAGCTAGATGGGAGCCTACAGTGACCACTGACCAAGCTGCCATATTTGAAGAGTTGGGAGTGAGAATTCATTGGTATTTAAAAATCATCTGTCTCTTTGACTCAATAATCATGAACTCAGTGCTGACATGAGTCCATGTAATCCTGAAGAAATGACCCCAGATCACAGCAACATATAACTGTCTGTCATCTTCATCATTGTCATGTTTGCAGCATTGGAACAAATGATTTACTTTAATTGACTCTTTATATAACAACCTTTTTTTAATTAAAGGACTACTGAAGCTTCACGTTTCGATTGAAAACTTATGATTGTTTCCATTTTAATAACAGAAAACGATGCCGGCGTTGTGTTGAATATCTAATGTAATGTCATGTAAATGTATGCACATCAGGAGCTCCTCTGTGGGCGGATACATGCAGGAGACACAGAAGATTAATGTTCTGGTAGCTACTCCAGCAGAAACAAACAAGACTTTTTATTCGTCGGATTAAATTCACAAAATGTTTGCACCTCTTGTTGCTTCAACGCAGAATTTAAATGTCTAGAAGTGATGAAACACGGTCAAGGTTACGATTATAGTGGTCATACTCAACAGGTGCACTTTCAAACATGGCGGTTTGGTCAATGGCACTACGCTTCAGGTAGGGCCATTAGGGCCAAGGTAGGAAGGTGAACTGGTGCCGCTCTAGTCACTACCCTCATGGTCCTACACCCTCCCCACATTATCACAACACTTCGCTGCTGGTTCATGGAGAAATTACGGCCGAACGTTAACGACAGACCTCTCAGTTTTTGCATTTGGTTTCCTACAAGACAAACTTACTGGCGCACCTCGGCCACCAGTCCAGCCCCTCTGCAAACTGCAGGGAGTCCAGCAGGAGGTCAGTGATATCCTTCAGGTGAGCCAGCACCAGTCTTTCATGACTGCAGATGTCAGGGCGACGGGCCTGTAGTCAATAAGTCGTGTGATGGAGGGATTTTGTTTTTTTGTGTTTGAAGCTTGAGGGTGAAGATCTGGGTGAAGGTCTTCAGCAGAGACTTTCAGGCAGGACGTCTCGCCATCTTGACAAGCAGCTTCTGCCTGTACGTCGACATAAGATGCACCATGCGGTGATCAGAGAGTCCCAGAGAGGCTGCACGGACGTGTCGTTGGAGTTTTAAGTAAAGTTTGCAGGTTTTTAACGACACAGCAGGATCATCTCATTTCCTCAGACTATGTAGAAACTTTTCAAAAGGTGTCAGTGTAGCTCCACATCATGAAAAACAACCTTCATGTGCACAGAGTCCATTTTTTAAATTCTTCTTAAACGTGTTCTTTACTGACCAGAAAAAAAAAAAAAAAAAAAAAACTTTGCTGGCAGGAAAGGTTTCAAAATCTCGGCTAACTGCAAAATATTTACCTCCAGCACCGTTTATTGTTATGCAGGTAAGCTAGTGGAAAATTGTTCTGACATTTACACTTGACATATAGTAACAGACAACAGTCAAACAGTGAAGCCGAGAGAGCAGCAGTGTCTATTAACTGTGAAGTTGAGCTGACAGAATGAGGACGAAACTTTGAACTATACAGACTGAGATATTTATCTTTTAAGGCAACATTTATCTCTTCTCCTCTGCCATTATGTCCATAGAGGCTCTGTTATATTGCCCACTCGCCCAGCTCCGGTTCTGGCACGACACCAGCTCCGCTCCCTGCAGTGCGCGTGGTGCAAACACTAACACTCCCCCGGTGGACAGTCTGCATTTGGTAAAATACTATCTTCATGTTACTCTGTTTCTTGAGTTAGCATATGATTTATTTTCTCCTTAGAGAAACATGCCAGTGAAGACAAATCCATCAGATACTGATTTTATTGATAATCAGTTCAACCACAACTCAGTCTGTCCTCTGATGGTGTTACGTCGCCCTCTGCTGGCAGCATTCAGGTGCTGCAGTGAGCTGAGGCAGCAGTCAGTGTGTGATCTTCCTCTGGTTTGTTGGCAGGAACGTGACCTTCGTTCATGGGCCTGAGGGCCGACACCACATTGTGGAACACGTTTGCGTCTTCCGTCCTCTCTGCACCGACGCTCTCCTTCTTGAGCTCCTTTTTCGTGCCATCTGGAAAAGAACAGAGAGAGGCATGAGAAGCAGCAGCTCTATGGATGTCAGTCTGTCCACCCACTAATCAAAACCACATTTCAAGAGCCGTGACCCAGTCTTGTCGTACTCGAGATTGGTCTATATCTCAACTGCATCTTTACTCTGTCCTGTGTCAGACAAAGACGACTTGGGCAGATTGCCTGATTTATTTGTTATCATTACTGTGATTGGATGTAAAACTTCAAGGTCAAGGCTATCCTAATCAACTGGACTCGCTAAGCTTCTTGAAGATATTTCGGCTCTCATCCAAGAGGCTTCTTCAGTCCTAACTGACCGGTGGGGAGTCTTTAACACTTTGAGAGGCATGCGACTCATGGACACACCGCTCCATCCACTGGGCCGTTGAGGTCATCTGAGTGCAGGTGAGGATGGGGGGCGTCGAGAACACCTGTGGGCCATCAACTCACCCTGCCCCTGACGTTAGGTTTACATGGGTGTGTTAAACTGCCTGGGAGGTGATTTCAGGACTGCATTGCATGTAGCTGACAGATGTCAGATGCTGTCATAGTCCCCTCCTCTGTTGAGGGATGATCTTTCCAGATTAACAAAATGGCTTTGTTTATTGTGCTTTGACACATCAACATGGAGTTAGAGAAGAAAGAATAATACAGCAAGTAAAAATCCTGCACTGCAAATGTCTTTCAAGCTCGGGTAGGTAAATTATTAAAGCAGTACAATGTCCCTTGTGACTTGTTCTGTTCTCTCTGATCTTATTGGAGGATGGTGACTCGTGTTACTGGATTTTACTGTACGAGTTGAGGTGGAGTTCATTTTGAATCGGACAAATCAGGAACATACGCAGTAAACGTACCACAGTTGTAGAGATGGCGAACTTTCTCAATGTCCATCTCTGTCATTTTGACTCTTTGTCCCATGTTCTTCACGTCAGTGTTGGGTACAATGGTGGGCAGACCGTTCGCCGAGAAGAACCCACTGAAACAAGAATTTTTTTAAAGGTCACAAAATAACATTTACAGAGGAAGACATGACTTTGCACGCTTTACCTTCCGTAGTGCATGATAGAAGTAATGTCATAACGGAGATCAAAGGTTTGGCCATGTTGCTTTTTGAAGTTTCTCTCCATCCCTGAAAGACATCTTTCATTTTCACTCAAATCACAAAAACAGGATTAAGCTTTGACAAGTGGAAGCGCAAACACTGAGAATGGACTTCAGTGAAGCAGGAGACATCTGAAGCTTAAACCCAAGGTTAGGCAGTTAGTTCCTCATGTATGTGCAGGTATTTTTATACAACATGTCTCGATGAGTTACCTGCCATAATGTTGTGGGGAAGAACTGTGATGTACTGCTCACGGTCTGTCCTCGTGTGTTCATGATGGAAACCCAGAGCGTGAAGGATCTCATGGATGATGTTACCCACCTTGCACGGGGGCCCGATAAACACAGACTGCTCACCGCCGACGAAGCCCACATACGAGGCGCAACTAGAATACGAGAGTTGAACATTCAGATTACAAAAATACATATTTTAGAGCTGAAAAAGTTTAAAAAGGAAAGATATCCAAAAGTTCCAGCTTCTCTTGTGAGACTTTGATACTTTTCTTCACCTTGTTATTATAATGTCTCTTTGGACAGTTGGTCGGACAAAACCAGAGGTGGAGAGTAACCAAGTAAAAGATCTGAGTACTTCTACTTCTGGACAGAAGATGTGGAAACGTCACCTTGCTCTTCAAGAAATTGTCTTTTGTTTCTAACAGGTTGAATCTACACTTTCTGTCCCTCAGCGCAGCCACAATAACTAGCTTTTGTCTTCAATGTTATGATTGGAGAAGTTACCTAGAGCACTCCTAATAGAACAATAAAACCAGGATACTGTGGCTGGTGAACACCTGATCCAGGTTTATGAACATACAACATGACCAAATTGGGGACAACGTTGTAGGACTGGTGCATATTCATTGTGGTTCTTTGCTCTTCTTTGAAGAAATACTAGTCACTTCTAGTTCCTCATGGATGCTGATGGTTTCTGACAAACGCATACCTTCAAGTCTCGCATGGACGGATTTTTGCATGATCTTGCAAGGCCAGCTGCCTTGAAAGTTACATCTTCAGCAGGTTCTCATTTCATCCACTCTTTCAGTCATGTCTGCTGACAAGTCACAGGGGTAAGGTAGCAAAGTCGTGGGTTGCTGGTCATCCAGTTGCACATCCAACCCTCAAGATCTGGACGATGGTCTACACTGGATTCATCTGAAGGTTTTGGAGCTGGAGCGGATCCTCGATGACCGCTCTCACGTCCATGATAAATACACTATCATACGCATGTCATTGATGGAGTAGTTTTGTCTTGGGAACAACATTTCGTAGACGTTAGTCACAGCCCTACATTCCTTACTCAATACTAAAAAGGTTTCCATACCCTTTGCTGGTTTTGAAGAGCAGGTAGTTCGTCTCGGAGGTTCGGTTGTGGAAGGACACACAGGTGTGTTTGGACACCATTGCCATCGCAGAGACGATGTCGTCTGTCCGACTCGCTGGAAAACACACGAAAAAAAAAAACAGGAAAACTAGAAAGACTCCTGCGAGGAGGACGGACCAAATCATGTGACGACAGACTGCGTACCCAACTCTGGACTGATGACATACGGTATCTCCAGTGTCGGCCACGTGCTTTCCACTGCGTTCCTATCGCTCTGTTGGGTCAAACAATCAACTTCAAATGCACATTTACAGCCAAATATATGATCTAGCAAATAAATTTGAATCGATGGCGATTACAGCCGTATGGACTAACTCAAGAATCACAGATACAAGTGACACTTTGTCATTTAATCTATAAAAATGTTGATTACAGCTTCTCTTAGGTTGCAGTTTGATGTCTGATGATGCCTTTATTGCATCATTTCCTGTTGGTATTGAACAGCTATGTTGATTTCTGAAACTCAAATTTGGGGGTTTAATCCAACAGATAGTGTAGAGGAGCATTATGGGAAATGTAGGATCCAGGTTTTTGTGGTCTTAACCCATAATCAGAGAGTCAAAGTCAGAATAGCTGACCGTTCTTCGTACTGAATTGGTCTCTCTGAACTGAACTTTGTGCAATTATACATTTTAACTGAAAACAATTAGAAATAAATTGAATAATGATCTTCTTGTTTTACTCACTGACAGCACCATGTCTCCCTCCAACACTGCCTTGTTCTTGGCCATCAGCTCTGTCCGAATGAGGGAACAGAAGGTAAGATGAACACAGATTTTACTTCTGCTGGGGGGTTAAAACACTGACAGCATGGCGTCACCTTCTAACGTCTCTGGATTAGACTTCATATACTCCATCGCCCTCGTGAACCAGTCTTCCTCGAGTCCTGTGAAAACACACGAGTACATTAAAGAAATCTGATGAACGTCAACATGGTGATGGTTTAAAAAAATAAAAAATAAAAAAATCAGACCAAGCTTTACCTTTTTTGTCTTCCCGTATCGGACTGGCATGGACTTGAACAAACAGAAGTGCAGTGAGCAGCAGATGCAGCATGGTCTCAGAGGTTAGCGCACGGTGCTTCCAGATGCTCGTTAGTCCCGTTAACTAAAATCACCTGTGAGCTGCTGCCTCATTTATTCACTGCACCTCAGAGGGAAATACTAAAGTAAGACAGACACAGTGTGTTTTTCCTACTTTTCCTGAAGTGAAGTATCTGAATATTTCTTTCACCACCATCAATATAAAAATATTGATTATAGCTGCTTCAAATCTGCAGAATTAAGAGTGTGGACATTTTTATTGACAGGTGGGTGTCGTCACAGGTGTCTGGTTTCAGTAAAAAGGCTTTGTTCAGCCCGCCTCAGCTCCACCCACGCTCCACCTCTTTGCCCATTTTTAGATTAGCCGGGAGCCGGTGGAGGCAGGATTGCCAAGAAGATGGAGACGACCAGAGACACCACACTGAGCTTCACAACGGCTCTTCAGAAACCCGTGGGTGACGTCACAGAAACAGTCAGTTGATTTGAACTGACTGATACTCAGTCCTTTTTAGACACGCTGAGTCTTTTGTCTGTTTCCAGACATTTGAATATCTGTTTCTACATTTTCTGTGTGTGTGAGTGCAGAGGGCTACAACTGCATGTTATTGAGCAATCCTGTGTTGTGTAACGACAATAAAGCTGAACCTTAAACCCTCGATGAGCCCTCTGTCTTCTTCCTGCTCTCAAACACAGTCAGCTCCACTCTGTTCATGTGTTTCCTTGTTCCCTCCCCCTCAGATCTACAGTTTGAAGATGAGTGTAACCAACATGTGGTGACGTGTCAGCTGACAGGCCGCATGTTGTTTAGATCAGAGCTCAAACTAGTTTCATTTCTAAAGGAAGTGACAGTCAGACAGTCGTCGACACTGAGAGGAGAAATGGCGCAGAAAGGAGTTCAGCTGGATCGGGAAGCCTTCTCTTGTTCGATCTGTCTGGATCTACTGAAGGATCCGGTGACTATTCCCTGTGGACACAGCTACTGCATGAACTGTATTCAAAACTTCTTGGATGATGAGGATGAGAAGAGAATCCACAGCTGCCCTCAGTGTAGGCAGACCTTCAAACCGAGGCCTGTCCTGATGAAAAACACCATGTTAGCAGCTTTAGTGGAGGAACTGAAGAAGACTGGACTCCAAGCTGCTCCTGCTGATCACTGCTATGCTGGACCTGAAGATGTGGCCTGTGATGTCTGCACTGGGAGAAAACTGAAAGCTCTGAAGTCCTGTCTGGTCTGTCTGGCCTCTTACTGTGAGAAACACCTCCAGCCTCATCATGATGTCGCCCAATTACAGAAACACAAGCTGGTGGAGCCCTCCAAGAAGCTCCAGGAGAACATCTGCTCTCGTCATGATGAGGTGATGAAGATGTTCTGCCGTACTGATCAGCGGTGTATCTGTTATCTCTGCTCTGTGGATGAACATAAAGGCCACGACACAGTCTCAGCTGCAGCAGAAAGGACTGAGAGGCAGAGAGAGATCAAGGTGAGTCGACAAAACATCCAGCAGAGAATCCAGGACAGAGAGAAAGATGTGAAGGAGCTTCAACAGGAGGTGGAGGCTATCAATGGCTCTGCTGATAAAGCAGTGGAGGACAGTGAGAAGATCTTCACTGAGCTGATCCGTCTCATGGAGAAAAGAAGGTCTGATGTGAAGCAGCAGGTCAGATCCCAGCAGGAAACTGAAGTGAGTCGAGTCAAAGAGCTTCAGGAGAAGCTGGAGCAGGAGATCACTGAGCTGAAGACGAAAGACGCTCAGCTGGAGAAGCTCTCACACACAGAGGACCACAACCAGTTTCTACACAACTACCCCTCACTGTCACGACTCAGCCAATCTACAGACTCATCCAGCATCAATATCCGTCCTCTGAGGTACTTTGAGGATGTGACAGCTGCTGTGTCAGAGCTCAGAGATAAACTACAGGACGTTCTGAGGGACCAATGGACAAACATCTCACTGACAGAGACTGAAGTCCATGTTTCACTGTCAGGACCAGAACCAGAGCCCAAGACCAGAGCTGAGTTCTTAAAATATTCACGTGAACTCACACTGGATCCAAACACAGCACACACACAGCTGTTATTATCTGAGGGTAACAGAAAAGTGACATATATGGTTCAACAACAGTCTTATTCTAGTCACCCAGACAGATTCATTTTATGTCGTCAGGTCCTGAGTAGACAGAGTCTGACTGGACGTTGTTACTGGGAGGTGGAGAGGAGAGGAGGAGTTTATGTAGCAGTCACATACAAGAATATCAGCAGAGCAGGGGGCTTAAAAGAATGTGGATTTGGATTCAATGACAAATCTTGGATGTTAAGATGTTACAAAGACAGTTATTACTTTCGGCACAACAATGTCAAAACTCTCGTCTCAGGTCCGTGGTCCTCCAGAGTTGGAGTGTACCTGGATCACAGTGCAGGTATTCTGTCCTTCTACAGCGTCTCTGAAACCATGACTCTCCTCCACAGAGTCCAGACCACGTTCACTCAGCCTCTCTATGCTGGACTTGATGTTTGTCTTGGATCTGCTGAGTTTAGTAAAGTGAAATAGACAGAAGTCATTGAAGGGACAGTGGGTTAAATTCTGTGTTTTAAACCTGAAACTCATTTTGTCTTCATGTTTGTTGCTGAGAGCTGATTGTTGTGGCATTTCTTCACTGCACAGAGATCACCTGTCAATCAAACATTATGGGCGGTACTTTGACATCTTGTCATTCATTGATGTGTTTGTATGTTGTTGTTTCTCTTCCACTGCATGAGTCTGAAGAGAGAAAGCAGCAGACCTTCCTTTATCGTAGATATTTTGTAAAGAAATCTAGAATTACATTTCCATTGATTTGTTTGTCAGATCAAATGTTGTTTAAATCAATGTACAAATGAGGGACTATGAGCTATAATCAAATAATCAATAAGGAGATGATTCATTCTTTTCTTGTACATATGTGAGATTCTGCTCAAACAAACTGATTGTGTGGATGAAGTGAATCTGTACATGAACTCATTGAACAAGAGTCATTGAACAGACTTTACTGATGGGATGTGTGAACAAACTGAAGGTTTACATGATGAATAAACAAACATGAACAAAGTTTTTCCTTCTGGTCTTCATTCCAGGCTCTCACACAAAGCTGATGGACAAAATGTCAAACTAACATGAGAGTAGAACTGAGGCAGTTTTCGTCCTGATGATTTAATAATCATGATAATCTCCATATGAAATGCTGAATTCAGTGAAATAAGAATCAACATCAGAAGGACTCGACGTCTGAAAGCAGCAACATGTTCAGTCGAACACAGAACCTTTCCTCTAAATCAAGACTGTAGAGTCACTGACATCTGCTGGATAATGTTGAGTATTAACAGTAATATGACAAAACAACACACGTTCCACAAAGGTTTGTCTGTGGTTACTGTTCTTACAGAAAGCTCTCATGACAATTCTGGCCTATTGTTGGCAGTGGTACAGGTGAAGGGCAGGAAAGGTTGTTGTCCTTTTGAAAGGGCCAATCACAGGGCACCACCTGTTTTATGATTGTTACATAAAAATGTTGTTGTAGGTCTTTAGGTCTTTAGGTTTTCAGGTCGTCAGGCCTCCAGGTCTTTACGTCTTTAGGTCTACAGTCTTAAGGTCTTTAGTCTTTAGGTCTTTAGTTCTTTAGCTCTTTAGGTCTTCAGTCTTTACGTCTTTAGGTCTTCTGTCTTTAGGTCTTTAGTCTTTAGGTCTTTAGGTCTTTAGCTCTTTAGCTCTACGGGTCTTCAGTCTTTACGTCTTTAGTCTTTAGGTCTTTAGGTCTTTAGTCTTTAGGTCTTTAGGTCTTTAGCTCTACGGGTCTTCAGGTCTTTAGGTCTTCAGGTCTTCAGGGAGGCTGTGGTTCAGGTAAAGGGCAGGAAGGTTATTGTCCCTTCAAGTGGAACAATCACAGAGTTTTATGACCATTATATAACAAATATGATCCAGGATCATAATGATTCATCATGGAAAACTAGTCTGAAGGTCAAAGTGGACAGTGATAAGACTGATATCACATGAAGTCTTCTTTGAGTTGATGATTTTCTTGTTTTTCCAGAAGGGATGGCATGTGTCTGATATGAGTCTCAACAACATTGTGTAGATCTCATCCAGAGTGTGTCTCATACATACCAAACATATGCAAAGATGAGTGATGATGTAGGGACCACTATAAATATTGTATATGTGTTTTATTCTCTCTTCTGGCCCTCAGGATTGATTCTTTCCCTTTGGAGAGTTCATTCATCACTGCTCACTTGTCTATATGTGGCTAAATGGCCGCCCATCTTCTGTCATCAGACTTTATTTTTCATTCATTTTGAAACCTTGAAAATAATAATCAATTAAAGCAATATCACACTTGAGATTGTGAAGCTAGACTGAGTATCAGCATGGCTGTGATTGAGCTGTAGGTAATCACAGCAGCATCATACAGACATAGTACAACATCATGACCTTGAGTGTGATATTTCTTTTACACAACACTTCTACGGGTGCTTTTTATTGATTAACTAATTAGCGACAACAGGTTTTGATTTGTTCATTTATTTATTATTATTATTTTTTGGCTCTGCCAACACAAATAGTTCTGCACTGGGACTGCACAGTTGTCAAGCAACACATAAACATTTCCTGAACACTAGCTTGTTAGCTACTTTGTGTACATGTTAGCACAGGCCAGCTGCTTCGTATCACGTATGAACCAGTGAAATAAGAGTCTGCTGAGAGTCGCTTTGGTGGAAATATCATTCTGTTTCTGGTCTCGATCAAATCAAACATGTTTAATATCATCAGAAGGCCGGTGCGCTCACTTCAGCACCAAGCAGGAAGCAGGAAGACAGTTTATGTTTATGGATTATATTGATGCTGAGTTAACAAGAAGACTGTCGATTTATGGCGTCTTTTTTCTCGTTTTTTGAGAGTGATGTAAGATAAGTTATCTCATGATCCCAAAGGACCTCCGTCTCCTCGGCAAGTGAAGACAACTTTGACCTTTTTTTGGGGATTTATATGCCGTCCCCTCTGTCCTCTGAAACCACTGGACACAAAAGCAGGAATGGTGACATGTCAGGATAGAGTAGAACAAAAATCCAACACAAGAAAATCATCAACTCAAAGGAGACTTCATGTGATATCAGTCTTATCACTGTTCACTTTGACCTTCAGACTAGTTTTCCATGATGAATCATTATGATCCTGGATCATATTTGTTATATAATGGTCATAGAATTCTGTGATTGTTCCACGTGAAGGGACAATAACCTTCCTGCCCTTTACCTGAACCACAGCCTCCCTGAAGACCTGAAGACCTAAAGACCTGAAGACCGAAAGACCTAAAGCCCTGAAGACGTTGTTGAACAGATGTTCTCACAACCGTTGCATTAACGTTACATTAACCAGTACACATCAGACTTCAGACACAACACTGACAGCTGTCATCTACAGAGGTTCTCTGATGATACCGCCATCGTTGGACGTGTATCAAAAGAGCAGGGGAGTCATCGCGGACTTCACTGACTTTGACCTTCACATCAACGCCAACAAGACGAAGGAGATGGTCGATGACTTCAGGAGGAAGACGCCTCAGACCACACCGTGAACATCCAAGGATTGGATATCAAGATGGTGGGAGGAAACAAATACCTGGGTGTTCACCTCAACAACAAACTGGACTGGACATCCATCATGAACAATTCCTCTCACCTCCTGCATGAGACTGTGGAGGCCTTAAAGGCCTTCTTTGTGTTCATCCCTCACCGTTTATTATTAAAGTTAGCTTTTGTGTGATTACTTGTGCCTGCATTTGGGTCCATTCCTGAACCCCCAAGCCCCTCCCCCATGACAACAACTGAATTTTCCCGGTGTGGGATCATTAAAGTCCATCTTATCTTATCTCTACAGCTGAACATGATCAGAGTCACAATGATTCATCATGGAAAACTAATCTGAAGGTCAAAATGAACAGTAATAAGACTGATATCACATGACGTCTCCTTTGAGTTGATTATTTTCTTGTTTCTCTGTTCTACTCACGCTAACATGTCACCATTAGTCACGTTCACATTGTGGAGCCCTCATCCAGAGAGCGTCTACATCCTCTTACTGAACAGTTCCTTTAAACACAAAAGCAAACATATACTACACTATAAGTATTGTATATGTATTTTATTCTCTCTTCAGGTCCTCAGGATTGATTCTTTCCCTTTGGAGCGTTCATTCATAATTCCCTGAGCCTCTGAGATGTTCTCCTCAAGTTCTTTAAAACATTTTATGTGTGCGCAGTACGACTCACTTCTCCATATGTGGCAAAGTGGCTGCCCATCTTCTGTCATCAGACTTTATCTGATTTTGAAACCTTGAAAATGATAATTGATTAAAGATCAACTGATGATTTTGTCATTTGTTACGACCATGTTTATTTAAGATATTTACTTCTTAAAACTGATTTGAACTGTTCTGATGTCCTTTTTTCACTGTACATGGAGTGTTAGACATGGTGAGGCTTTTGTCTGTTTCCAGACATTTGAATATCTGTTTCTGTGTGTGTGAGTGCAGAGGGCTACAACTGCATGTTAATGAGCAATCCTGTGTTGTGTAACGACAATAAAACTGAACCTTAAACCGTTGATAAGACCTCCCTCTTCTTCCTGCTCTCAAACACAACCAGCTCCACTCTGTTCTTAGATATCGTGACAGTCAGACAGTCGTCGACACTGAGAGGAAAAATGGCGCAGAAAGGAGTTCAGCTGGATCGGGAAACAATTTCTTGTCGGATCTGTCTGGATCTACTGAAGGATCCGGTGACTATTCCCTGTGGACACAGCTTCTGCATGAACTGTATTAAAACCCACTGGGATGATGAGGATAAGAAGGGAATCTACAGCTGCCCTCAGTGTAGGCAGACCTTCATACCGAGGCCTGTCCTGGTGAAAAGCACCATGTTAGCAGTTCTAGTGGAGGAACTGAAGAAGACTGGACTCCAAGCTGCTCCTGCTGATCACTGCTATGCTGGACCTGAAGATGTGGCCTGTGATGTCTGCACTGGGAGAAGAATTAAAGCCCTGAAGTCCTGTCTTGTCTGTGTGGCCTCTTACTGTGAGAAACACCTCCAGCCTCATTATGTTTTAGTCCAACTGAAGAAACACAAGCTGGTGGAGCCCTCCAAGAAACTCCCAGAGAACATCTGCCCTCGTCATGGTGAGCTGATGAAGATTTTCTGCCGTACTGATCAGCAGTCTATATGTATTTTGTGCTCCATGCATGAACATCAAGGCCATGACACAGTCTCAGCAGTATCAAAAAGAACTGACATGCAGGGAGAACTCGAGGTGAGTCCACGAAACATCCAGCAGAGAATCTCTTATCCCAGCTCTGTGGAAGAACATAAAGGCCACGACACAGTCTCAGCTGCAGCAGAAAGGACTGAGAGGCAGAGAGAGATCAAGATGAGTCGACAAAACATCCAGCAGAGAATCCAGGACAGAGAGAAAGATGTGAAGGAGCTTCAACAGGAGGTGGAGGCTATCAATGGCTCTGCTGATAAAGCAGTGGAGGACAGTGAGAAGATCTTCACTGAGCTGATCTGTCTCATGGAGAAAAGAAGGTCTGATGTGAAGCAGCAGGTCAGATCCCAGCAGGAAACTGAAGTGAGTCGAGTCAAAGATCTTCAGGAGAAGCTGGAGCAGGAGATCACTGAGCTGAAGAGGAAAGACGCTGAGCTGAAGAAGCTCTCGCACACAGAGGACCACAACCAGTTTCTACACAACTACCCCTCACTGTCACGACTCAGCCAATCTACAGACTCATCCAGCATCAATATCCGTCCTCTGAGGTACTTTGAGGATGTGACAGCTGCTGTGTCAGAGCTCAGAGATAAACTACAGGACGTTCTGAGGGACCAACGGACAAACATCTCACTGACTGAGACTGAAGTCCATGTTTCACTGTCAGGACCAGAACCAGAGCCCAAGACCAGAGCTGAGTTCTTAAAATATTCACGTGAACTCACACTGGATCCAAACACAGCATACACATATCTGTTATTATCTGAGGGGAACAGAAAAGTGACATTTATGGTTCAACAACAGTCTTATTCTAGTCACCCAGACAGATTCACTTCATGTTCTCAGGTCCTGAGTAGAGAGAGTCTGACTGAACGTTGTTACTGTGAGGTGGAGTGGAGTGGGAAAGAAGTTGGTGTAGCAGTCACATACAAGACTATCAGCAGAGCAGGGAGCTTAAATGAATGTGTATTTGGATTCAGTGACAAATCTTGGTCGTTATATTGTGACAAAAACAGTTATAACTTTTGGTACAATGATGTCAAAACTCCCGTCTCAGGTCCTCGGTCCTCCAGGGTTGGAGTGTACCTGGATCACAGTGCAGGTATTCTGTCCTTCTACAGCGTCTCTGAAACCATGACTCTCCTCCACAGAGTCCAGACCACGTTCACTCAGCCTCTCTATGCTGGACTTTTTATTTGTCCTGGAGACACTGCTGAGTTTAGTAAAGTGAAATAGACAGAAGTCATTGAAGGGACAGTGGGTTAAATTCTGTGTTTTAAATCTTAATGTCCGAAATTCTGAGATTTCTTTCCAAACACATTATGTTGTAAAATAGTTGCTGAAAACATGTGAAAAGACTTTGAACGATATATTACTGAAATGTGGAGTTAGAGGTTCAAACAGTTTTCAGTCCAGGATTTTGTGGGCGGTCCTTAAAGGGTGGCTCGATGTCACGCTGAGGCCACCCTGAGCAGAGAGATAGAGATGAATTCATCTCAGCTCACAGTGTTTCGAAGTTAGTCATGTTCATTTTCTGAACTCATCTGACACGTTTCAGTCGCTTCAAAATGGCCACTTGACAGTCCCATAAGTGGGCGTGGCTTCCGCAAATTCAGAGGACACGCCCCCACAGTCCTGGAGCTGAGAATTTATTTTTACCTGATTTTAACACCTAATTTCATAAACTTGTTGATATTTTTAATCATTCAAATTTGGCTGGGTGGTTAAAACACTTTCTTCTTGATTCTGACTTTACACAGAGTTTAAACTTTTCATTCATTGATGTGTTTGTATGTTGTTGTTTCTCTTCCACTGCATGAGTCTGAAGAGAGAAAGCAGCAGACCTTCCTTTATCGTAGATATTTTGGAAAGAAATCTAGAATTACATTTCCATTGATTTGTTTGTCAGATCAAATGTTGTTTAAATCAATGTACAAATGAGGGACTATGAGCTATAATCAAATAATCAATAAGGAGATGATTCATTCTTTTCTTGTACATATGTGAGATTCTGCTCAAACAAACTGATTGTGTGGATGAAGTGAATCTGTACATGAACTCATTGAACAAGAGTCATTGAACAGACTTTACTGACGAACTGATTGTTCTCTCCCTGCAGTCTTTGGGGTGTACCAGCAGTACTGCTACAGTCGCCCTATAATGTTCACTGTTTGCATAGTGAGGTCAGGTGACCTTAATGACTCTGACCACAGCAACAAGGAGCACTTACAAACCAAGTGAAAACACTGGCCTGGGTAACGCTCCCATCTAGCTTCAATACCTGGGTTTCCCCACCAGTCAGTCAGAGCTGAAGAAGCCTCTTGGATGAGAGGTGAAACGTCTTCACGGATCTACAAACAAGTCCTGTTGCCCCAGATTGAACTCTTCTCAAAGAAAGTTGACCTGGATGACTGAGAACCTTCACAGACAGCCACAGTTGTGTGCTGGTGTCTGAGTTTTGCTGCATTAAGGACTACAACACTAATGTCTAATGCAGATCAAAGTAAGTGAAACAATAAAAGAGGACATGGATGGGCCCAGAAACATGTTTGAATATTTATTTGACACTTTTACTCTCAGAATTATTCACTGGCATCAGTGATCAATTTTCTTGTCAATGTTCATAAAATGAAAATGAATTTGTTTGAATGATTTACTGAGCTGATGTTATTTTTTTCATACCACACATCACGTCAGCTGTTTCAGAGGTGAAGTAAGCTACGGAAGTTTTTCAGAATAAAAGCTAAAAAAAAAAAAAACACTTTACTTTCTCGTGCTTTTATTTTGCTTTCAACTTCACTGGAGGAAATGATTCTGTAAATAAGTGCCACGATGTGTGAATGTAATAATGGATAATGATGCAGCTGAATGTCTTCTCTTCCTCTTTGACTCCAACTGTAACTGTAAGTTTGATGAAAACACACTAAAATACAACATTTATAAATCAGTTCATAAAGATAGACTCAGATGGTCTCCATGGTTACTGTTTACATGTTGACTTTTTATTGAGAGTTTCACCTCAAAACACTTTTTATTTCCATATATCCATGTTATAAATCAGATCAGTCTCCAAGAAACATTGAAATATGAAGAAACACCATGAATACTGATCAATGCTCACATGACTGAAGAGCTTCCTGCTTACACAGGCAGATACATGGAGAAATCAAGAAGCCACAGTGAGGTATGAAGTATGTACAGATTGGTCTGAGTTAGAGGAACATAATGCTGTGTGGATTATTTGTGTCAATACTAGCATTCAGCCACCAGATAGAGACATAGACCGGGTGTTGACATGGAGCTGGGAGGAACGCCTACTGCAGTCCCTTCCCCATGCCAGACAAATGAATGGAGACCTGATGAGCCAGAGACATTGGAGCAGCCATTACTAGTGGTTTAACGTGAGCAGACACAACTTTTGATGACACAAACAGCAAAGACACAATACGTAGCTGTAAATGTCCAAACTGAACTTTGTTCTTCTTCTTCTTGGACGGTTTATTCAGTGAGTTTTGGTCGTGCAGTGATACGAGTTATACTGCTGGAATCTGTGGAGTCTCAGGATTCATTTGAAGTTTGTGTTGACAGTGTGAAATGAAAGATATCAGGCGTGCTGTGACTGCAGCCATGCACCGTGTTCAGACAGAGAATACTTTTTACTACACGCTCAGTCAGTGGCTTTGTGTTTTGTTTCAGTACAAGTATAGTACAGATGTCTCTTTTGTGCATTCAAAGTAACAGGAGTACATTTCTTACTGAGGCGGTTCTTCCAGTGTAACCGGTCTACAAGGAACCAGCTGGGTTGAAGAATGCTGGAGCACGGTTCAGAGCAAAGCTGTGATTGCTGTGAACAGTGAGTGTTTTTGTTTTGTACTTTTCTTGATCATTGATTGTTCTGTCATCTGTTATAATCAGGTTTAAATTGATATATTTACCTCTTTGAACTGATTTGAACTTTATGACTGATACTCAATCCTTCTGTCACTGTACATGGAGTGAAGTTAGACACGGTGAGTCTTTTGTCTGTTTCCATACATTTGAATATCTGTTTCTGCATTTTCTGTGTGTGTGAGTGCAGAGGGCTACAACTGCATGTTATTGTGCAATCCTGTGCTGTGTAACGACAATAAAGCTGAACCTTAAACCCTCGATAAGCCCTCCCTCTTCTTCCTGCTCTCAAACACAGCCAGCTCCACTCTGTTCATGTGTTTCCTTGTTCCCTCCCCCTCAGATCTACAGTTTGAAGATGGGTGGAACCAACATGTGGTGACGTGTCAGCTGACAGGCCGCATGTTGTTTAGATCAGAGCTCAAACTAGTTTCATTTCTGAGGAAGTGACAGTCAGACAGTCGTCGACACTGAGAGGAGAAATGGCGCAGAAAGGAGTTCAGCTGGATCGGGAAGCCTTCTCTTGTTCGATCTGTCTGGATCTACTGAAGGATCCGGTGACTCTTCCCTGTGGACACAGCTACTGCATGAACTGTATTCAAAACTTCTGGGATGATGAGGATGAGAAGAAAATCCACAGCTGCCCTCAGTGTAGGCAGACCTTCATACCGAGGCCTGTCCTGGTGAAAAGCACCATGTTAGCAGCTTTAGTGGAGGAACTGAAGAAGACTGGACTCCAAGCTGCTCCTGATGATCACTGCTATGCTGGACCTGAAGATGTGGCCTGTGATGTCTGCACTGGGAGAAAGCTGAAAGCTCTGAAGTCCTGTCTGGTCTGTCTGGCCTCTTACTGTGAGAAACACCTCCAGCCTCATCATGATGCAGCTCCATTAAAGAAACACAAGCTGGTGGAGCCCTCCAAGAAGCTCCAGGAGAACATCTGCTCTCGTCATGATGAGGTGATGAAGATGTTCTGCCGTACTGATCAGCAGTGTATCTGTTATCTCTGCTCTGTGGATGAACATAAAGGCCACGACACAGTCTCAGCTGCAGCAGAAAGGACTGAGAGGCAGAGAGAGCTCGAGGTGAGTCGACAAAACATCCAGCAGAGAATCCAGGACAGAGAGAAAGATGTGAAGGAGCTTCAACAGGAGGTGGAGGCTATCAATGGCTCTGCTGATAAAGCAGTGGAGGACAGTGAGAAGATCTTCACTGAGCTGATCCGTCTCATGGAGAAAAGAAGGTCTGATGTGAAGCAGCAGGTCAGATCCCAGCAGGAAACTGAAGTGAGTCGAGTCAAAGATCTTCAGGAGAAGCTGGAGCAGGAGATCACTGAGCTGAAGAGGAAAGACGCTGAGCTGGAGCAGCTCTCACACACAGAGGACCACAACCAGTTTCTACACAACTACCCCTCACTGTCACGACTCAGCCAATCTACAGACTCATCCAGCATCAATATCCGTCCTCTGAGGTACTTTGAGGATGTGACAGCTGCTGTGTCAGAGCTCAGAGATAAACTACAGGACGCTCTGAGGGACCAATGGACAAACATCTCACTGACAAAGACTGAAGTCCATGTTTCACTGTCAGGACCAGAACCAGAGCCCAAGACCAGAGCTGAGTTCTTAAAATATTCACGTGAACTCACACTGGATCCAAACACAGCACACACACAGCTGTTATTATCTGAGGAGAACAGAAAAGTGACATTTATGAGACAACAACAGTCTTATTCTAGTCACAAAGACAGATTCACTTCATGTTCTCAGGTCCTGAGTAGAGAGAGTCTGACTGGACGTTGTTACTGGGAGGTGGAGTGGAGAGGAGCAGGAGTTGGTGTAGCAGTCGCATACAAGAATATCAGCAGAGCAGGGAGCTCAAATGAATGTGTATTTGGACACAATGACAAATCTTGGTCGTTATATTGGAACAATAACAGTTATGAATTTTGGTACAATTATGTCAAAACTCCCGTCTCAGGTCCTCGGTCCTCCAGAGTTGGAGTGTACCTGGATCACAGTGCAGGTATTCTGTCCTTCTACAGCGTCTCTGAAACCATGACTCTCCTCCACAGAGTCCAGACCACGTTCACTCAGCCTCTCTATGCTGGACTTAATGTTTGGATTGGAGACACTGCTGAGTTTAGTAAAGTGAAATAGACAGAAGTCATTGAAGGGACAGTGGGTTAAATTCTGTGTTTTAAACCTGAAACTCATTTTGTCTTCATGTTTGTTGCTGAGAGCTGATTGTTGTGGCATTTCTTCACTGCACAGAGATCACCTGTCAATCAAACATTATGGGCGGTACTTTGACATCTTGTCATTCATTGATGTGTTTGTATGTTAAGTCATAAGTCATAAGTCATAAGTCAGTTTATTTATATAGCACATTTACATACAACGAGACATTGCCCAAAGTGCTGTACAACATCAAAAACAACAACAAAATAAAATACATTAGAAGGAAAGGAAGAAAAAAGTAGATAAATAAAAGTAACCACAAAATAAGCAATTACATAAAATAAGGAATAATAAATAAAATATTGTAGAACAATAACAATAAGAAAAATTGGTCAAGACTTAAAACGCCATCGTGAATAAATCTGTTTTTAGTGCAGATTTGAAGGCTGGTAGCGAGGTTGCCAACCTGATCTGGAGGGGGAGGCTATTCCACAGTTTAGGAGCTGCGATTGAGAAAGCCCTGTCGGCCCTGAGCGCTAGTCTGGACCTTGGCACTATTAGTAGTTGTTGGTCGACTGACCTGAGCAAGCGATGTGGGACATATGTGTTGATAAGATCTGTGAGATAGGGCGGGGCTAGACCATGTTGTTGTTGTTTCTCTTCCACTGCATGAGTCTGAAGAGAGAAAGCAGCAGACCTTCCTTTATCGTAGATATTTTGTAAAGAAATCTAGAATTACATTTCCATTGATTTGTTTGTCAGATCAAATGTTGTTTAAATCAATGTACAAATGAGGGACTATGAGCTATAATCAAATAATCAATAAGGAGGTGATTCATTCTTTTCTTGTACATATGTGAGATTCTGCTCAAACAAACTGATTGTGTGGATGAAGTGAATCTGTACATGAACTCATTGAACAAGAGTCATTGAACAGACTTTACTGATGGGATGTGTGAACAAACTGAAGGTTTACATGATGAATAAACAAACATGAACAAAGTCTTTCCTTCTGCTCTTCATTCCAGGCTCTCACACAAAGCTGATGGACAAAATGTCAAACTAACATGAGAGTAGAACTGAGGCAGTTTTCCTCCTGATGATTTAATAATCATGATAATCTCCATATGAAATGCTGCATTCAGTGAAATAAGAATCAACATCAGAAGGACTCGACCTTCCTCTCATCCTCTCCTTGTTTCCTTCCTCTCATCCTCTCCTTGTTTCCTTCCTCTCATCCTCTGCTCGTTTCCTTCCTTTCATCCTCTCCTTGTTTCCTTGCTCTCATCCTGTCCTTGTTTCCTTGCTCTCATCCTCTCCTTGTTTCCTTTGTCTCATCCTCTCCTTGTTTTCTTGCTCTCATCATCTCCTTGTTTCATTCCTCTCATCCTGTCCTTATTTCCTTGCTCTCATCCCCTCCTTGTCTCCTTCCTCTTGTCCTCTCCCTGTTTCCTCCTCTCCTTGTTTCCTTGTTTCCTTCCAGTGTGAACTGTTTGAGCATTACACGCGACAGGACAGCAGGTGGCGGTATGCAGAGGAAGCCGAGGAGGAGACGTAGAAGAAGAAGAGTGACTTCCACCTCCGGGAAAAACACAAACACATGGGCAGACGCTCTCTCTGGTAACGTTAATTTAAGGTTACATTCATGTTTTTATGACGTTATATTGTGCAGGTAAAGCTGACCTTTGACCCCGGGTTATCTCGCTGTACTCTCGCTCACTGACGTGTCAAAATGTTTCACCATGAAGAATCAGCGCGTTTCAGCTAGCTGCTGCTGCTACATGCTAATAATGCTAACAGGCGTTTCGGTGTAAAGAGTGACCGTGCTAACTGGTGACCGTCACCACAGGAAGAGAATTTAACAACGTTAAAAACTAAACAACGAAGACACAAACGGATTCGGCTGAAAGGGTCACCAGTTAACACGGTCACACGTTGAACCGAAACACCTCTGGTTTGTTTACGTCAGTAAAGTTCATTTAAAATCTTATTTTGTCACGTGACTAATTCACCTTAAAGGTGTTTAAATGACTGTTACATTGGTTCACGAGCTTAGCTAACTGACGTTAGCTTACTCCTCTCCTCGTTTCCTCTCCTCCTTTCTATCTCTCACTCCTCTCCTCATTCTTCTCCTTGTTTCCTCTCCGTGTTTTCTCTCCACATTTCTTTACTCCTCTTCTCGTCTCCTTCCTCCCACCCTTGTCTCATCTCCTCGTCTCCTTGTCTCCTGTCTTTGTCTCCTCTCCTTGTCTCGTTTGATTGTCTCCTTTCATCCTCTCCTTGTTTCTTTCCTTTCATCCTCTCCTTGTTTCCTTCCTCTCATCCTCTCCTTGTTTCCTTCCTTTCATCCTCTCCTTGTTTCCTTCCTTTCATCCTCTCCTTGTTTCCTTCCTCTCATCCTCTCCTTGTTTCCTTCCTTTCATCCTCTCCTTGTTTCCTTCCTCTCATCCTCTCCTTGTTTCCTTCCTCTCATCTTCGTCCTTGTTTCCTTCCTTTCATCCTCTCCTTGTTTCTTTCCTTTCATCCTCTCCTTGTTTCCTTCCTCTCATCCTCTCCTTGTTTCCTTCCTTTCATCCTCTCCTTGTTTCCTTCCTCTCATCCTCTCCTTGTTTCCTTCCTTTCATCCTCTCCTTGTTTCCTTCCTCTCATCCTCTCCTTGTTTCCTTGCTCTCATCCTCTCCTTGTCTCCTTCCTTTCATCCTCTCCTTGTTTCCTTCCTCTCATCCTCTCCTTGTTTCCTTTCTCTCATCCTCTCCTTGTCTCCTTCCTCTCATCCTCTCCTTGTTTCCTTCCTTTCATCCTCTCCTTGCCTCCTTCCTCTCATCCTCTCCTTGTTTCCTTCTCTATGCTGAAGCTCTGGCTCTTCCTCCGGGTCTCTCCTCTGCAGCTTCCCCGGCCTCAGCAGCTGTCTGTGGGCTAACAGCAGCAGCTCTGTCCGTCCTCTCGTCCTCATGTTGGACAGACTGAACGCTGCAGTGACTCACTGTCTCCTCTAGAGGAGACGCAGAAGCTAGCTGGTTAGCATGCTAATGTTGGTAGATATCTGTAGCTCCTCCTCAAACGTTGTTTTGTTCCCTCAGCTTCAGTCAGGAGGCGCCGACATGACGAGGTGGGCGAGAGCCAACAACGTTCATAAACACAAGCCGGCAGAGGCCACGCCATGGAGTCGGCTGAGAGCAGCAGGAGGTGGACGAGGAGGAGGTGGAGGTGGAGGTAGAGGTGGAGGTGGAGGAGGTCACTCAGGTCCTAGTCGAGGTCCTCAGAGGGACCACCTGAGGGGGACTCAGTCCGGCGGATCAGCTGTGAAAAAACCAAACCGTAAGAAGAAGGAGTACGTGGACGAAGACGTGAACGGCTTCCTGGAGTTTCTGCAGAAGAGCGGCCAAGGGCCTCCTAAAGGAGGCGGAGGAGGGAGGGTGGAGGAAGAGCGGGAGCTGAGGGAGGAGGTGGAGACAGCCCTGAAAAAAGACAGAAGAAGAGAGGACCGCAGGATGAAGAGGCAGAACGACAAGAAGAACAACATGGTGAGGAAACCACACCTCCTCTCCTGTTTCCTCTCCTCGTTTTCTCTCCACATTTGCTTCCTTTACTCCTCTTCTCGTTTCCTTCCTCTCACCCTTGTCTCCTTCCTCTCACCCTTGTCTCCTTTGTCTCACCCTCATCTCCTTTGTTTCACCCTCGCCTCCTTCCTCTCACCCATGTCTCGTCTCCTCTCCTTGTCTCATTGTCTCCTCTCCTCGTCTCCTTTCCTCATCTCCTTGTCTCCTCCCCTCCTCTCCTTGTCTCCTCTCCTCCTTCCTCTCACCCATGTCTCATTGTCTCCTCTCATTATCTCGTCTCATTGTCTCCTCTCCTTGTCTCCTCCCCTCATTTCCTCGATTCCTCCCCTCCTCTCCTCCTCTCCTTGTCTCCTCTCCTCCTTCCTCTCACCCATGTCTCATTGTCTCCTCTCATTATCTCGTCTCATTGTCTCCTCTCCTTGTCTCCTCCCCTCATTTCCTCGATTCCTCCCCTCCTCTCCTCCTCTCCTTGTCTCCTCTCCTCCTTCCTCTCACCCTTGTCTCATTATCTCCTCTCATTGTCTCCTCTCTCGTCTCATTATCTCCTCTTGTTGTCACCTTGTCTCCTCTCCTTGTCTCCTCTTCTCCCCTCCTCCCCTCGCCCCCTTGTCTCCTCTCCTCGTCTCCTTGTCTCCTTGTCTCCTCCCCTCGTCTCCTTGTCTCCTCTCCTCGTCCAGCTGTGTTTTAACTGCAGGAAGCCGGGTCACGGCCTGGCCGACTGTCCGGAGGCCGACCGTGACGAGGAGATGGGTCGAGGCATCTGTTACCGCTGCGGCTCTACCGAACACGAGATCCAGAGGTGCCGGGCCAAAGTGGACCCGGCTCTGGGTGAGAACACGGCGCGTCACATCTGGACCAGACAAACGTTGAACGCTGCTCTAATAACGTTAAAATAACGTCTCTCCGTCAGGTGATTTCCCGTTCGCCAAGTGCTTCATCTGCGGTCAGACCGGACACCTGTCGCGCTCCTGTCCCGACAATCCTAAAGGACTCTACGCACAAGGTACACACACACACACACACACACAGTTAATTAATTGGTTAGCTGATGGTTTTCTGATGGTTTTCTGATGGTTTCTGTCTGCAGGAGGTTGTTGTCGTGTTTGTGGTTCAGTGGAACATTTTCAGAAAGACTGTCCAGATCACCAGGCGGCAAGTGAGTGTCCTCTCCTTGTTTCCTTCCTCTCCTTCCTCTCCTTGTTTCCTTCCCATGAGTCTGTCTGCTCAGGTTCATGGTCACCTGCAGGAGCTCCACCTCAAACATGTTTTTAAATATGACGTCAGACTCATTAATCCTCGTTTTCTTCCCCTCCTTCCTCTCCTTCTTCTCCTTGTTTCCTTCCCCGTCTTCCTCTCCTTGTTTCCTTCCTCTAATAACCATACTGACATCATCAGGATGTGTTCACTGATTATTAGTCTGAATCTTTGACTTGCTCTCTCAGTCTTTGACATGTCTTCTCTCAGTCTTTGACTCGTCTTCTCAGACTTTGACTTGTCCTCTCAGTCTTTGACTTGTCCTCTCAGTCTTTGACTTGTCTTCTCTCAGTCTTTGACTTGTCCTCTCAGTCTTTGACTTGTCCTCTCAGTCTTTGACTTGTCTTCTCTCAGTCTTTGACTTGTCCTCTCAGTCTTTGACTTGTCTTCTCTCAGTCTTTGACTTGTCTTCTGAATCTTTGACTTGTCTCCTTCCAGCGAGCTCCGTGACCGTCGCCTGGCTCTCCAACAACATGAGTGCAGACCATGAAGAAGTCCATGTCCCGGTGAAGAAAGCCAAACCCAAACAGACTAAAGTGGTGACGTTCTGATCTGCTGACTCATCATGGTGGACTCTACCTTTAGTGACGCGGCTCTTTGGACACGTTCTGGTTCTCTTTGTGAATATTTGATAAAATCATTTTATTAAAGTTTCTGTTCGTTGATGAAACGTTTCGTTTCAGTTTTCAACATTTCAACATAAATCATCAACGATCGCGCTGCGTCATCAGAGATGAAGGAAACGAGATTCTTCAACACAAACAAACAAAGTTCATCAACAGAGCGCACGTTCAATGTTTCACTATTCATTTTAAAATAAAGAGTTCTGCAATCAAAGTCAAAGTATGAGCATCAAAATGATACTGACAACACAGCAGGATAATAAAAAGGTTTAAGGACATGAAGGACATTAAAAATCTAAAGATGGAGATGATCCATAAATATGAAGTCTATAAAATAAAAACAAGTTTTAAGAAGTTTGATTCTGTGAGTCTCGTCTGCTCAAGTCGAGCGGTCCTGATGGCAAAAGCTCGGTCACCTTTAGATTTAAACCGCGGGGTGCGTTCCAATAGTCAATTTTGCTCATGAAGGTTCCTTCCTCTCCTTGTTTCCTTCCCCTCGCTCTTCTCCTTGTTTCCTTCCTCTAATAACCGTACTGAAATCATCAGTTCACTGATTATTAGTCTGAATCTTTGACATGTCCTCTCAGTCTTTGACATGTCCTCTCAGTCTTTGACATGTCCTCTCAGTCTTTGACTTGTCCTCTCAGTCTTTGACATGTCCTCTCAGTCTCTGACTTGTCCTCTCAGTCTTTGACATGTCCTCTCAGTCTTTGACTTGTCCTCTCAGTCTTTGGCTTGTCCTCTCAGTCTTTGACATGTCCTCTCAGTCTTTGACTTGTCCTCTCAGTCTTTGGTTTGTCCTCTCAGTCTTTGACTTGTCCTCTCAGTCTTTGGCTTGTCCTCTCAGTCTTTGGCTTGTCCTCTCAGTCTTTGACATGTCCTCTCAGTCTTTGACTTGTCCTCTCAGTCTTTGGCTTGTCCTCTCAGTCTTTGACATGTCCTCTCAGTCTCTGACATGTCCTCTCAGTCTTTGACTTGTCTCAGTCTTTGACTTGTCCTCTCAGTCTTTGACATGTCCTCTCAGTCTCTGACTTGTCCTCTCAGTCTTTGACTTGTCTCAGTCTTTGGCTTGTCTTCTCAGTCTTTGACTTGTCCTCTCAGTCTTTGACTTGTCTCAGTCTTTGGCTTGTCCTCTCAGTCTTTGACTTGTCTCAGTCTTTGGCTTGTCCTCTCAGTCTTTGACTTGTCTTCTAGAAATGACTCGGAAGTGTTACCGTGTCCGCCATGATAAGAGCTGTTCGAATCCTCTAGGGAGCTTCAATGCTTCCTTTATTATCTCCTTTAGCATAGGATACACCGGACCATCCTTTAGGAAAGGAGAGGAGGTAACGCCGTCCCACAATTCCTTGCGACAAAAATCAACGCACTGTACAGTCATTCACAACCAGACATAAGAAACATCAGTGGAGGGTGAGAGACCATACCAGCTAACAAACACTTCATCTGACTTCTGTGACAGGTGGACAATATTCATTTATTATTTGAACTCTGACGTTGATGATGACGTCACATTTTTCACCGGGTTGTCCACGTTTATATTTCCTGCATGAAACAACACGGTCAGAGTCAGAGTATCTAGGAAGTATCTCAGATGAGCGTTTTGTAGTCCATCTACTGGACTTTGTAGTTTTACCACAGGTCACGTCAATAACATTCACCGTCGCTTCATAACGTAGTCTAGTGTAAGAGCCTTCTCCTAACTCCTTATCACCTCTCCTTCACATCTTTCCTTGACTTTCGTGACTTTTTCCATCGAGGTCAAGGAAAAGTGGTTAGGAAAGGACTTAGGGCTAATTTTTTTGACTATTCGACTTCAACCCTCGACTTTGGAGCAGCTAGAAGGACCCCCGCCCCTCACCTGAGGATCTCAGGATGCAGCAGTGTTGTAGTCCAGACCCAGACCAGACAGTATAAAGTGTACTCAGGTAGCTAATATTCATGAAAACTCGTTAAGCGTCGCCTTATTAACGAACAGCTGTGTGTTCTTTTGTGTTTTGCAGATGAAGTCTTTGTGGTTTATTCCAGAAGATTTGACTGATGTTAACAAATAAATCAGGAAATGAAGTGACATCCTGAAGTTGTGGTCTTGAACTAAAAATCCAGAGTCCTCTTTGTCTGAGGCCGAGACCTTTAAAAAGTGATCTTGAGACTGAGTGTGAGTGCCAGGCTGCCTCATGAGGTGTCAACACCTGGAGCCAGATGTGTCAAATCAACCCTTAAATGAACAGGAAGTCAGGCTGGTTTGGTTTGGAGGATTAAAATATAATTCAATTAAAGTAAAAAGTACAGAAGAACTTGTTCTGTCGGCTGTGATGTGAAGACTCGGCCACTAGGAGGCAGTACTGATTGGAGCTGAGCTGCTGTGCTGCAGGATGACAAACGTCTGCTGGCCTGAAGGTCGTCCTGCTGCTCTGTTAATGATGGAGGAATGTTGTCATGCAGAAACAATGAGTCTCTATGAAACATAGAAATGAAAATACAATCATGCATGAGTGTGTTCATGTGCAGGACTCTTCCTTTAGATGTTATTCACGGTGAGTTTCTCTCCACGTTCTGCATGAACCCGTCGAGCTGCCGTTTGTCTGTTTGTGGTGGGGCGGGCGGGTTCAGCCGATAAGGTCGTCAACACCTCGACTTCATTAAAGAGCTGAACGTGAAGCGGTGTGAGGCTGAGATACAAACCTGCAGACAACCAGATCAGACCGGACTTCTTTCAGCAGCTCACTTCAGATTTTTTCAGTGTGTGTGTGTGTGTGTGTGTTCCCCTGGAGAGTGTGTAAAAAAGGTCTTACATCACTGATGATGCAAAAGGTTTCTTGGAACTCCTTGGCTCTTTGAAAAACTCAGAAGTGTCCGATCCACAGCGGACAAAAACGTTAGTCAACAAGAAAAGACTGAAACTGTCGACTGACTGATCTGGACCTGGATTCTCAGATTATGAAGCAGGCAGCTGTAGAACCTCGTCAGAGCTCATTAAATATATTGCTTATATAGAGCAGGTCTAGACCATAAAGACCCAACAATTCCCACCATGAGCAAGCACTTGGAGACAGAGGCGAGGAAAACCTTTTCCTCCTTTGCTAACAGCCAAACATCAACAAGGTCAACAGCACAACACATAGCAGCCCCAGCTAACAAACTGAGCTAACGTTAGCTAACAGCAGCTACAGCTGGCAGCAGTTTACTTCACTGTCCATCAGGAAACTCTGTAAATCACAGAGAGTTGAGGCGGAAACACTTTGATGAGAGGCAGACTAGTAAGTAACTAGACTAGTTTTTAATTATAAGTAATGTAATCAGAACAAATACTCGAGTACAGCTGAACATAGTTACTGTGTTACCTTATGTTTTGAATGCAGTACTTTAACTTAAGTGAAGGAGTACTCTGAGTACTTTTTCCATCACTTAATAAGACTGTATGTTTCTTGTTCTGAGCGGTTGTTTTTATTCCAAAGTCTCCCTGGTTGGGTAAAAGTGAAATATAAAGTAAATAAAAATGGAGGGGTCCGCCTCCTGGAGGTTCGCCTCAGAGGACCCCCCCTGTGCCTGGTTTCCACAGAGCCTGATGCGTTCTCATGGACGCAAACTGCAGCCAGACAGCTGCTCGCTGCCAGCTCGCTGAGGCCGATTACACAATTTAGCCCAAAAGTTTCATCCGCGGGAGAGGACTGTGCATGCATGTGTGCGCGCCTCATAACAAAAGCACAGTGGATTCATTCACTGATGTCTCCTGGATCCAATTTAAGAGAAGCTGAGAACTCCAGCTATTGTCTCTCTGCCGATGGATTGCCCAACATCCAGCCTTCATCCCGTCCTCCTCTGAGCTTTTACTGTACGTACATCTCCAGAGACGATCCATCTGAACACGTTTGATCATCAAAGTGTTAATTTCTCCCATGACGACAGCTACGATGGGAAATAATTTGTAATCTTGTAACTCTGGAAATAATTAAATCAGTGTCTCTACAAAACAGAGGGACACTACATTCTACTTAAAGTCCTCATGAAGTCAAACTTCATGTCCCATCTGTCCTCTGTCCTCCAGGGTCTGTCCAACACTGACACAAAGTCATGTTTTCAGTATTTTAGAGTTTAGAGTTAGAATTTCTTGCCCAGTCAGCCAAATGATCGTATCCTTTAGGTGGATGCAGAACTTTCTGCCTGGATTTCTGGGTCCACTGGCTGCGACTCATTGAGGTCTCTTTAACAGTAAATATCTACAAGGCCTTCCATGCTCCAGGACCCCCTCATTCAGGCCCCTCTCTCTGACTTTAAAACTAGGCCAACCCTAATGAACTTCACCTACCTACATTTATGGACAGGATTTTAACTGCCTGCCCTCCCTCTGTGAGGAGAGAGAAGAGAAAGAGCAACAACTAAAGAGGGAGTCTTCTGCTTTTATTCAACATCACGGGTTAACTGTCTTGACCTAAAGTGCACGGCACAGAAACCTCATTTATCTGTGTTGACTCTGGAATAGATAATAAATGTTTTCTATGACAAACTAAGTCGTGTCCCAGCTTGACGTATGTGGTTTTGTCAATTTCCTTCTGTTTAAAGTCTGGTGATATTCTATATCTTTCTTCTTGTCAACAAATGCCATAAAAAGACCCAAACAAACAATGAATATACCCACTAACAAGTATTTTGTGTGTCAAAGCCTGATACATCTTCTTCCTCTGCGCCGTAAAGCAACATCAATCAGCCGCGCCGCTGTTACCGTAAACACACACGCTGTAGTTTATTTTGACTGAATCCCACATACAGAGTCCTGCTGCCACGAATATTCACCAGAGTGCCAAATGTGGATTCATCCGCCCCTGAAAATAGTCCCCAAGGAATGCACTATTTCCTCTACTGTTTTAGAAAGTTGCTGAACCACAACTCGACTCAGAACTCAACTCACAACTCAGAAGGCAAAGCTCTCGATCTTCCATTTCATCTACGTTCCAACCCTCACCTATAGTCATGAGCTTTGGGTAGTGACCGAAAGAATGAGATCGCAGATACAAGAGGCTGAAATGAGCTTCCTGCGCCAGGTGGCCGGGCTCAGCCTTAGAGATACGGTTAGGAGCCCGGAGGGAGCCAGCTGAGGTGGTTCAACATCTGATCAGGATCCTCTTGGGCGCCTCCCTTTGGAGGTGTTCTGGGCACGTCCAACTTGGAGGAGACCCCAGGCTAGACCCAGAACCTGCTGGAGGGACTACATAGCCCATCTAGCCTGGGAACACCTCAGGATCCTCCAGGAGGAGCTGGAATGTGTTGTTGGGGAGAAGGACGGATAAGGATGCCCTGCTAAACCCGCTGCCACCGCGACCTGACCCCAGATAAGTGGTATCTGGTACTGCATCTCTGAGTCTTGGAGTACTCGCTTAGATACGTGTGTGTGATAAAAAAAGCAAAATTTATCTCTGCAGTCTGTCTGCGAGCCGAGCAATTCTTCTAAATTGTCTAACTGTCGGACCTCACGGCGTGTTTACACACCGACACAAGAGTTTTCAGTGGTCGTTACTTCAAAGCCAAGAGCTGTGGCTGGACGTACAAGCCAAACAGGCTCATTAATGTCACCAGGATTTACTCACTGTGGTCGGATTGCAGCCAGGTTGTGGCAACGTCTACGCCTTGCCAGCTATTGTTCTGGATCTCAGAAGTGTGTGGGTTTCTTCATATTGTGAAACTGCCAAAGTGTTCTCACTTTAAAGTGCCCATAAATAAAACTTCTGTGATGACAATGCATCAAATAATGATGTGATGATTGGTGTGTTTTTTGTTGATCTATAAAGAACTCAAAGCTGATTTGCTGATTGGTCAACGGATCGCCAAAATATTTGAACAGATTTACATCGTCACATCAGCGAATCCTCTGAAATGATTTAACTTTGGCAGCAAAGTTTGATTTGATTTGAAGGTCCAGTGTGCAGTGGCATTCGATTTGATTCCAACCAGCTGAATACTCCTCGCGTTACCCCAACTCTTCCCTTGGGTGTGAACCCAACGGAGATTGGGTAGAAACATGACGGTTCAACATGGCGGACCATCTGTAAATGTTTCAGTTCTTACTTTCAGGTCATTAAACACTGATGAAAACAAGGTTATGAAGATTATATTCTGTAAATGGAGCCTCCTAAATCTGACACACTGGACCTTTAACATGTTATAACTTGGATTTTTGTTTCTGTAAATCCATAAAGAAATATTCACCTGAATCAGACAGATGAATCCAGTGTTGTTCCATGTCTGAAAAGCACTACAAAGACAGGGCCGAGCTTCAGAGAGCTGCACTAAGTTGTCCAGCAGGAAATAGTTGTTACCTAAAGATTGAGCTGGAAGTCATTACTGCAGGATCTCGCCTAAAGTGCTTGACGCATGTACACATTCATGCACATATGTCCGCCTGAGGCTATTAGGTGCAGGCGATGCTAAAGACAGGAGGAAGGAAGGATCCCTGAGTAGCACGGAGGAGATGAAAGTGAAGAGTTACAGCTAATGACAGAGGAGAGGAGATCAGAAACCGAAGACCCCGTGTGGATCTGTTAGGGGTCTATTGGAGCTAATAAGGCTGCGCTGTCTGGTCGGACCCTCCGCTGATGCCAAGAGCCACCGGGAAACATCTGTTTATCTATACAGTCACTTTCTCATCATACAGCACTTACTGTTCGTTTCATAGTTAAAGCAACATCACGTATAAATCAGTGTTTGGTAAGTCCTAAGGGTTCACAAGAAGAATAACTGGAATGTTGTTGGAAATACGTGAACAGTTTGTGAACTGAAGACAACCAGCGGATCAGCGTTTGGAAGTCGGCATTACATCGTGTTTACAACTGTTTTGATCGTCTGACTGCTCAAGTTTCTTGACCTCTTTGACTTTTTTGTAACCTTGCCTTACTTTGTTGCAAAAGATCTTCAAGATCTCGAAGATCTTGAATGCAATCTCTCTTTTGACGTTCGTTGTTTGAACATTGATTTTGTCTTGTTTGGAGCCGCTGAGGTGGTTCAGTCATCTGATTAGCCTTCCTTTGGAGGTGTTCCAGGCACATCCAACTGGTAGAAGACCCCGGGTCAGTCCCAGAACCTGCTGGAAGGACTATATAGCCCATCTAGCCTGGGGATGCGACGGGATCCTCCAGGAGGAGCTGGAATACGTTGCTGGGGAGAAGGACGTCTGTAACGCTCCGCTAAACTTGCTGCCACCGCGACCCGACCCGGAGAAGAGGAAGGAAATGGATGGATGGACTTTAATGATTCACTCAACGTTTGGGGAACGGTATGTGAACGAATTGCTGAGCGTGCTGAGGTCACAGATGCTGTTAAATGTCATCAGAACCAATAGAAACGCTCGCCAAAGCTATTAAAATAAGATCCAACCACAATTATCCTTTAAAGTAGAGTCGGCCTTCCAAACACTACTCACTGCTCAGATCTGATCTTCTCACTTGGTGTTTTCAGAAGCAGCTTGGCCAACACGTTAACGTTTCAGTAGACACGTTATCATTCAGCATATTTCATAAGGCAGGAGGAAACCACAGACACTGTAAGGGAGAAACTCATCAGCTCTTGAGCAACCAGAGGCTCATTCAGCCAATATAAAGAACATTTCCAGGAATAACAAAGTTCCCAGAATGCCTTTGACCACAAATCCAGCTCCATTACTCAACAGACAAAAGAGAACTGTTTTACAGATCATTTGCATACTACAGTTGGGATGTATAGTCAAATTAAAACACTCTTTCTAGGCCGGCATTCTCCAAGAGTACGAGAAGGATTGATCTCATCTTATGCGGCTGCAGGGGACTGAATATATCGGACAGTAACGACACCGAACTAATAAAGCAAGCATGGATGTGTTTACGTAGACGTCTGGAAGCCAGCTCGGTTAACTGATTGAGGCTGGATTAGGAACGCCTGTAGGCAGGATGGAGGAGGTCGTGTTTACTGTGTCCATGGCCATGCCCAAAGTGGACAGTACCTCTAATTAAACACAGATACTGCACTGTTTGGATTGTTTGTATGAGGACTGTGGAAGACATACATGAAGCTACATGATGAGAAATACAAACAGATAAACAGGAAGGAATTACTGTCGCGGCCAACTAAATTATGAGCAAACACAACAATGAAACACAAGTTCATGAGTCTTTCTGAGTTGGCTGGAGGAAACCAGTTATCCCAGCGGCTATAGCCAGCTGACAACAGCTGATTTTGTCAACTGATACGATGTGGATGGCAGAACCGGCTAGCTAATTAAGCTAGTTAGCTTTTGGTTGTAGCTGACTTGCTTTAAAACAAGTTGATTATGTAAAAGACATGTAAATAAAGAAACAGAAACAGAAACAGTCCTAATATAAGACTGACGAGGAAACATGTAAAAGCGGACTGTTGGCTGCTTAGCTTAGCTTAGCTTAGCTTAGCTTAGCTTAGCTACAAACAGGCTTTTAGTTTCCGACCTAACTCCTATTTCAAGTAACGTTAGCTGGAGTTAAAGGAGTAAAAACCTTCCCAAATCCAGTGAACAGCAGCGTACGTTAGCTTAGCATCCAGGACTGACTCCTGTTAGCCAGACATGCTAACGTAAGCAGTTTGCGTTAGAGCAGACAAACACCATCCTTTTTCTGTTGTGTTTTTGGATTAAAGCTGGAGAAATACGCCCTGCACTCTTTGTATACAAAGTATTTGTGTTACTTCAGCTCTGTGTACGTCAACATGTGGTGCAATCCAAACACAGACAGACGTAGCTGGTTACGTTTGATGGACAATCACTGGTTCTGGGGATGGGTTTTAGCGAACAGTCGACTGTAGCTCGTTAGGCCTCATTTTTATAAACAAGTCTGAATCTGCTCTGACTGAAACTTAATATTTCCCACAGTCCGACACACACATGCTATCATGCACTTAGAGGCCACCTGGGAGGGCTGCACAGGTTACTCTATGTGAACTCTAGTCATGCATGAAGGGCTGAACTAGACACACATATTGTAAATCCCCGTAGAAAAAACAGCTGATTTGGGCCTCAGTGTGTGTGTGTGTGTGTGTGTGTGTGTGTGTGTTTGCTTAATAGAAAGCACTCTAATGCCCGAGCAGCTTCTTAAAGCAATTATTCTTGGAAAGAGTGTCTGTTTGCAGGACTCAAATCATAGTCTTGCAGTAATCCCTTCATTTCCCTCTGAACAACATGTGGCATGCAGCTTGTTGCCTTAGCCTCTCTGACAACCAAAACAACGTCCACCACAGACTGTCTAAAACCTGGACGTAGTCTCTGTGACTTCCTTCACAAACCCTGCAGAGCTGTCGCTCACATGTGACACCTCAGCAGGAAAACAAAATGAGTTTTATAGGAAACGTGCGCTGAATGAAATCTAATGAAAAGTGTGAAGCTGAGACGAGCTGACAAAATAAACTAAAGCTGATAAATCCTTCAAAATAAAAGTCTAGCTGCAGGAGGAAATGACTTTTTAACCACGAGGCTGTGCGTCCTCTGTTTGTCTGAGTGTCTGTCTCTTACTGTGATGAACGAAAGAGGAAAGTGGAAACAGGTCAGAGTAATTCTGCACGATGAGTCAGCACATGTAACTGATTTAATGATGGCTGCATTCCATTTAGAATGCTGCAAGTCTTTTTTTTACAGATGCATAAACTGTTGTTTGACACACGTAGTCTCCGTGATGTCCCCGCAGACTGTCTAAAACCTGGACGTAGTCTCTGTGACGTCCCCGCAGACTGTCTAAAACCTGGACTTAGTCTCCGTGACGTCCCCGCAGACTGTCTGAAACCTGGACATAGTCTCCGTGACGTCCCCGCAGACTGTCTAAAACCTGGACGCAGTCTCCGTGACGTCCCCCGCAGACTTTAAGCCTTAATATAATGTGAACAGGTGAGTTGTATATAAATTCACCCTCAGTACAGTTGTCATGAACGGGGAAATTAGCTATAGAGACCAAAACTGTTTTTTGTACCAGGCTGTAAACATGTTTATTTCTGCTGTGAAGTTGGACATTTGAACATGGGGACTTATGGAGACTGACTCACTTCTGGAGCCAGCCTCAAGTGGACGACAAGAGGAACTGCAGTTTCTGGCAGAGGTTACCGTTCTCACAGAAATTCACAGAAAACGCAAACATGCCTCTTTAGAGTCAGTGTTTAGTTTGTCCTTTCTGGGCTACTGTAGAAACATGGCAGACACGGTAGAAGAGGACCCCCGGTGTCTGTAGATATAAAGTCTGATTGTGAGGTAACAAAAGTATAAATATTCTCAGCTTCAGGTGATTAAACTGATGAAAACAGAGTTATGAGGACGATATTCTGTAAATGTCACACACTGGACCTTTAAGTAAGATTAAAACGGTCTGCTCTGACTTTGTCGCGTCACCATGGTTACGCCCGCCTTTTGCCTCACTCAGCTGTGCCGCCTGATGATGACGTAGGAGCCAACGTTCCTCCCGCCGCTCCGCTGCAGTCGTTAAAACGGAGAAAACAAGAGCCGCTTTCCTCCGTGAACCGGACCGTGTGGACGGACACGGCGAGGCTGACGGTAAGCTTACACGAACGTGCTGCCGTCCGCGGACAGACGAGGCTCTGTCCGCTCCTGTGGTCACGTGTTTGAGGCTCGAGCCTGTGTTTACAAACACCGGCTAGCGGCTAGGAGCTAGCGGCTAGGAGCTAGCAGAACTTTAAATTTGGGTACTTTAACTGTGTTTAAATGCTTTATACTCGTGTACTTTGACTAGTAACGCAACATTTTCACACTGTGGAGCGAGTCGAAATACCACGCTGTACAAATACTGCATTATAACAAGTTAAAGTACTGCATTAAGTAAAAGTATATGTCAGTAAACTATGACTGTTCTCTCTGATCTCATTGGATGATTGTGACCAATGACAGTATAAAGAATGGACAGCCTGCGCGTGACGTCACCCACACAGGTTCTCCATGTTTGTAGTCCTCTTCCACCAGGTCCAGGTGTGTACACACGTGCGTGTTCACTGTGCTCTCAGTTGTACATACAGATATGGACGTAAGTACAGTTTAAAAGACAAGGGGCATGACAGGTAGGCACAACATAAACATAAAACATAACTATATACATATTTATATGGACAGAGACATTTGTAGACTGGGTAAAGGACTGGTGATAGTGCAGTAACACCTTTGAGTCGGGAAAACGCTCCGCCCACACCTGCTCTTTAAACATGATGGAGGAAACACCTCAAATCACCTGTGCGATTAATTTAGATTAATTAATCACAGAGTCTATAATTAATTAGATTATTTTCTGGAGCCCAGCCTCAAGTGGACGACAAGAGGAACTGCAGCTTTTGATGTAAATGTACTAGCTATATATATATATATATACATATATATGTATATATATATATATATATATATATATATATATATATATATATATATATATATATATATATATATATATATATATATATATATATATATATATATATATATATATATATGTATATATATATATATATATATATATATATATATATATATATATATATATATGTATGTGTATACATATATATGTATAGCTAGTACATTTGGATGATTGGGTAAAGGACTGCACTATCACCAGTCCTTTACCCAGTCTACAAATGTCTCTGTCTCTCTATATATATATATATATATATATATATATAGCTAGTACATTTACATCAAAAGCTGCACTTGAGGCTGGGCTCCAGAAGTGAGTCAGTCTCCATAAGTCCCCATGCTAAGATGCTGATCTTTAGGTTAGCTGCCCGGGAGGCGGAAGAAGCAGGACTACAAACATGGCGTGGTCCATTCTTTTATACTGTCAGTGGTCCCATTCCATTCAGGTCAAACAGAGTCAGGGTGCTGTTGTGGTGCACGTCGGCTCGCTGGAAAGTCTCTGCTGCACTAAATGGTACAGAGCCTTAATTAGTGTGATTGGAAACACCTGCGTTCACCAACTCTTTCATGTCACGTTGAGCTTGGTCAGCATGATTCATCGTCTTGGAGACAAATTAGGAAGAACAGTCGAGATATTTCAGTCTGGGCTGAGGCGGTCCACGAGCCACCTTCAGCTTTAAATAAACACCATTCGTAAACTGTAGTTGTGACTCTCCCCCGGTTGCATAAGGTGTTCGAGTCCCCGTCTGTGGCGCAGCAGAGACATTTGAACATCTCGCTGCATCTCGTCTCTGTGAAAACAGACCGTGCGTATATTTAGCCGTGAAGCAGGTGTTAAAGGGATGTTGTTAAAGGTGAGGCTGCCGCTCAAACATGTGTCCGCGCTGCATTTTGGATGTTAGCATGCTGCTGTGGTCGGTCATTAGTATCCAGCTAACTGAGGTGTGAGTTTCTCTGCTTCACTCTGCCCGGCCTGTACTTACACCTAATGACTGGTTGTGTATCAGCGCATTACAGTGCTTACAGAGCTGTGATGACACGGTGTGCGCGAAGCTGGGCTCATCATTTTCACTTCGGCCGTCACACGACCGAGCGGCACTAAAGTAAACCGATGTTTAACAATTATATAACCCTCGTTCCAACAGGAGGTCTGTGCATATTTCAGGGAAGTGTACAGAGAACGAGCGAGTCATCTGTTTTTTGTATTTTTACAAAGGTTAGCTTAGTCATCACATAAATAGTTTATTAGCCAGCTATGCTAACGTTAGAGAGGACAGGTTTTAGACAGTCTGCGGGGACGTCACAGAGACTACGTCCAGGTTTTAGACAGTCTGCGGGGACGTCACAGAGACTACGTCCAGGTTTTAGACAGTCTGCGGGGACGTCACAGAGACTACGTCCAGGTTTTAGACAGTCTGCGGGGACGTCACAGAGACTACGTCCAGGTTTTAGACAGTCTGCGGGGACGTCACGGAGACTACATCCAGGTTTTAGACAGTCTGCGGGGACGTCACGGAGACTACATCCAGGTTTTAGACAGTCTGTGGGGACGTCACGGAGACTACATCCAGGTTTTAGACAGTCTGCGGGGACGTCACAGAGACTACGTCCAGGTTTTAGACAGTCTGCGGGGACGTCACGGAGACTACGTCCAGGTTTTAGACAGTCTGCGGGGACGTCACGGAGACTACGTCCAGGTTTTAGACAGTCTGTGGGGACGTCACTATGATTGTATAATTACTGTCCTTGTCTGTCCACAGTGAAGTTGTACTGAGTGTTTAATCATGCAGTGTGTCCTCTCCTGTCAGCAGCTCTCTAACGGCTAACAACAGACAGGCTTTGTGTGTTTTCTCCTGTGGGGAGCTTCTCGGTTTCTCCTGGCCGAGCCTCATGTGGTCTCTGAAGCTTCACAGATCCTCTGTATGAAACGACAGCTCATGCAAAGATACATTCACAGCAGGTCAAAGTAGGAGGACATGTTAGTGCAGCAGTGAGTCCTGTGACAGCTTTAGAGAGGGCAGGTTCATCATGTCCAGAGGAGGTCCTCTCTGAAGAGCTGGAGGTCTTCAGGACGCTCCACCAACGGGGAGCAACGATAAGAAAAGTTTGGATTGTCCTGAGCGTACGGGTGGCAGAGCCAGGCGTCAACATATGTCTGTATGTGCAGGCTGGGAGGCCGACAGGAGGGCGTTCTGTTCTGACAGCGTTCTGACAGCGTTCCAGGAGCGTTTCAGGAGTGTTCCAGGAGCGTTTCAGGAGTGTTTCAGAAGCGTTCTAGGAGCGTTTCAGAAGCGTTCCAGGAGCGTTTCAGGAGCGTTCCAGAAGTGTTTCAGGAGCGTTTCAGGAGTGTTTCAGAAGCGTTCCAGGAGCGTTCCAGGAGCGTTCCAGGAGCGTTTCAGGAGCGTTCCAGGAGCGTTTCAGAAGCGTTCTAGGAGCGTTTCAGAAGTGTTCCAGGAGCGTTTCAGGAGCGTTCCAGAATTGTTTCAGGAGCGTTTCAGGAGAGTTTCAGAAGCGTTCCAGGAGCGTTTCAGAAGCGTTCTAGGAGCGTTTCAGAAGTGTTCCAGGAGCGTTTCAGGAGCGTTCCAGAATTGTTTCAGGAGCGTTTCAGGAGAGTTTCTGAAGCGTTTCAGGAGCGTTTCAGGAGTGTTTCAGGAGAGTTTCTGAAGCGTTTCAGGAGTGTTTCAGGAGCGTTCCAGGAGCGTTCCAGAAGCGTTCCACAAGCGTTTCAGAAGCGTTTCAGGAGAGTTTCTGAAGCGTTTCAGGAGTGTTTCAGGAGCGTTCCAGGAGCGTTCCAGAAGCGTTCCACAAGCGTTTCAGAAGCGTTTCAGGAGCGTTTCAGGAGAGTTTCTGAAGCGTTTCAGGAGCGTTTCAGAAGCGTTCCAGGAGTGTTTCAGAAGCGTTTCAGGAGAGTTTCTGAAGCGTTTCAGGAGCGTTTCAGAAGCGTTCCAGGAGTGTTTCAGAAGCGTTCCAGGAGTGTTTCAGAAGTGTTCCAGGAGCATTTCAGAAGCGTTCCAGGAGTGTTTCAGAAGCGTTCCAGGAGTGTTTCAGAAGTGTTTCAGGAGTGTTTCAGAAGTGTTCCAGGAGTGTTTCAGAAGCGTTACAGGAGTGTTTCAGGAGTGTTTCAGGAGCGTTTCAGGAGCGTTCCAGCTGGTTGCTGGGCGGAGCATCGGTTCACAGGAAGTGACACAAATATGAAAGTTTTTCCACTCAGCAGCACCTCTGACCTCTGACCTCTGTCCTGGCTGTTTCTTGTTGTCTGCAGGGATGCACACGGCTGTCCGTGAAGTCCACATCTCGTCGGAGCCTGACTCCTCCTACTTCCTGCGGGTGGACTGGAGGGGGCGGGGCTTAGGTTCAGGCTTCCAGTTGCTGCTGACTGATGGTCAGGATGCTTGGAGAGGAGACGGTAAAAATGTTACCCAGTGTGACCTCACAACATGAAACATGTCTGAGCTGACAGATTTATGATCAGCTGATGGACAGCCTCACCTGTTTGACCACACACACACACACACACACACACACACACACACACCTTTCTCACGTCACCTGCGAACATTTTAGAGCGAGTCACCGACCTTTTCAGCTGCTCGGACAGCTTTAGATTTATGAGCTTCTCTCAGGTCGGACAGTTAAACTCCATTCTCATCATCAGGCGTTCCAGGAGCGTTCCAGGAGCGTTCCAGGAGCGTTCCAGGAGCGTTCCAGGAGCGTTCCAGAAGCGTTTCAGGAGCGTTTCAGGAACGTTTCCTGGAACGCTCCTGGAACGCTCCTGGAACAGTAGGTAGCGATTAGCAGTACCGGTGTCGATGCTGTGATGTGTTGTCACCTTCGTTAGCGCTCTCACTACATTCAGTCAAGTCAAGTCTTTTCTGCTAAGCTAACGTTAGCTTGTGTTGCACTGTTACATCACAGCCTGTGGGTGGAGCTTCACCTCTGGCCCGGTTTCATTCATGCACGTCTTATTGTGACTCCATAGTGACCGCTGCAGCAGTGTGCGCTGAGGCGGAGGAGCTGGAGATGCAGACGGAGAGATACATCCAGGACCTCCAGCAGGCGCTGACCGAGACAGAAAGCTCCGTCACCTACAGCTTCAGCCTGACGCCGTCTCCGCCCGACCGCAGCTCCACCGTCATGCTGGCGTATGAGAAGGTTCAGAAGGACATCTCTGTGAGTGAACCTCCACCCGTTAGTCTTCATAGTATCTCAGCGTGATGCACAGATGGAGCTGATGTGTTTATTTAAAGTTCTGCGCTCAGCGAGTCATTTAGAGGTCGATTTAAGGTCGTTTGTTTTGACTTTATCAGTAACGTGTGAGCTGATTGTTGACTTTAAAGCGTCTTCACACCTGCTGATGGTTCACGTGACGTCAGCTCCAGAAGAGCTGATGGATGGAGTGTGAAGTGTTAATGCCGTAAACACGAGCAGAGATAACCACACTGTAACCTGTGACCTGTCAGTGCTTGTTCTCGTCTGGTTCATCTGCAGCAAACTGATCTGTAGTCTCTGTGACATCCCCACAGACTGTCTAAAACCTGGACGTAGTCTCCGTGACGTCCCCGCAGACTGTCTAAAACCTGGACGTAGTCTCTGTGACGTCCCCGCAGACTGTCTAAAGCCTGGACGTAGTCTCTGTGACGTCCCCGCAGACTGTCTAAAACCTGGACGTAGTCTCCGTGACGTCCCCGCAGACTGTCTAAAACCTGGACGTAGTCTCCGTGACCTGGACGTAGTCTCCGTGACGTCCCCGCAGACTGTCTAAAACCTGGACGTAGTCTCCGTGACGTCCCCGCAGACTGTCTAAAACCTGGACGTAGTCTCTGTGACGTCCCCGCAGACTGTCTAAAACCTGGACGTAGTCTCCGTGACGTCCCCGCAGACTGTCTAAAACCTGGTTACACTCTTTCTACGTTAAGTTTCAGTGCAGACCTGACAGCACTTCCTCCTCTGGCTGCATGATGGTGTAAGGCAGTCGGCCTGAATAATCTGTGTTCAGGGATCATTCAGGATGAAGACACAAAACTTGTGTTGCCATGGTAATTATGACAGAATGGAAATCTGAGTCAGCGATGGGGAAATGAATGGAGCGGATTTACAGAAGTGTGCTGCGCTGTGTCGTCACATCAGAGGTTTCTCTTGCTCAACGTTTAAAAAACACAACAGTAATTCATCTGTCATAAAGTTATGAGTCATAATGAAAGGCTGCAGCCTAACGCCTGGTCATCGCCCTCTAATCCACACACACACACGTACAGGTGTTACCTGAGGTGGTTAGCATACCAAACTTGTGTGTGTGTGTGTGCAGACAAACAGCCGTGTTACAGAAACACGACTTTTAAAGGCAGAATACAACTTCATCATCCAGCAGAGCAGGAAACTGTCGCAGCATGTTTAACACACGACTGACGCTGCGCGTCTCTGATATCTGCTCGGCACAGACTGATGCTGAGCGGACAGAAGATCAGCAGCAGCAGCTCTCGTCCCAGACTGACGGTAAAAACATCAGAAAGTGATTAACGGACGAATAAATCTGAATAAAAATGAAACTTTGACCACGACGTGAAGCGGAAACACAAAGAACTGCTTTCGTTTTCATTTTTACTCAAAGTGTTTCCGTCTGTTTCTGCTCAACGATAAACAAACATCATCTGCCGTCGTCACGGTAACACGTGACTGTTACACGTCTGAACAGGAAACTTGGACTAAAACTAAAGATGAGTCAAAACAAAAGTTCAGAGAATGAAAAGTAAAAGTATAAATGACTTTAACAATGATAATATTACATAAAGTAGAGCTCGCTCTGTTATATTCATGTTTACCATGTTTACATTCGAGGTGACAGATTTCTTTGCTCTCCGTTTCTGTTCTGATCTCCGTTTCCATGGAGATACACGGGCTCTGACTAACACCTCGAAAACAATCAGTCACGCATGTAATGGAACCCAGTTCACTACTCCAGCAAGTAGCCCGAGCCTTAGTAACGACCTGCAACAGAGACGACGTCGAGTCCCAGAAAACTGAATATATGCGTCACACATAAACACTAAAATGTCTTGTTAGCTCAGTCTCGTAGTGATGAAGATATTTTTCCGTGGACAGATTTGGCTCCATGAACTTCACATTTATTTTGAAGCTAACAGTGACTCAGCGACACAGCCGATGTATTTTTGTCTACAGACATTTATTTGTAGAAAATGACGTCAGTGTTTTTTTTTCAGACGTCGAATGATGCAAAGAAAACACGTTCATGTTTAAACAACACAGAGCCGACGGCTTCACTCAGGAAGAGTTCAGAAATCAACATTTGGTGGAATAACTCTGCTTCTGTGCGTCTCGGCCTGATCTCCATCACAAGTTTGATACCAATAATAATAATGAGAAAGGTAAATGGCACATACCTGTGTTAGAACACCTGTAAAACAACTCAGGTTCACTTTGTTAGCGTCTCCTTTTGCACAGTTACTCGTCAGATATTAATTTATTAATTCGTAGATGAATGTGGATCTATCCTCTGGTTCAAAGGTAGTTTCCACTCTGAGTAATGTGTTTTTCTTTAGGCGAATATAAAAAATTCAAACTTTCTACAGTGTTCCAGGTGAATTTACTCTGACGCAGTAACTCACATCTTGACTCTGTAGTAATCTCACGTCTTAGCTTTCTTTAGAGACCAACATTATACATACAGCCCTTGTAGTTGTGGAGACATGCTCCATTTATTTTGGGTCGATTCTGACAGGAGGCCTTAAACTTTTGAGGTACAGCTCGTACTGTTTTTTGGAGGAGGACAGAGACAGCCACAGCGTTGGCTTCATGTGATCGCCTCGTCAGGACTTCATTAAGTAGATTGAGACAGTTTTTTATCTCGTTAACTTGACAAGTTCAACCTTCTTCTTTCTTTCACCGTAAACATGCCGTCACATTAACGCCTCTAACGCTCACCAGCTCTGCACGAGCGCCGGCGTTCACCCGCTCTGGCAGTTAAATTTGAGAATAGGTGGAGTTGCACTCGGAGGTCTCTCCCCAAATAAAAGTGTCCTGCAGTTAATTAATGTGAAGCGGTGAGTCAGAAACAGCTTTTCAAACAGAAGCGTCTCTATGACGACACGGGGAAACCTTTGCCCACATCAACAGTGTTTGAGCCAACGTGGTGCAGCCAGCCCACACCGCCGTCTCAGACCAGTCAACAACACCGAGCTCTGACCAGTGAAGCTCTGATCCTTCATATGAGCAGTCAGCTGACGGCTGAACGCCGAGCTGTTTCAGTGTGAGGTTATTTACTTAACATTTCTGAGAGGTGCTGAAGTAAGAGCTGGCAGATATTAGACGCTTGTAAATAACCTGAGCGGAAACGCAGAGGGTGGGAATACATGAGAGACATGAAGGATGATGATGATGATGATGATGATGAAGAGGCGTTTCTTCACCTCACTCTGATTGAATATCTCAGCATGAATTCAGGGCTCGGCAGTAACAGCTGCCAAGTGGCGATTGGAAACCATTCTGAGAAACTGGCAACCAAATCTTCATCGTTGGGTCCTCCTGAGCTCACAGTCCGGGCAGCCCGGCTAAGAAACTGAGCTAACAGCAGCTAACAAACTGACCTAACAGCAGCTAACAGCAGCTAACAAACTGAGCTAGCAGCAGCTAACAAACTGAGCTAACATTAGCTAACAGCAGCTAACAAACTGCGCTAACATTAGCTAACAGCAGCTAACAAACTGCGCTAACATTAGCTAACAGCAGCTACAGTTGGCAGCAGTTTACTTCACTGCATCAACAGGATTTAAACTCTGTTTTATGTCTAAAAATGTTGTAACTATTTTATCTCTTTTCTTATCCAGTCTGCACGCGCACACACACACACGCACACACACACACACACACACACACACACACACACACACCTGCAGACACACAGCTGTGTCTCCGCCCGTTAAAGGTCAGTTATTTGAGGAGCTGGTGGTCTCAGAGGTCGGTGCTGATAGTCGCCGCTCTGCCTCTTATCTGTGTGTAAACATGGCAGCGCCATATTTGAGGGAAAACTTTGTTTCCCAGGCGACAGCAGTCCTCGTGTGTGTCAGTGACCGGGTCAGAAACAAAGGAACACTTAAACACAATCAACATTTTTCACATTAACAAGGAATATAAAAAACCAACAGAAAAACAGCTGTTTCTACTGAAAAACCTCAACACACGATGCGCTTCCTGCCCGACAACAAACAGCAAACAGAGACGAGCTCGTGCAGAAAGTCGAGCGTTCAGCAGCTAAAGAGACAGAAAGCTTTCTTAGGAAACCAAACCAGAGCTAAAAAAACACAACAAATGAATAAATAAGAAGAAGAAGAAGTTGAGCCAGATTCAACTTTTGGAGAAACGCAACCTGACGTCACGCGTGGTGACCAATCAGACGCTCAGACCGATCAAACCTCCACAGTCGACACTCGACCTGTCGTGTTCTGAGTCTGACTCTGCAAAACAAAGACACGAGAGAGAGAAGTGGTTGAGCGACATAGACAGTGAATGAGGAGAGGGAGCACCGCTATGCAGCAGTTTGTACTTTCTGATGGTTTGGAGCGTAGCACCTGTGATTGTTTCCAAGGTTACAGTGCAAACGAGAGCTGCTGTTAGTGAATAAGTCATCATGTTTCACAGCACGTATCAGCTAAACAAAACATGTGAACAACAAGCTGCTGAGCTCTGATGGTTTTCTGTCTTCTCCTTCCAGTTCAGGTTGGGTTCTGTATCGCTGAAGGCCGTCCCGGAGCCGGCGGAGGCAGTGAGAGAGCTGCTGATCCACGGTCTGCAGAGGGGAAACACACTGCAGCAACACAACCAGAGACTAGAGGAGGAGAACCAAAGACTGAGACGAGAGCAGCAACGGATCACTGCAGAGTAAACACACCACACACACAACACACACACAACACACACACACAACACACACACACGCCTGGCAGGGATGATTTCCACGTCGGAAACATGAAGCAGTTTCATAAATCCTCTCTTAGAGTTAAAGGGAAAGTTTACAGATTGAGTTATTTATATGTCGAGTATTTTTCTAGAACATGTTTATGACATTAAAATGTGATTTAAAACTCAAATGAAACAAATAAAATAACATGATTTATAGCTAAAGATTAAAAGCAGCTCTGCAGACTAAATTCATTGATTACATTACTTCTGATCAAAAACTAGCGAGTCGACAACTTTGCTAACAGCCAAACATTAACAAGGTCACCAACAGCAGACATAGCAGCCAGCTAATATTACTGACTAGTCCAACAGCAGTCAGCCCAGCTCGGCGTCTGTCTTTCAGCCTTTTATTTCACCAAGCTCTCACCAACCACTAAAAGTCAGTCCCAGATTTACTCTTGTCCGGCGGCTTCTTGCTCGCTCACTCTCTCCTTTTCTCTTCTTAGCTTCCTCCGTCAACGTCCTCTTCGCTCTCTTCTCCTCTGCCATTATGTCCATAGAGGCTGCTGAGCCGGGTTACATTGTCTAGCTCTGGTTCTGGCACGACACCTCAGCATCAGCATTTCCCCCAGCCCAGCTTACAAACTGAGCTAACGTTAGCTAACAGCAGCTAACAAACTGAGCTAACAACAGCTGACAAACTGAGCTAACGTTAGCTAACAGACGCTAACAAACTGAGCTAACGTTAGCTAACAGAAGCTAACAAACTGAGCTAACTTTAGCTAACAAACTGCGCTAACATGAGCTAACAACAGCTAACAAACAGAGCTAACAGCAGCTGAGAAACTGAGCTAACAGCAGCTAACAAAAGCTAACAAACTGAGCTAACATGAGCTAACAGCAGTTAACAAACTGAGCTAACAGCAGCTAACAAGCTGAGCTGACATTAGCTAACAGCAGCTAACAAACTGAGCTAACATTAGCTAACAGCAGCTAACAAACTGAGCTAACATTAGCTAACAGCAGCTAACAAACTGAGCTAACATGAGCTAACAGCAGCTACAGTTGTCAGCAGTTTACTTCACTGTCCATCATAAACTCTGTAAATCACAGAGAGTTGAGGCGGAGCAGCCGGAGGACATCAGAGGGAAAACCAGAAAACATTTTCTCCATAAAATATGATCCAGTTTCACCAAAATCAGTGAAATAGTTGGTGGTGTGTGACTTAGTGCCGTAAAGCGTTACGTACTTCTCCCGACCCGGAGCCCAAAGTTACATAGTGTGAGAACAGACGTACGAATGACAGAGACACCATTCACCTGATCACAGGTCAGTGCAGATCAACAGGAGTTAACAGACGTTAGTTTGTTAAAGTTGCTTTGACAGGTTTGTATTTCTACTTTTACGTATACGTGACGGCTTTGTGAAGCAGCATGATCAGTTTCCCTGAAATCCGTCACTGTTCCTCTGAGTTATTACCCAACTCATGTAACACTGTGTGGAGGGACGAGAGGCCCGTCTGCAGCTGTACGTCACTTCGAGCAATGAACTGATGTCACAGTGATCCACACGGGTCAACACACACACCGTCGACGACACACTGCACCTTTAAAGACAAGAACTGCAGGATGAATGCTAACGTAGTGACGCATGTTTTTCTGTACGTTCTAGGCTGAAGCGCTACACGGGGGGTAAAGAAGCCCTGGAGGCGGAGCTGTACTCTCGGTTTGTTCTGGTCCTGAACGAGAAGAAAGCCAAGATCCGCAGTCTGCAGGAAACTGTCACACAGCTGCAGGAAACCAGGTAAACTTCAAACTCAGCCCGTGGATCTGAAACATGAAGTTTTAAACGTGACTCAGACGACAGGCGTGACTTGATTTTGAAATCGGGTTGATTCACTCGCATCATGAGGAACTCAAACATTCACATGAGATTTGAAAATAAGGAAGCGGACATGAGTAAATTGGAGATCGGCATGGTGCAACAACTTTCTGTCGTAAAGCTCGGAAGTGAGAAAAAACAGACGAAAGAAGGCGAGAAAGTGTTTGTCAAGACGCCGTCAACACGGGTCGAGTCTCACAGAGCTGAAGCTCAACAGTGAAACGACCAGCTGCAGGCTCGTGACTCGAGACGTCACCGCTCACTACGCCTGTACTTCTTAGACAGAAAACACGTTTCATATTTTCATATTTGCATGTTTCTTTTCTGTAAACGACATAAAATAGTGACGGCTGTGACTCCTCATGTCAGCCTCATTAATCAACCGTTCCTCATCCATACGCAACTCTGTGATCAACTTCCAACCGACATGCTAACTGCTCTCAGCTCGTACAGTTTCACACGAGCTTCATCCCCAAGCAAACAACGAACAACATTTAAATAACGTTCATGTTCAGATGAAAACGCCTCTTTTGTCTGTCTTGTTGATGTCTCTGGTCTTGGTTGTAGGAGTCCTGATGGACAGAAAAAAGAGCATTCAGCAAAATCAGACCAAACAGTAACTCAGGAGGACGACGAATACGGAGGGAGTACTGACGAGGAGCCAGAAGAAGTGCAGCCGACGCCAGCCTCCACTTTATCAACCCGAGGTGAGATCAGATGTTACCTCCTGTTGATCTACACTGACCTGTGATCAGGTGAATGGTGTCTCTGTCATTCGTACGTCTGTTCTCACACTATGTAACTTTGGGCTCCGGGTCGGGAGAAGTACGTAACGCTTTACGGCACTAAGTCACACACCACCAACTATTTCACTGATTTTGGTGAAACTGGATCATATTTTATGGAGAAAATGTTTTCTGGTTTTCCCTCTGATGTCCTCCAGCTGCTCCGCCTCAACTCTCTGTGATTTACAGAGTTTCCTGATGGACAGTGAAGTAAACTGCTGACAACTGTAGCTGCTGTTAGCTCATGTTAGCTCAGTTTGTTAGCTGCTGTTAGCTAATGTTAGCTCAGTTTGTTAGCTGGGCTGCCCCGACTGTGAGGAGCCGGTGTCATGCCAGAACCAGAGCTGGACGAGCAGGCAATGTAACCGGGCTCAGCAGCCTCTACGGACATAATGGCAGAGGAGAAGAGAGCGAAGAGGACGAACAAAGTTCACGAACTATTCACGAATTCACAACAGTGAACATTTCCAGCAATGTTCCAGTTATCTTGTGACCCTTAATGGGTGTCCTGAGGTAAACAGCTGTCAAGTGTAGCTGCTGTTAGCTAATGTTAGCTCGGTTTGTTAGCTGTGCTGCCCAGACAGTGAGCTCAGAGCACCGGGGGAGTGTTAGTGTTTGTACCACAGGCGTTTTGGACCACCGGGATGAAGAGGGGGTTTCCAGGCAAGCTGACAGGAAGCGGAGCTGGGCATGCGGGCAATGTAACCAGGCTCAGCAGCCTCTATGGACATAATGGCAGAGGAGAAGAGAGTGAAGAGGACGTTGACGGAGGAAGCTAAGAAGAGAAAAGGAGAGAGTGAGCGAGCAAGAAGGCGTTTCAAAAGACAGACGCCGAGCTGGGCTGACTGCTGTTGGACTAGTCAGTAATATTAGCTGGCTGCTATGTCTGCTGTTGGTGACCTTGTTGATGTTTGGCTGTTAGCAAAGTTGTCGACATTTTAGAAGTGAAGTGAGTTTGTCTCCTCTGGTTAAAGTGCTCTGGTAAAATCAGCTCAGTTCCATTTAAAAAGTAAAAATTCCCCAAATTTCCAGTGTTGTGTCACAATTCCTGAAAAAGGGGAACTCCTGCAGGAGCATCAGTGAGAGCAGGAAGTCTGACGGTTGCGTCTCTATTCTCTTTAAATGACTTTTGTCGGATCGTCGACAGAGAGCGTTTAATTCTACAATCTGAACGTCGACGTTAAATCATGAGGCAGAAAATTGTAGTTGCAGGTGTTGGAAAACACCTGGCGAGGGCAGAGAGAGTTAGATAATTAGCGCCACTAAGCCGAATATGTATTTTCTACATTTTCTCAAGCATAACTACATGAACATGATATTTTTTGGGGAGCTGTTGTCATGGCAGCTGAGTGTGTCTGTGTTTTTTCATGCTTAGAAACTAACCATGACATCACTGCAGAGTTATGTAACGCAGAGTGAGTCGTGGGCCTCCGTGAACCGACATCCCAAAACACCTTTAAACGCATGCAGCTTCTAACGTTGACGTTACACTTCATCAACCTCTAGACTCGTGCTCCCAGATGGCCTGGATATGATTAATGTGGCACCAGCAGGAGGTTAGATGTATGGCGTGTTAGGTGTGTGTTTGGGCAGAACATAAGTCACCTATCATGGAACTGTGAGAGGGTTTTTCGGGGAGTTTCTGCCCTCCTCTCAGCTGTTTACATCCCTGAGTTTTTCCACTTTCTCACACGTTGAATCGTCCAAAAGCAGGTTGGGTTCATGTGATACGTCGAGGCTGTAGGTGTCCCCCCGCTCTCTGGGCCCTTCCCCTCCATCTGATGAGGAAAAGCTTTGCAGGATTTGTGTTGTTTCTGTTGCCACGGCAGTGAATCAGACGGCAGCGTGTTGCCAATTTGGGCAACAGATAGAAGGAAGGGAAAGCTGTAGTTTCAGTTTGTGTGTGCACGGCTGTGTTTTGTAAAGTGACTGCTGCTGCAGCTTCGATCGACCTTCTGTTTAAGATTCTGGTGAAGTGTCTAAATCACTTTTTTGTGCATCCATCCATTCTCTTCCTCTTAGCTGAGGTGGGGTTGCGGTGGCAGCAGGTTTAGCAGGACGTTCCAGACAGGATGGGATGGGATATGTAGTCCCTCCAGCAGGTTCTGGGTCTGCCCCGGGGTCTTCTCCGAGGTGGACTTGCCCAGAACATCTCCAAAGGGGAAGGCATCCTCTGAGCTCCTTCCTTTGGAGGTGTTCAGGGCACATCCAACTGGGACGAGACCCCTGGGGAAGGTCCAGAACCTGCTGGAGGGACTACATATCCAATCTAGCCTGGGAACGCTTCTGGATCCTCCAAGAGGAGCTGGAATGTGTTGCTGGGAAGAAAGGACGTCTGGAACGCTCTGTTAAACCTGCTTCTTGAGAAGCTCATTTCAGCCGATGGTGTCTTATTCTTTCAGTCACCACCCAAAGCTCATGACCGTAGGTGAAGGTTGGAACGTAGACGAACTCGAGAGCTTCGCCTTGCCCCCAAAGAAGCACTACCTTAACGTGGTGATCCTGGAAGCTGTGTTGTCAGTGGTTGGGTCTCTCAAGGCAAATTGGCCCAAGGGAATGTGATTCACAAAGACTCCCATGAACACAACGACCTGTAGGACCTCATCCAGACTAGGGAAACCGTGGCCCAGGATGGGAACTCACTGGCGAGCATCTGGTAGTCCACGGGTCCCGGCTGGGCACAGCCCCAAAAAAACGACATGGAGCCACCGCCCTGTTGGCCCACCACCTGTTGGGAGAGGCCTAGGGGTCGGGTGCTTCGTCGGCTGAAGGAGGGGAACTGGGCGAGTCATGTTTCCGTCAAAATGTGTCGCAAATCAACCAACCCAATGTCAAGTAATTCTACAAAAGAACAACAAGAAACACCTGTCCACTCGTCATGGTTTTACTCGGTTCTGCTGTTCATTTGGGTCGTGGAGTTTAGAGAAAAGATGATGTGGAACTAGAGAAAGAAATCTATCAGCAGCGATTTAATGTAAGAAAAAGAAGGAAGACGTCATTTTTGAGGATTTTTCCACAATCATCCTCCGGCCGCTGGCTTCAGTCGCAGTGTTCCTCTTTGCTCTTTGATTCCCGGAGAACGTGCCAAGCTGTTGTTCCACCGACTTGTTCCCGGTATCCTCACGTCTAAGGGCAGCGTGGAGAGAGGTGATGAAAACTGAGTCAGGCAGCGGAGGAGACGAGTCATGAGCAGATGTTGGCGAGATGCCGGCTGTCGCTTTCCAGCCTCGAACTGCAGAAGAATGACAGGAAATTGTTGCAAACTGCACCACGAAGATGAACATATTTCTACAAGGAGCGTAGGTCTATTTTTTCTCTGGTTCATACGTGATACAAAGCAGCCGGCCTGTGCTAACGTGTAGCGTAACGTAACTGTTGTATAAGAGCAATATCACATGAGAGGGAGTGCTGTTATACTGAATATCAGCACGTCTGGGATTAAATCTTTTATACATTTACTCGTCATGAACAGACTCAGCTTATGAGAACAGTCAAACATCTCGTGTGGCTCTCCTGTGAATCCTCCAACTTGATGAAAGTGCAACATCTAAAAATAGCTGCAGGAGTTCCCCTCAAGCTTCTTTACTGGGCTTCCTATTTATTTGGGCATGTTGTTGTGGTTAACAGTGGTTGGTTAGCAACTTATTGGCCGGTTTGTGGCGCACGCCCTCTGCCCAGTCACCCCAGACCAGGATACAGTTTCAAGTTTAAGTCTTAAAAATACAGTTTAAACACAGTTAAAGCCAGAGAGTGAAAGTGGATCTTGAAGTGCATCTTCAGACTCATTAACAGTCCGTCTAATGGGGGACGATCCGAGGGGTCCGATGGTATTTTAGTCGGCCTCGAGAAGTCTGCGGTGTTTCTGGATATCTAACTTTAGAGTCTGAACTTCATCTGTAGCTGCAGAGATGAACTGAAGTCTTCCTGAGTTCATGTAGTAATATACTTTACTGCTACCCGATGGGTCGGAGGTCACGGACACTCAGTGTTGGTTTTGGGCCTTGCCCCTTACGTGCAGAGATTTCTCTGATTCTCTGAATCTTTGAATGATATTCTGGAAATTCATTCAAACTGTGAGTCCACAAACATTCTTAAACTGATGAACCTCGACTGAGCCTTTCATCATGATACTACCACCTGTTACCAATGAACCTGTTCACCTGTGGAAGCTTCAAACGGGAACTTCATCGACACGTGTAGCTGCATGAGATTCAGAAAACAAAGTTAAAGTTTGAACATTAATTAATTAAAGGGAAAAGGGTTGGTGGTGCTTTAGGGGGGGTCAGACGATCTAAGATACATGTAGCTTGTAGCTCGTGTATGGAAAGGAGGGAACATGAAGCCAGATGTACTACAACAAAAAGAGGTGAGGTAAACTCCAGTGGAACCAGAGTGCGAGCACAGCGAGGCTGTTTAAACCAACAAAATAAATCTGAATAATAGAACCAAAATAAGTCGAACTACCGAAATGAAATCAAAAGAAAAAACTCAGTCGAACTTTTATCTAATAACCAAAAAACAGAAAGAAACGTCATCCCTGAACCTCGAGCGTCTAAAGCCAAAACACCACTAGGCACATGCTGTGGAAAGATACAGGCTGCTGTAGTATCGTAGATTTTACGGTGAAAAACTGCCAAACCGTGACAGTAAAAGACCGTAAAATACGCCATGACCTTTATTTATACGCCATTTTCAGGGAATTTATACAGAATAAAGTAGAATTTTATATTTGATATATTTTATTTTATATTTATTAAACACCGTAATATTTAATGGTGTATTTTACGGTCTTTTCCCGTCATGGTTTGGCAGGTTTTTTTTCACCGTAAAATCTACAGACATTTTAAATTATGGAATAAAACACCAACCTTAACCGTGAAGTCAGCAGTACTAATGTCCTTTGACTGTATCTTTAGAAAATGTTACACCGTAAAATTCTGGCAACCACAGCTGACAGTTTTTTACCGTAAAAACAACAGTTGGTTTATTTCACTGCTCATTCTTACTAGAGAACATGAATGCAGGACGTTTTGTCACTCTGTGACAAACATCACATTTGTTTAAAATGTATTTACGCTCTGATCTGTCTCTCCTATTAAAACCGTAAAACTCTCCTCAGAGTCCTCCACTGCGAGCCCATTGGACGACAGCCTGAGGGACATCACAGACGTGGCCCCCTGTCGAAAGAGGCGCTTTCGTCACCTCGGCGGCCCTGGCCACGACCCGGCGGTGAAAAAACCAAACCCGCAGAGCTCCCAGAGAACAAGGTGAGCAACGACTGCAGCCGAAACACGCGTGACGTCACGTTTAGTGTTTGTGCTGACGACGTGTGAAGAGTAGCTCGTCCTACGTGAGGCTCTCCCGCTTTGTGGTTTCTTTATTGGCTCTGCAGCTCGTAAACCGTTCATACAGTCATCCTCAGATTTGTTCATTACGCCGGGGTGTGACACCTCCAGCTAAGAATAGGACTCAAAAACATCTTTAAATGTTCTTTATTGTTGCAAGTCGGGCTTAACATTCACCTCCCTTCTTTACATTATCATCATTTTTCTGTCTTTGCCTTCACCTCCTCCTCACCTCCTCCTCTCTCACCCTTGAATGGGAAAATCAAACATCATAAACGCTCCCTGTCAGGGATCTTCTTCTTTATGTTGGGCAATTACACCCAATCTGCAGCGGCTCGGAGTCAGAGGTCGCCCCCCACAAGTTTGTACGCCAAGTACACACAAGTGGCCGCAAAGCTAATCTCGTTCGTATGTTGGCGGTCGGTCGTAAACGGCTGATTGACCACAACACGATTTGTAAATATGTGAAGGAATGTGAGGAGTTCCAGCTCCTCCCGGAGGATCCTGAGGCGTTCCCAGGCTAGACGGGGCTGTGTAGTCCCTCCAGCAGGTTCTGGGTCTGCTAACATTAGCTAACAGCAGCTACAGATGCTGCAGAGCTGACTGTGCTCAGAGAGAGGAGGATGCGTGACCTCGTCGCGGTGTCCGAGCTCCTGTTCGGTCCGTCCAGCTGCACACCTTCAGGGCGTTTCATCACGTTTACAACATTCCTCTGAGACAGAAAATCAGATTCGGCTCTCAGGAGTTTATTGGTGATAAAAAGAGCAGCGTGGTCCTGCAGGTCGTCTTCCATCGCACTCGTCTGTTTTATCTCTTCAGCCACACAAACACATGCTGCCCGTGGCTTCAGGCAGACCAGCTGGTGACGAGCAGCCTCGGGAGAAAAAGACCTTTTCCACTGTGGACTTTATGTGGACACACAGCTCCACTAATGAGTGTGTGGAAAACACCAGGAGGCTGCATCAGGACGCATGTTTGTATTTGAATCAATGCCTCAGTAACAAATCTGCTCCACCAACATCATGAAGGGGCCGAGGGTCACGTGGCCACCGAAGGTGTCAGTGGGCTTGTTTCCGATGGAGTTCCTGAAAAATGAAAGTTTGTGGAGAGAAAACAGAAATTTACTCCGGAGGACTCGACGTCCATGATTTCATGACTCGTCAGTCGGTCTCGAGAAGTCTGCGATGTTTCTGGATGTTGTTGATATATAACTTTAGAGTCTGAACTTCATCTGTAGCTACGGAGATGACCTGAAGTGTTCCTGAGTCCATGTAGTAATATACTTTATAGTTTATACAGTCTGCGGGGACGTCACTGAGACTACGTCCAGGTTTTAGACAGTCTGCGGGGATGTCACGGAGACTACGTCCAGGTTTTAGACAGTCTGCGGGGATGTCACGGAGACTACGTCCAGGTTTTAGACAGTCTGCGGGGACGTCACGGAGACTACGTCCAGGTTTTAGACAGTCTGCGGGGACGTCACGGAGACTACGTCATCATGATACTATCACCTGTTCACCTGTGGAAGTTTAAACAGGAACTTTATTGAGACGTGTTGCTGCATCACATTCAGAAAACAATAAAGTTGATCAGTTTGAACATTTTGTGTTTGTGCTGATTTTATTCAGTTTTACAGCATCCAGACTTATCTGGACTTCTTGGACCTGCAGTGCTGTCGTAGTCTCGTTTGTCATGAAGCTGCACTGATCGACATTTTCGTGGCTTTTTGTCATGAACGTAGCTCACTAGATCGCCGTGTAGGAAGGTGATAAAGCTCTGAATGACTGAAGGTCAGCGAGCACAACACAAGACTTATCTGAAAACTTCGATACCTCCAGAGTTAAGTGAGTTTTCTGGATATTGGCGAATGTTGTTCTCAGGTCTGAGCACAGTGCAGCGGGGGGATTTCTAAGGGAGGTCTAGGACATGAACTCTGGAGCCAGAGTCCGTCAAAGAAACTTTCTCCCTTTTCTTTCTTCTCCTCACACTCCTCTTTGTCGTGTCTACAGTCTCTGTAACCCTCACAATACTAGTGCTCTTGTTCCCGTATGTGCCAGTTTCTCTTTGGACGTGGCCGGTTTAGAAAACATCCCAAAGACGCGTCTCAATCTGACGTTGTTTCTGCAGCCCTGTGCGTCCAAGCCTCTCCACTGAGTGCCAGCCACTGTAAGCTGTGCCACATGCAGATGGGCCATGAGTGGTGCCATCCATCCCCAGCTGCCCCGTCAGGAGTTTGGTCGCGGTGCCCATTACTGAGGCTTATTACCAGACTCTGACTGCAGCAGTGAGCCGATGAGCAGCTGTGGCTGCAGAAGCTGCTCCCCCTCCGAGCTGGCAAACACCGGCTGCAGAAGAGAGCTCTTTGTCTGAGAGGTAGCTGTTAACGTGGGGGGTGGGGTTGGAGGGGTTGGAGGTAGGGGTTGGAGGGGTTGTTGGCAGTCCTACACCCGCCTATTGTGTTTTTTTTTTCTTTCCACCGCTACTCAACTCATTCACCTTCCTCCGTCACCTCCGTGTTGTTCTGCATGCAGGCCGTCCACAAAGAGGAGGAGCAGCCTGAAGAGAGTTAAATGAAAGCCACATGAGCCGAAGACGAGGACGGCTAATTAAAGGAGTTGCGCAACATTTTGGGAAATTAGCTTATTTGAGACGATCGGTGTGTTTCTGACCTTCATGCTCCAGGTCCAGGTTTTAGACAGTCTGCGGGGACGTCACGGAGACTACGTCCAGGTTTTAGACAGTCTGCGGGGACGTCACGGAGACTACGTCCAGGTTTTAGACGGTCTGCGGGGACGTCACAGAGACTACGTCCAGGTTTTAGACAGTCTGCGAGGACGTCACAGAGACTACGTCCAGGTTTTAGACAGTCTGCGGGGACGTCACAGAGACTACGTCCAGGTTTTAGACAGTCTGCGGGGACGTCACAGAGACTACGTCCAGGTTTTAGACGGTCTGCGGGGACGTCACAGAGACTACGTCCAGGTTTTAGACGGTCTGCGGGGACGTCACAGAGACTACGTCCAGGTTTTAGACAGTCTGCGGGGACGTCACAGAGACTACGTCCAGGTTTTAGACAGTCTGCGGGGACGTCACAGAGACTACGTCCAGGTTTTAGACGGTCTGCGGGGACGTCACAGAGACTACGTCCAGGTTTTAGACAGTCTGCGGGGACGTCACGGAGACTACGTCCAGGTTTTAGACAGTCTGCGGGGACGTCACAGAGACTACGTCCAGGTTTTAGACAGTCTGCGGGAGTTTTTTAAACTGTTCAGCTGCTTCTACTCTTTATGCTAAGCTAAGCTAGCTCCACCATGAGACTCTGTGTATTTTTCAAACTGTTTTAAACTGTTGAGGATCGTCTGTGTTGAACGCTTCCTTAGAAAAAAAAGTTTTATTGAACAGCTGGTCGTCCGGATCTGAAGTCTCAGTTTGGACTCGTGTCCTTGAGGTGTAAGTGTTTGTGTACTTTCCCATGAAGAGAAACTTCCAGTGAAACACACTCTCTTCCTCCTTCACACACATGAACGGGTTCTGTAAACGATCAAACATCGCTTCTAGCCATCACAGATAATCACTACAAGACTCGGGCCTGGTGGAGCCTTGTTGTGTATTACACTGAGAGCTTTTATAGTTTGTTGTGTCCTCTGACATGATCCGACTCAGCTGTAAAATCTATTACATTTGTATGAATATGAATAGAGATGAATGAATGTTTCTGTTTATGGGTTAGGTCAAAAACAGCATTTCCAAAACCAGGAGAAAAACTAACAGAGTCACAGCAACGACAAACTACCGAAAAAGCAACATTAAGCTAACGTAACCTGCCAGAACTGATAAGATAATCATGTTTGAATGAATAGATTAGACAGACTGACTAAAACCTGGACGTAGTCTCCGTGACGTCCCCGCAGACTGTCTAAAACCTGGACGTAGTCTCTGTGACGTCCCCGCAGACTGTCTAAAACCTGGACGCAGTCTCCGTGACGTCCCGCAGACTGTCTAAAACCTGGACGCAGTCTCCGTGACGTCCCGCAGACTGTCTAAAACCTGGACGTAGTCTCTGTGACGTCCCGCAGACTGTCTAAAACCTGGACGTAGTCTCCGTGACGTCCCCGCAGACTGTCTAAAACCTGGACGCAGTCTCCGTGACGTCCCCGCAGACTGTCTAAAACCTGGACGCAGTCTCCGTGACGTCCCCGCAGACTGTCTAAAACCTGGACGCAGTCTCCGTGACGTCCTCGCAGACGGTCTAAAACCTGGACGTAGTCTCCGTGACGTCCTCGCAGACGGTCTAAAACCTGGACGTAGTCTCCGTGACGTCCTCGCAGACGGTCTAAAACCTGGACGTAGTCTCCGTGACGTCCTCGCAGACTGTCTGAAACACACGTAAAGTTCAGTGAAACGTGTTTTTTAATTCGGTGCACTGAACCTTGAAGCGACAGAACTTTCTGTCTGCCCGGCTCGCTCCAAACTGAATCTCTGTTTAGCTTCTTAAGGTACAAACCAGCACATAATTGTTGTGCATGCTGCAGCTCTGGTTTGTCACCGCAGCAGCTCTGTGTGGGGGCTCCTGTGTGTCCAATGCCTGAGCTTAACCTCACCTCTCAGGGTTGAAACCGCTCGTCATGTCCCCCCTCCATGTGTTGAAGTCTCTGGTGGTCCTCAGTGGCAGCGTTCGCACAGCTCCCCCTCTCCAGTGAACACGTCTCTTGTTTCCTCTTAACTGGTTCCAGCAGCGCAGCGCTGTTTGTCATACAGTTGGTAATGATTTAAACAAGCTCAGGGCCTCCCATCTCTCTCAAACCGGCCTTTTCTTCTTCTGTGAAGAATCTCCATGATTCTCCGTCTTTTAGCTCCGTTTTTGGTCTCCACCACCTCTCTTTAGCCGCTAAACGCTCGTCTCTAACTGTCTGCTGCAAACAGGGTTAATGAGAGCTGCGGGAATGAAGCGTGCAGCGATGTTTGGCTCGTAAAAACCAAATGAAAGAGTTAAAAGACGAGGCAGGTGACACCGATCAGGTGTGTTCACTGTTACTTTCTGATCTGTGCCTGTAAAATAAACCTGTACGAGTCTTCACGGGAGGACGAGATCGTCCTTTCGGTACAAACGAATGTCTCGTTAAGTGTCGACACAAACGAATGTCTCGTTAAGTATCGATACTTGTGACACTAACAGCACCTCAGCTCACTAATTAACACAACAACAAAACGCCGGACTACTTCTTGGTCGGATCAGTAACTTCTTGGAGCACATAACTCTGTGTTTGCACGGCAAACAAACTCGATAATGATACCTTCCAGAGATTAGACTGGTATTTAATCAAACTCTCGTTAAGAAAGCGAACACGTATTTCCTAAAACGGCTCCTTCAAGACTGAACTGGAGCCCGAGGACAAAGTCCTGAACCGGTTGGCCTACATTCGTGTTCTCCTTCCCAGTTTCTCTCCCTTGATCTCCTCTCTGTCCTCTTTTCTCCGCTACCCACTGTGCATCCTTGATCCTCCCTTCAGCCTCTTTATGTCTCAAACTTTGTTTCCTGACCCCTGAACGTCACACAGCGCTGCGTTCAAGTGAAGGCAGAAAATATATGAGCCGACGACAACACGAGCCTCGACGTGGTAAAACACACAGGTAGCCAGCAAGTCCAGCATTTGATGTAGACCACTTAAGGTGGGGGAGCTGCTGCAATTACACACCACACACACACACACACACACACACACACACACACACACAGGTATAAAATCTGCCCATGTGTTTCTAGTCTTGTTCTTATGGGCCACATGATACACTTCCCGTCTCAACAGGAAAACTCTGCTGTAAACCAGCTTCATTAGTCCACTGACCTGTTCTCTCTTTGTGTGTGTGTGTGTGTGTGTGTGTGTGTGTGTGTGTGTGTGTGTCATACAGGGCCGACCCCCCATCAGGATCCAGTAAGCCGCAGACTCCCCAGCGTTCTACAGATGCTGCAGCAGCAAGTTCAGCAGCTGAGGACCTGTTTGAGGACTTTTGACCCTTCACTTCCATCCCGACACGGCGTCTCATTTTTTTGTTCTGTATTTTCGTGTTAGAGGTCGTGGATTGTAGTAAAACGATTTATAAGAACTGTTCCTGACTCAGTGAGGCGTTGTTCCACCAGAACAGCTTCAGTTTTCATGTTCTCTAAGTCTGTGTGATCGAAATCATTGATGGTGTTCTCGTTGGTGTTCAACCACCTAAAGGATCTCTAAAATCACAAGAACCAATGGACTATTTTTAAGTAAAACTAGAACCACTGAAAGGAACTCTAAAGAATCATGAGAACCACCTTAAGGAACCCCAGATCTTCCTAGATAATTGCAAGAACTACCTACAGTAACCCTAGAACCCCCTAAAGGACCAAAAGGGAACCTTAGCACACTGTAATGGAAGGCTAGAACTACCTGAAGATCCCTAAAGAAATGCTAGAACCACCCCAATTAAGCCTAGAACCCTTAGAGGATTGCTGCAACCACCTAAAGATCCCAAATGATCACTAGATCCACCTAAAGTAAGCCTAGAACATCGTAAATCCTCCTAAAGGATCTCTAGAACCACCAACAGGATCCCTGAAATCACAAGAACCAATGAAGTACTCTTCAGTAACACTAGAACCACCTACAGGAAATTTAAACCCTTCTAAAGGTTCATAAGAACCACCTTAAGGAACCCAATTGCAAGAACTACTAACAGAAACACTATAACCTCCTAAAGGACGACAAGAGAACCGTAGCATGTCGTAATGGATGGCTGCAACTACCTAAAGATCACTAAAGTAATGCTAGAACCACCTCATTAACCCTAGAACCTCCTTGGGGGTTGCTGCAACCACCTAAAGGTCCTAAATGATTGATAGAACCACCTAAAGCAACCCTAGAACATCGTCATTAGTCTAGTATTGCTGGAATCAACTAATGATCGCCTAAAGAAGCTCCTGATTGGCCGCTAGAACCGATCTGGTGGCCTTCATGTCCTCGTCTGTACTCACCTGTCCTCAGGTGTTTCCTTCATGTCTTCACCTGTCTGAGGTTCTGCAGGACCGTGATGTATTTTAAACACTGGGAAGAATCAATGCACTTCATGAACTGGTAATAAATTGTCATTTTTTAATATTTGTACCAATAAAATGTTCATTTGTTGTTATTTTGTTTTTTAAATTATTTTAGGAGTGCTTCCTGTTTGATCCAGTCTGAGTCATCTCTGTCCGGGCCTCACTGATTACAGTACAGAACTACAACTTCAGAACTTTATTCAAACAGATTTTATTCACAATATATTTGCTGCTCAGCTTCACCTCTCTGTGATTTACACACTTCATGATATGATATCCGCGACAAGCCTCTCCTTATCGGACTCGTTTTTACCGGGAATGCGTAAAAATAAATGAATCGTTTTGGATCTGGTTCCGTGATTTCGGACTTGTGGAGATCTTTAGTTAAAAGTGCTACGGAGTTGCATCATGGGAAATGTAGTTCTTTTGGAGCATGCTAAGCACCAGGGCTGATAAATCTCGGGTATCTCGGCCTGTGCTGCTCAGATTTGAATGATTCTTTCTTTAATCGGCCTTTCGTTGTTGTTCGGACTTCACGGAGCGGCGATGATAAATCTGTGGAGTGACCCTTTAATGTCTCTCTCTCTCTCTCTCTCTCTCTCTCTCATCACTTTCTATTCTTCCTCTTACAATCTCCGTTCTCACTTCCTCCACCTCTCATTCCTCTTTTTGTCACACCGCCCCTCTCCCTCTCCCTCCCTCTGCACTGGGCGGTGTATTATCAGGGGGTGGGTGGATGGATGGTGGATGGATGGATGGTGGGTGGGTGGAGGGGGTGTGGGGACATGCGCGCCCCTCCTTCTTCATAATGTCCGGATAATAGCGGGTGTAAAGTGGATTTGAACTTGCAGCCAGTCGCTCAGAGGTGGAAGAGGTCCGAGCGGATCTGCTGCAGCTGCACCGCCGGAACGACGCGCCTTCAGCCGGGCTGTTTGTCTGAGACCTCCCGGGAGTTTGAAGTGATAACCGGACACAGCGGCTGGATTTTAACCCTTTTAACGCTTTTATAAGGTAACAATCAACTTTTCACGGACTCTTTTTGTGGTTTGAATCTCTTCAGACTTTGCGTGTTACTTGTTGCTGTAATCTGCATCTTTTTTAGCAGCAGAGGAATGTTCCCACACTGATAAAGCGTCATGATAAGAGACCCATTGATAGAAACTGACACTTGGGACCAATTAAGGCAGCTTTTAACCTCTCGATCACTTGATAAGCTCTCTGTGTTTTTATCAGCACAGCTGGGCTCTGATCTCACATCTGTCTGTGAAGCAGCAGCTCAGACTTTGACTCTGACTGATGAAACATGAAATATCTGAATCAGAATAAAGTTTTATGGGTGCAGATAAACAGACATGCAGATAAAACCGAGATAACCGCACACAGTTATTGATTTTAAACTGTTTCCAGGGTTGCAGATGGTTTATTAAGACATATTTTATGTCTGTGCAGAAGGTCTCTTGAAGATTTGCTGCTGTTTTTGTGTTATTTGATATTTAATAGAATATTTTTGATATTTTTGGATGGTTGGTCAGACAAAGCTCTTTTTTATTTTTCATATTTCACTTTTAATAATCAGTTAACAATCATGAAAATCTTTGTCTTTAGTTTTAAAATCCTGCATGATTTTTACAGATTCTGAACATTTTAAAGTTCCCCTTTGATTGTTTGATTTCACCTGGCTGTACCTGCGGGATTTATGACATCACAGCTAGTTTGGAGCCAATCAGGGTCCAGTAGTATTCTCAGCATATATGCTGAAGCTGGAAGGTCACAAACACTGAGATGAACTTTTCAGTGACGTAGGAGACATCTTGTGTCCTGAAGAGCAAAAATATTTGCATGTTTATACGAAGAAGAAGAATTTTAAACAAAGTAATTAAACTTTTTTGGTAAGAAATTTGTATTTTAGACATCAAAATATAATCAGCTAAATCAAAAGTATGAAAAGTAAAAGTTGTCATTTTGTCTTTATCGAAGAATCTGCAGCTAATTTTCTCGATAATTTGATGAATTTTGTCTAAAAATGTCAATAAATAGTGAAAGAATGACGATCACAGACTGTCTGAAATCTGGACGTAGTGTTTGTTTTTTGTACCAGGCTGTAAACATGTTTATTTCTGCTGTGAAGTTGGACATTTTAACATGGGGACTTATGGAGACTGACTCACTTCTGGAGCCAGCCTCAAGTGGACGTTTGAGGAACTGCAGTTTATTATCAAATGTGAAAAAGAAAAGCATCAAATCTGTTGAGTTTGACAGTGACTGACTCCGTGCTCTTTTTCTGCAGACTTTGTCGACATGATGTCACACGTCCTCACACACCTGCTGTGCCTGGTGTGTGCGTGCATGGCTCGTCCTCAACCAGGTGAGTCCAACAGGAAGTGATGCAACTGGAGCCTGAATCCAAACGCCGTCACCGTCTTTCCTCTTTTTCCTTCCTCGTGTTCGTGATACGACACACGAGCCAGACTTCAGGTCCAAGACTGACAAAGTGGAAAGAGACTTTCTTACTCCAAAACGAGGCTAAACACACGACACACACACACACACACACACACACACACACACACACACACACACACACACACACACACACACACACACAGTCTGATTGCTGATGTTTTTGTTGCCAGTTGTAGAAAAGCTCCAGAGTCTGGTTCCTCATGCCGTCACTCTTTTCGTTATAAATAAAGCTGCTTCATGTTTGTTGTTCCAGAAAGAAGAAGTCCAGGGTTGAAAAGACGACGCTTTATTTTTCTTTTCATATATTTTCATATTTTATAACAAAAAACTGGAAATCAATTAATCAATCAATCAATGTCCGCTCAGGTGGACGGCACAGGTTTGTGTTTTAAAGTGGAAAATGAATAAAATTAGAATATTATTTATATTTTTAAAGCTTTAAACTAAACCGTGACTTTTTATTGTTTAATGTTATTCAAAATAGCTCAATATATATGTCACACTTATATCACATATATATGTTTTTATATGTTTTTATATATATGTTATGATATTGAACTTTCACTGCACGAGTACAACGATATTATAAAATAATGCCGTCAGTCAAATTCATCTTTTACTCGGCATTTTGTCTCTTTTCTTTTGGTAAATAAATTAATTAAACTCAGCTGTAACGCTGTCAAACAGGCATGAGGAATATTTCATTTATAATTAAGAAAAAATTCACAGAACAAAAGATGGAAAATAAAAATACAATCAGAAAAAATCTAAAAAATTAGAATAAAATAACAAAATACAAAGTGATAAACACGATACACGACTTTCAAGTATATCAATCATTAAGATGCACATGTGTTTCCATATGATTACATTAATAATGATCAATATCATGATAATCGTCAATATTGGTACATTGAGACAGCCCTAATATTACTTAAATATTAAGATGTTACTCAATAATCTGCACAAAATGTTTTGTTACAAAAATAATATTTAATTTTAATTTGCTCTCAATATAAAATCAATAAAGTTTATCAGTTGTTACGTGACGTTACATTTTGTTTACCAGCCACGATCTCCTTCCGTCGGCCGCTGACCAGCAGGTGGCGACGTATGTGACGACGTGGCGATGAATCACAGGCGTGACGTGTTAAATCACATGACAGGCGTCATCTTGTCTCTTGTCTGGGTCACGTGTCACATCACATATGCCGGATCTTGTTTTCCAGTGTCCCCCCGCTCGATGAGGATGGAGCAGAACTCACCTGCGACCGGCTCTCTGGCGGGCTGGGTGGTGCTACCCTGCCACTTCTCCATAATGTCAGTTTCTACCATGCCTACCACCCCACCTCCGGCACCTGGACCCCTCCTCCTCAGTGACGCTCTCCACGCCACCCCAAGCCCCGGCGAGGAACTGAGGATCAAGTGGACCAAGCTGGTGGAAGGCGGAGAGAAGGTGGTGCTGGTGGCTCAGGGAGGCGTGGTCAAGGTGGGGCAGGACTACAAGAGCAGGGTGTCGGTGGCGAGTTATCCGCTGTCGGTCGGGGACGCCTCTCTGTTGATGGTGCGGCTCAGGGCCAGCGATGCCGGGCTCTATCGCTGCGAGGTCATGCACGGGATGGAGGATACCCAGGACACCGTCAGCCTCAACGTCACCGGTGAGTAAAACAAACGCACCCTGCCAATTCTGCACGTTTATAGGTCAAATTCACAGTTAATATAAAGTGACTGGATCCAGATGTGTGAAGCTGGCAGAGACGTCACTGCTGTTTTCAAAGCAGGAGCAGCTCTCACAGGAAATCAACCGTCTTCTTTGAAGCTGCTAGAATCAAAAAATTTGATATTAATTATGTTTCATTAAAGATGATCGACAACAACTGAACTAAAAACTTAAAGAACTTTCCGAACGGTCTCACTTCAAACCAGGTTTGAAGGTCGATCAGGTGTGAGGAGAACACCGACCCCGAAATATCGCCAGACGGTCACTGCCGGTTGCCAAGATTGCAGCTCCACAAAATGTTTTAGCGTCTTTCAGCTCATTGTTTTGTTTTTCCAGCTTTGGTTCAGTCTCAGAGCCAAACGAGCTTTTAAAAAGTCACTTTAGCAGCTAACGAGAGGTGGTGGAGACCAAGCACGGAGCTAAAAGAGAGAAAATATTGGTCAGGTGACACAAACACGACTCCAAATGAATGATCATGTTTCTCTGTAACTGTTGGATGTCTTTAAACTGCTCACATGTTCGACCTCAACAGTTTTATAATGTGATGAAATGTCAGTTTGAAGTGAGGCGATGTATCTACGAGTTTAAACCTGCATTCATTCATTTTTTGGGGCCATTTGGGAGCAATTGGACGAGCTGTAAACACAACACTGATCTATTATCACCTTATAAAGATTTTACGGTGAACAAACAGTTGATTATTTCCTCGCACAGCAGTTAACGAGCAACACGATCATTAATTTGGAGTCGTGTTTGTGTCACCCGATGCTCTGTTTTTGGTCTCCACCACCTCCTGAGATAAATATCCGTCTCTTTAGCTGATAAATGATCCACTATGTTCACCAGCTCGTCTCTAACTGTGTCTGTCTGCTGCTGAGCAGGTCGTGTACGAAGGTTTTTAAAGCCTTTTCTCTGAAAACATCTGGAAGTGACGCTGAACCAAAACAGTAAATCTGAATTCAGTTCATTGCAATCTACAGCTTCACTGCTCGACGCCACTAAATCCTGCACAAACATTTGATTGAACATTTTAAAATCATTCCCAGTGAATCAAACACGTTGAATAAAGTTTAAGTTGATATCTATGATTTTATTTTGGCGGGTTTCCACCCGGTTTCCTCTGTGCATCCGCCCACAAAGCGTCCCCGGGTAGCTGTCAGATTGTGTTGTGAGGGAGATCCTGACCCGCCGTGCAGAGTTCATCATCACATCATCACCATCAGTACACAGAGGGACTCACCCGGCTTTCACTGCCCAGACGGAGGCTGTTTTCTGGGGGAGAGTTCACCGAAGAGTCGGCAGGTCTCAAAGAAGTTCTCTGCTGGTGTCTGCAGGGTTAAAAACCCAGAAACAGTGAACATATCTGGAGAGAGGCAGCAGGTGATTACTTTGAGTCCTACAGTACAAACAGTAGCTTGTGCCTGAAAGTGACTTCATTTTTTTGAATCATCGTGAATATTTTTGGAGATTTCCGAGGTTTGTCCTTCAGAGTTCATCCTGTGGAAACCCCAGAGAGTCGACTCTCTCTCCCAGACATTTACACAGATTCCACATTAATGCTGAACAGGACTCTTTGTTGAGCAGCTCCAGACAAAGACGCTCCCTATGAGTGACACACAACTCTCCGTTTCACAGCTCGGCCATCTATTCACGTCCTCCTGCAGCTCTGCCAGCATATCCTTGCATGAGATGAGAAATAATCCTCCCGTCCAGCTGAAAATAAAGGAGCTAATGACACAGAGACAACAGCTACATATAGTCTGAGGATGACAGCTGAAATAGCCGACTGGCTTGAGTTTCTCTATACTGTCGTGTAATGACCCGAGCCGGAGTTATTCGGTTTCTGTCAGGATGAATCTTTAGTGTAATAACGGGAGGTGAACAGGTGCCTCTTCAGTTCTTCACCCTTTCTCTGGATCCATCATGTCACAGCAGCTAAAAAGATGCTACCTCCTCCTTCGTTACCAGCAGCAGTGGAAGAAGTATTCAGGTCTTTAACTGAAGTGAAAGTACTCGTACCACGCTGTAATAATACTCAACTACAAGTGAAAGTCTCGCATCTGTTGGCTGCAATGCACCTGTCAAAGCACGTCAAATAAAAGTTCTTGTTTTTATGCAAAGATCCTACAGAGACACAAAAACACCGAAGTTGCTGCCACAGTCAGTTTGTTAGTTTATGTGCAGCTTTGCTGTTTTAACACGTTACTTCGGCTCCGATGTAACTCTACAAACACCTCAAAACATCTGCTGAGACCGGTTGAGTTTAGAGAGACAGCTGATTAACAGCAGCAACAATAATAATAATGATAATAGAACCATGATCCACGAGAACCTGACGAGACGAGAAAGGGTGTGTTCAGATGGAGAGAAGAGCTCAGTGCATCATGGGAAGTACATCAGCAATCTCAGCCTATAGCAGCATAACTAAGAGATGGTTCAGGACTCACCTGAGCCAGCTCTAACTATAAACTCCATCAAGAAGGAACGTTTGAAGACAACTCTTAAATGTGGAGAGGGGGTCTGCCTCCAGAACCAGAACTTGGAGCTGGTTCCACAGGTTGATATATGAAGGCTCAGACTCCCATTCAACTTTTAGAGACTAAAGGTACCACAAGGAACCACAAGGAACTACAAGGAACCACGAAGAACTCCAAGGAACCACAAGGAACTACAAGGAATCTTGAAAAACTACAAGGAACCACGAGGAACCACAAGGAACTACAAGGAACCACGAAGAACTCCAAGGAACCACAAGGAACTACAAGGAATCTTGAAAAACTACAAGGAACCACAAGGAACTACAAGGAACCACGAAGAACTCCAAGGAATCACAAAGAACAACAAGGAACAACAAGGAACCACAAGGAACCACGAAGAACTACAAGGAACCACAAGGAACCACAAAGAACCACGAAGAACTACAAGGAACCACAAAGAACCACGAAGAACTACAAGGAACCACAAGGAACTACAAGGAATCTCAATGAACTACAAGAACCACGAAGAACTACAAGGAACCACAAGGAATTATTAATTAATTAGAGGAACCCAGTAATCTGAGAGCTCGGTGTTGTGGTGGGGTAATGGGGTACTATGAGGTTGAACTGCCCCTCTGACTGGCTCCATAGCAAGAGCAGCCGAGCATCATGGGTATGATCTGCTCTCTCTCTCTTCCAGGTGTTGTGTTCCACTACAGAGCTCACACAAACCGCTACTCTCTGGATTTTCCCGGAGCCGTGGCGGCGTGTCGCAACGCGGGCGCCACCATCGCTACGCCCGAACAACTCACGGTAGCTTTCGAGGACGGCCTCGACCAATGTGACGCCGGCTGGCTCGCCGATCAGTCAGTCAGGTGAGCCTGTCTTTGAGGTCTCACGAGCTTTGCACCAGCATGTTTTGTTCTTAGGACCAAATATGAACAAAAATGATCTTTTGCTGTGTTTTTTTTTCAGGTATCCAATCACAGATCCCCGTCCTGGCTGCGCAGGCGACCTGGCGAGCAGACCGGGAGTGAGAACATACGGCATCCGCGACACCTTTGAGAAATACGACGTGTACTGCTACGTAGATAAACTAGAAGGTGAACACACACTTAAAGGAAAAAGCTTCATCGATGTGGTTAGCCTAGCTTAGCATCCATGAACCTCTTCCTGACCTTGTGTGTCTGTCCTCCATCTCTAGGCGAGGTCTTCTATCCATCCTCTGTCAAAGATAAACTCACCTTGCAGCAGGCGAGAGACGAGTGCGAGAAGCACGACGCCGTGCTGGCGTCACCTGGTCAGCTGTTTGCAGCCTGGAGGGCGGGGCTGAACCGCTGCGACTACAGCTGGCTGTCCGACGGCAGCGTCCGCTACCCCGTCACCGTCCCCAGGCCTCAGTGTGGAGGAGGTCTGCTCGGGGTCCGCACGCTCTACAAGTATGAAAACCAAACTGGCTACCCGGAACCCACCGACAGATTCGGACTTTTCTGTTTCAAAGGTGAGACTGAAACACGACTCTCATCATCAGTGTTTGTAGTTCGCCATGTTTGATACCTTCAGAGGTTTAAGGCAAAGTTTTAACCAGTCAATGATTTTGAATCTTTTTAAGAGGCATGAGGAGTTTTTTGATGAGGAAAGTAAAAGTTCAATAGCTAATGTGATCCATGATGCTAACTTATGTATTGTCCAGCTCCGGTTCTGGCACAACACTGGCTCCACTACCCGCCCCGGGCCTGTAAACCTCCTCTTCTTCTTCTTCTTCTTCCTGGTGGGCCAAAACGCCTGTAGTACAAACACTAACACTGCAACGGTGTTCTGAGCTCACAGTCCGGACAACCCGGCTAACAAACTGAGCTATCATTAGCTAACAGCAGCTAACAAACTTAGCTAACATTAGCTAACAGCAGCTAACAAACTGAGCTAACATGAGCTAACAGCAGCTACAGTTGTCAGCAGTTTACTTCACTGTCCATCAGGAAACTCTGTAAATCACAGAGAGTTGTGGCGGAGCAGCCGGAGGACATCAGAGGGAAAACCAGAAAACATTTTCTCCATAAAATATGATCCAGTTTCACCAAAATCAGTGAAATAGTTGGTGGTGTGTGACTTAGTGCCGTAAAGTGTTACGTACTTCTCCCGACCCGGAGCCCAAAGTTACATAGTGTGAGAACAGACGTACGAATGACAGAGACACCATTCACCTGATCACAGGTCAGCGTAGCGTCATCATGTTGTTGTACATAGCTCATGTTCATGTTGTAAGTTTTGCACCTCTCTGACGCGTAACACCAGAAGAAATCTGCAGCTCGCTGCACAGACGTTGAGGTGTGTTGCTGCACAAACACGGCAGGATTGGAGCGTATAGAAGTGGCAACAGATGACAAAGAACAAACAGGAGAAGAATAAACTCCCACTGGCCCGTTTATGGTGGGGCACGTCTTTTTATAAGGGGAAAACCCAACTCATGCACTCTAACATAGATACAGCAGAAAGGGGACAGGTCCCTAATGCTTCACAGCTGGACCCGGCCCAAACACAGACAGACGGGCTGGAAAAGAGAGGGGGAGTGCATCTCCCATAAGTAACATCATCATTAAAAAACACTCAAAACAGAGAGCGTAGTTCAGTCTGAGCTGTGTGAAGTAGGTATGCAGCAATTATGCACTTCATGTATGATCCTTCACAGATGATGTCATTGCAAACAGTCACATGTTTGGCAGCGTGAAGGTACTTTCTGAACCTCTGAGTCCTGCAGAGCGTTGAGCGAGGTGGCAGAGCAGCAGCAGCAGGAGAGTATAGTGAAGGACAGACCCCCGGACCAGCTCGCCAAACACATGACATCATATCAGGGCAGGGCTGAACATGCAGGCCTAGGGTCTCCTTCATGGTGCGAAAGACCAGACCAGACCAGACCAGACCAGACCAGACTACAGCGAATCCCCAGAGAGAGCCGGCAGTAAACACCTTTAGTCTGTGCTGAGGGGAAGAAGTACTCAGATCAAGTACGAGTACAGAAGTAGTGTCAGAAAAGTGACGGATGACTTCATGAGATTGTTTATATCATCGTAAATTTAATATATTTGTGTGTTTTTTTACTCCTGATGAATCGATAATGATAATAACAATCAGCTGCAACCCGAGTTTCAACTTTATACACTTCAGCTGGTCTAAACTCTGGATGTCATCGGGCTCGGCTGTCATGAAGTTATAAAAACGGTGTTCAAACTGTCCCTTTGTTGGTGTTGTTGGATAACTTAAAGAACCAGTAATGAGTTCTCCAAAGAACCCTTAATATGAAAAAAGACATTTTTCAACATTTAAAGGTTCTTCAAAGCACAAAAAGCTGAAACTGTGACTGAAATAACTCTTTTCTGCACTTCAATGACACCAAAAAGGTTCTTAAAGTCCGTGTAAAGTCAATTCTGAGATTTCTTTCAAACACATTTAATATGTTGGAAAATAGTTGCTGAAAACACGTGAAAAGACTTTGAACGATATATTACTGAAATGTGGAGTTAGAGGTTCAAACAGTTTTTCACCAGTTTTCAGTCTCAGGATTTTTGTGGGCGGTCCTTAAAGGGTGGCTCGATGACACGCTGAGGCCACCCTGAGCAGAGAGATAGAGATGAATTCATCTCAGCTCAGAGTGTTTCAAAGTTAGTCATGTCATTTTATGAACTCATCTGACACGTTTCAGCTTCAAAATGGCCGCTCGACCGCTCCCGTGAGTGGGCGTGGCTTCAGCGCCTTCAGAGGACACGCCCCCACAGTCCTGGAGCTGAGAATTCATTTTTACCTGATTTTAACACCTAATTTCATAAACTTGTTGATATTTTTAATCATTCAAATTTGGCTGGGTGGTTAATAACACTTTCTTCTTTGGTCTGACAAACGCAGAAGTCATATTTATTCTGACTTTACACAGACTTTAATGACAAAAATGTTCTCCAGAGCTCTTTAGAAGAACCAGTTTTTCTTTGAGTGTAGACACTTAGTTTCATAGTTTCCCCTGTTGGGTGTTTTATTTTGAAAATTAACTGGATTTTCTGTGTCGTCTCTGACTTCCTGTCATCTCGATCCGGCTGTGAGACGATTAATAAGAAGAAAAACTTTCACGTGAGAAGTTCAGTTCGTCGCTCCGTGTCTTGTAGTTAATACTTCAGTCGATACTCTTCTTCCTCGTGCACGTGCAGCTGTTGTACAGAGTGGAACATTAAGTAAGGGCGAACGAGAGAAAGGGAACTCCACCTAACCCTTCCCCTCCATCCATACGTACCGCTGACAGCCAGCATGGACGGATGGAGGGGAGTCAATTACGTACCGTTTATTAAAGCATTATGTCAGTGACGTTCAAAGCCCGCTGCTGCTTTCTCCCGAGACACTGACTACATGAAGTCAGCACTTAGACCTGCACAAAGGACGGCATTGTATGTGTCTTTTCTCATATGGTATGTATTCCATCATAATGAGATAGAAATCTTTGCAACCATCACAGAGGTCTCTGCAACAAAAGCCTCATGGTCTGTAATGTTCAGAGGAGAAAGACTAATATGGATTCAGGCTGCAGCAGAGTCTGTTAGCGAGCTAACTTTCCCGCCTGTTGTTATTCTGACAGCCGAGGTTCAGTTTTATTTCTGACAGGTGACTTCATGTTTCAAAAATCAAAGCTGCTACATGTCCTTTTATAGCTAACGGCAGTTTGACAGCTGCATGACTAGCATTTTCCAGATAGCACGGTTTTATTTTTTTTAATGACTCACGATAATAAACTGATTCATTCTGTAAACATTTTCACTTGGATATAACCGATGTTAGCTGGACCGGACATGACTGGACCGGACCCAGACTGTTTTGTTTTTTGTGTGCACATTTTATCCCAATGATGACAAATTACGTATACGGTAACTTTGCTGTGGAGCGTTTTCCAAAGTAAACCACCAAGTGTTCAGGTTGATTTTCTGCCTCTCTGTGCAGCCGCAGTCCGTTCATGTTTAACATGTATCAAAGTAACCATCATCGACTGCTTGGACGTCAGATATTTGAGACTGATGACCTGCTACGATGCTTCCTCTGTTAGCGTCCTCTTCGATCTCTTCTCCTCTGCCATTATGTCCAAAGAGGCTGCCCAGCTCCGGTTCTAGCATGACACCTCGGGCCTGTAAACCTCCTCTTCTTCTTCTTCTTCTTCTTCTTCTTTTTCTTCTTCTTCTTCTTCTTCTTCCTGGTGGTCCAAAACGTCTGTGGTACAAACACTAACACTCCCCGGTGCTCTGAGTTCACAGTCTGGGCAGCCCGGCTAACAAACCGAGCTAACAGCAGCTACAGCTGGCAGCAGTTCACTTTACAGTTCATCAGGAAGATTTACTGAAAAAACGGTCAGATAGGGAGAGACGTGTCGTGGATATTGATTGCCGTTTACAGTAGCCAATAGAAAGTGTGCGTTACACCACCACCGCTATGCCCTGCAGCTAGCACTACGAGCTAGCGTCAGCATCTATCTTCCTTGGACCGAACAGAACCTCTGAACCAGCAGTGTCCAGTCTAACAGTGAATACAGCAGCCTACCGAGGTGGTTTTCTTGCCGGGTTTGGCTCCTGGCATCCCGGGCTGAGTCAGTTCAGTTAGCAGCAAATATATTGTGCATAAAATCTGATCCAGTTTGAATAAAGTTCTGAAGTTATGCTTTTGTACAGTAATCAGTGAGGCCCTCTCTTCTCTGTTTCCCTCTCTTACAGCTAAACTACCAGAGCCGACGACCACGAGTCCACCGATGACCCCAGCAGAGTACAGCCCCACATATGCTCCCCACACTCCGACACCCGGACCACTCATACACCCTGAAAGAGCTGAAATTCAAGCAAGAATACCAGATCCCGTCACAGAGAGATCACACACAGCCTCAGCCGTGACCCCGACTCCCATGTTGGACGACTACGACGTTCAAGATTTTAATGACTCACACAGGTTAGAGTCAGTGCCATTTAGAGGAGACATTCTGATCCCCATGGATCTCCCTCCTTTACCCACCACCCGCTCGCAGTCTGCACACCTTGACATCTCCCACGGGGGAGACGATGGAGGCCAGGCGGGGTCAGGCCGAGACGAGAGCAGTGGCAGCGGGGACGTAGGCAGCAGCGATGATAGCTCGAGTGGGGCTGAGTTGGGAGCGGTGGAGACCCTAACAGAAGCGTGGGTGAAGAACACATCAACACCAAGCGAGCTTCTAGAAACCACCACGGGGTCGGAGCAACGCATGGAAACCACATCGAGGCCATCACAGCTTCTAGAGACTGACCAAGACCGTGTCACCGCTGGACCGGGTCAGGGGATTGAAACCACACTGAGACCATCAGAGGTTCAAGAGACCACTCCAGAAGTTCACACCCCAGAACCAGGCCTCACAGTTGGGACCGGAGAGGAGGCGCAACGACCAGCGGTTGTCTTTAAAGAGGATGTCACCCCTGGAACCACTGTTGGCGATCGGGGGTCATCGGCCAAACCACCTTTCCATCTCATCATCGTCAATTTGAACAACCAAAATCAATCAGGTGAGTTAAGGCGACGACAGGGGGGACCAAGCTGGGCCTGGTCTGTCCCAGTCCGGGTCAGCTGGTGTTGATGGTCTGCAGATAAAGTCATAGTTTAGATCCAGTCGAGGTCAGTCGTCAGTATCCGATTGTGGTTTACACAATTTCCCTGCAGGGATTAATAAAGTATTTCTGATTCTGATTTCTGTATTTCTGGTTCTCACCAAACTCCTCATTGTTTTGGCCTTTTCAGCCCAAATGTTGCGACATATAAACAGTTCAAGCTGCTGGCTCACATCCATTTTTGTTTTGGCACAAGAACACGGGACAGTTGTTGCGCTCTTGCTGGATTTGCGGGGTCGTCTACCTCCAGAGCTTCACGGGTTACCGACTGGTGAATCAGCGTGTTGTCTGGTGTACGTACCGAGTCTTTGTAGGGTTTGACTTCAACAAAGAGAACAGCAATGACCACATATACTGGAGAACAGGTGTAAGAAATCAAAAACTATCCCAATCTGAGGATGATGTAAATACTGCGTTGTGGGGGGGCGTTCCATTGCGGACAGCTGAAGCCATTTTCTTGACATGATTTAACAAACTTTAAACAGAAACTCTGCTGGCAGGTCAAACTCAGTACGGATTAAAGACAGACCTCCTGATCGCTGTAAGAAACCAGTCATCTGTTTGACGTCTCTGACCTCGGCCGAACTCGTATTTCCACTTTTTGTTTGCCGTGATTTTTTTTCGACCTGCACCTTTCGGAGGCTTTTTTTGTGCTCGGGGATCCGATGGTCTCACGTTTCACGCCAAACGGCTCGGTCTTTCAGCGAGAACATTTATCTTTCAGAGCGAGCTCTCGTGTTTGTTACGTCAGGCTGTCGGGGAACTTTACAGTAATCTGCCGCGGATGATTTAGTATTGTTTGTTGTCGACGTAGGAAACAGCTAATGTGGTTATTACTTTTGTATTTGCATGCTGACAGATTCTCACACACACACACACACTGTTTGCAGAGCCAGATGTGGAAAGTTATGGAGTCTCTACTCTGCCAGTTTTATAGCTGAACATATTGTAAACACATCGTAGAGTCTCCAGTGGGAAAGCAGAATGAATAATCAAATATATCAGAGCAAATGACTCCTCTGCTTCACCTTCCTGTCTCTTTCTCACCCTGGTGGTCTTCAGCCAGCACGTCTAACTAGCCGTATGTTCAACTTCCAGGTCTAGATCTAATCTGGTGAAAGAGTTCAGGAACAAAAACCACAGACTGTTGACCTTCATTGTCGTTTCTCTCGGGAGCTGCCTGAATTGCCGTAACTAATAACTTCACCAACAATCTCCACCATCTCTTTCTTTCCACGCATTAGTCTGCATTAGTCTGCATTAGTCTGCATTAGTCTGCATTAGTTGTATTTCCACCATGGAGGGATTACTGTACAGGTTTACCAGGCGCAGCCCTAGGAGGCCCGAGGGCTCGGAGGGGGGCCCACAGTGTGGAGCAATGTTTGTTGTTGGAAAGTCCTGAGAGCTCCGTCAAAAGGATTGTAGGGATGTTTATTCTCCTCAGGTTTTACGCCCAGCTCGGCGTCTGTCTTTCAGCCTTTTATTTCACCAAGCTCTCACCAACCACTAAAAGTCAGTCCCACATTTACTCTTGTCCGGCGGCTTCTTGCTCGCTCACTCTCTCCTTTTCTCTTCTTAGCTTCCTCCGTCAACGTCCTCTTCGCTCTCTTCTCCTCTGCCATTATGTTCACAGAGGCTGCTGAGCCTGGTAACATTAATAAGCTCCGCCAGCTCAGGTTCTGGCACAACACCGGTTCTGAGCCCCGGGCCTGAAAATACCAACACTGTCCCGGTGCTTTGTGTTTGGATACAGTTAGTACACCTCTATGTAGTACTCTGTGTACTTTCTTGTGTAGTACACCAATTTCAGCAGGGTAGTGTCATTGTGAACTTACCAGACACATTTTAGCGCTTCTTCTTCATCGAATTGCAACCATTAGCTTAGCATTAGCGCCAACGTTTGACTGCCAAACTATAAATACTGCTTCCTCGGCTGCCTTTTTCACAATGCCGGCGGTCATCATCCCCCATCAGCTATGTAGCCAAAATGGCGTCCATTGAGGGCTGGAAGTGTCCAACCTGGTACTCACAGTACACTGAACTCATGTACTCAAAATTGCAAGTATAAGCATGGAAGTACTCTGACACCATCATATATTTTGGTTTTGCCCGACTCAATGTAGTTTCCAATCTTGCTACAAATATTTGAGTGTCATCGGCATATTTACTCATCTGAATGACTCAAAATGTTCCAAAAAGTACAGTTGAGTAAATGTACTTAGTTACTTTCCACCCCAAAACCTCGACATCCTCACTGTGAGTGAGATTAAGGCACGAGGGAGGCCCTGTTGCCTGGGTTTGCCTCGGGCAACATCATTAAATCTGAGTTGGTGGGTTGGTGCAGGGGCCACTCACACCCCCGACACACTCACTCAAATTACAGCGCTCATGTGTTTGTTACCCCCCTTCAGCCATGTGGTGCCATCTTCCAGGAGTTGTGTTTATTATTGAAATGTTTTAAGGCGTATTCGGTTGCAGAGGTAATACATCATCACGTGACGGAGGCTCCGGTTTGCGTGAGGCCCTCCGACTCACTGTTTCCACGTCTTCGAGGGGAAATTGGGAAAATTGAAGCATGGAGTGTTTTAATGAAAACGCTTCCTGTTGCTCGCGGTGTCGAGTTGTGAGTCACACAGAGGCTTTTTTTGACTTTGGGCGACGTGTTGTGGGTAACGCGGGTTAACTCGTTACATTTGTCCAGTTCAAAGATGAAGCTCCCGATCCGGTCGCAGCGTGGGCCTCGGGTCGGCGTTTGCGTCACGATATAACTTCCATGTGTACCATAAAGTCTTAATGAAGAGACACAGGCGCGCATTGTTAAGACAGCAGCCGCCGGCACCGGCCGACCTTCATCGTAAGCCGACTGTTAAACATCCAGAGATGCAGAGAGGAGCTGAACTGAGACGTCGAAGCAAGAAAGACGAGTTGTTTTCAAGGCTGGAGATCTGGAATCTGTCTGCAGCATTCAAGTATCGAAAACTGTACAACCAAACCAAAAGTTGACAGATTCTTCGTCATATTTACCTTTTCTTGAGAGTTCCTGACCACTAAATCAACTTTTTAAAAATATATATTTTTAAAAAATGTTCACGTTTTATTTTATGTGTGTAGCGAGCATGTTTAAGCTAAAACAGGGAGTTTATTTACTCTTTAATTGGATATTTATTGATTAAAATCATAATTTTGCTCTCATTTTACATCCTCCTTGGGTTTTTTGTCATCATTATTTCATCTGCTTATTATTTGTCTCTAAAATATTTTTTAAAAATCTATTAATTTCCAGATGAATCCACAGTGATGTCCTCAAATTTCGCATCCAGAATCCAAAAACATTCAAATTAATTCAAGAAAAGCAACAAATCCTGAAATTAGAGAAGCTGAAACCACAAACGTTGGCGTCAACGTTGAAATATACAATTTAGACCGAGCATCAACCTCCATGTCTGTGAGGTGAAGCCAAAAACTGCAGTTCCTCTTGTCACCTGAGGGTGAATTTATATACAACTCACCTGTTCAAATTATATAAAGGCTTAAAGTTATGCAGGATTAAGAGCGTGGACGCTTTGATTGACAGGTGCGTGTGGTTACAGGCGCCTTGTTTAAGCAACCAGGCTTCATTCAGCCACCTTGGGTCCACGTCAAGAGCTGGTACAGACTTCAGACACCTGTGGGGGGACGTCACGGACACGGCGTCCATTCTTTATACTGTCAATGATTTAGAGATCAAATGTTATTAAAGTGCATCACTGCAGAGTGAGTAAACGTGTGGTGTTTGTCTCTAGTTGACGACATCTTGAACATCTTGAACCAGCCTGGGAAGGCCATCGGAGGGACCCACCCCCACTTCCCCCAGATCACCGACCTTTCACAGCTAACCAGTGAAGCCGTCCTAGGCAGCGGAGACGTCGACCCTCTCGAGCCTTCTCCCATCAACCTGCCTCCGACCGTCAGCTTTGTCAACGGAAAACACGAGGTACCGGCCAGATGACTCTCGTTCTTTCTGATAATGTTTTCTCTCCGTGTTGATAGTCGAGTAAACAAGACGTAGTTTTGTGTGGTGGAGGACGCTGTTTGACTAATCAGAGCTACAGTCGGTGATACTGAAGGTTTCACTTAGTGTTTCTCTGTTTTTCTGATAAATTCAGGTGACCTTTTGAGCCGGAGCTGCCGGAGGAAGCCAGAGGAGATCAGTTTGAGACGGCCACTCCTGTCCACGTAGGCGAGGTGGTGGTGGTAGAAGAAGAAGAAGGAGCAGAGAAGGAGGAGGAGGAGGAGAGCGCGACTCCTTTTGATTACGGTGCCATAGAAATCCACACAGAGGAGACACCTACAGAGGAAACTCCCACAGACACATACCCAGATGTAGTCACAGGCTCAGGTTTTGGTGCAGACGTGGTTCCTGAAGTCTTAACTGACTTAGATGGAGGCACAACCCAAGAACCAGGTGATCAGACAGCAACAGGAACCACCACCAAGACCCCGTATACGCCCCCCGTCTCATCCCCAGCGCCCACCACACCATCAGGCTCAGCCCTCCCCGGCGTCTCCCAGCCGACAACTCGCTGGGTCTCCAGCTACGAGGACGAGGAAGGCTCTTCAGGCTCCGGCTTTGGTCCTTCTCTGCAGGAGGGCTCTGCAGACGACGCTTCGCCCACCCCGGCTGCAGGCAGCCAGTCCGATGTGATGACCGACGAGACAGAAACCGGAGAGACAGAGCTTCCGACTTCAATCCCAGACACGCCGCCGCCGTCCACCACCACATGGACCCAGATCGAAGACTGCGAAGGTTCTGCCTCTGGAGAGGACGACGCTTCGGGACAAGACCCACCAGAGATGCCCGAGTTTACCAGCATGCTACCACCAACTTATTCCACCCGTCACACCCAACAGCCTCAACCTACAGTGGGCAGTGAAGTCACAGACGTGCCGGTGTTTTTACCACCTACTTCCACGGTCACGGAGCCAGGCTCAGGTGCAGAGCAGCTGTCCGGAGAGGGGGAGGTTTCTGGGGAACACGGTGGTCTGGTTGACCTTCCTAAAGCGGTCACCGTTACTGCTTTACCAGATGTGGCAGCTGTGAGAGACCAAACCACGCCCACCACAGACACTCTGGACATAACCTCAGAACCTAGCATGCCAAAATACTCCACACACTCCACAGATGATAAGAAACATCTCGCCGTTACCGCCGAGCCTGCACCCACGACCTCTGAAGGCCACACCGAGCTTTACGGACTCCAGACCGAGCAGTCCACCACGGCCTCCACGCAGTACGTAAGTCTTTCCACGACTTCACCCCTGTACACGTTCGACCACAGCCCCCACTCCGTCCCCCAGTGGGCTCTGATCCCCGACCCCGCTGCCACCCCTCTACCGGAGGAAGACTCTGTGGACTATGACAGAGAGATCGTCCCTCTGTTGCTGGAGAAGCAGCCTCCGATACCAGAAGAGAGCCTGGCTACGGAGGAACCGGAGAGCGGCACTGACTCAGCTTATTCTGTGGAAGCCAGCACAGTGAACATCAGAGGTACATGAACTTCATTGTTGGTGATTTGTTCTGAACTACTTCAGTGGTGTAAACATCAACAGGAGCTCATTTTACTGCTTCACTCCCTCTCTCTGCCAGTAAGTGAGATCAGCAGCTGTGATGTTTGAGCCGCCTCCAGCTGACTCTGCAAAGCGCCCTTTGGTTAATGTTGCTACGCCTAACGAGCTTTTCAGTCGAGCGTGACACAGTTTACAGTCTTTAGTGTCAGATACACGTAAACTACATTTAGCTAAAGCTAACGAGCTAATTCAAAAGGTCATACGTGTGCTTGGTGATCTGTTAGATAGATAGATAGATAGATAGATAGATAGAGTACTTTATTTATCCCTGAAGGGAAATTCTGCTACATATAATATGCTAACGGATTGATGCTAATGCTAACAACAAAAGGTTAGCATCCTCACCAGTTGATAGTCCGTATGGAAAACGAGCAATTGCAGCATAGAGCTAACTGAAATCTAAATAAGTTTGGCCGGAGTTGCTGCAGTGCAAACTTCCCCATACTACAAAGCTGCTAACGTTAGCCTAAATGCTAATATTTTAACATTCTAACCCCACAAATTAATGTAATTAGCTAATGATATACCACCATTGGCTTTGAAAGTAAGGTGCTAAGCTCGTTAGCCGGGCATGCTAACACAGACTTAAACTTTTGCTCTGATGTTTTTGGTTTTGAAAGTGTACGGAATTGCTAACATTAGCCTAACGCTAATATGCTAATATGCTAATATTTTAGAATCCTGGAATCTACTAACACACAGTGAATGTTTGAGCCTTTTCCAATGAAATCACAAAGTAATGTTAGCTAACGATATGCTCCATTGACTTTGGAAGGAATGTAGGTGCTAAGCTAATTAGCCGAGCATGCTAACGCATTGTTTGAGCCAGTCCTTGAACTTTTGCTCTGATGTTTTTGGTTTGTTTAGCTATAAACATTATAGCACTGCTACAGTTGCTGTTTTACTCGTGTGATTTCAATGACATTGTGTGACTTTGTGTAGATCTCCTGCCATGCTCAGCCGCTGTGTGTCTGAACGGAGGCTCCTGCTACAGAAAAGGAGTGCAGAACATCTGCCTGTGTGCACCTGGATACACCGGACAGCACTGCGAAACAGGTCCTCCTCTTAACCTCTAACCATACTGACCCGCGTACTGACAGACGAACGATACGTGGAATAATACGGGCTTGTGTTGTGTGTCTGCAGATGTCGACGAGTGCCAGTCCAACCCGTGTCTGAACGGAGCCACCTGTCTGGACGGAGTCAACTCCTTCACCTGCCTCTGCCTGCCCAGCTACGCAGGAGAGCTCTGCGAACAAGGTCAGCCACAGCTGGGTCATGACAAAGTGGTGCAAAATGTGCAAAATCAAAAAAGAAGGGACGATACCGAGAGCCGTGTTAATAAATCTGCACACTGTCAGTCGTGACGGTGCTCAGCTGTCTTCCAGCACTGGGCGTCGGCCTCTCCGTAAGATTAGTTCCAGCTTCTCGTCCAATATTTCTGCCATTACTGAGCAACTAATGGAGGTTCAGGCCTTACAAGCTGACTCTGAGGATTAATATTTTCCAGCTTTCAGAGAATTTCAGACGTCGCTCTCAGAGTTCTTTAAAGAAATGTAAAATGAAACGACGTGTTTTTGTAGCTGGGTTTGGTTTGTTGTTGTTGGATTTGTGCATCACTTACTTTACTCAGATTTCAATAGTCGGGTTATTATTTCTCAACTTGTTAAAACGTTTTCGGTGAGGGGTGTCGATTAGCTCAGTTGGTAGAGCATCCGCCCCGTGTACGAAGGCTCAGCAGCGGACTGTGGACTGTGTTCATGAATATTCAGAGGATGTTGATATGTAATTAGTTCAACAGTTCATCAACATCTGTTCTATCATATACATTATTATCACTGATGCATTAACGTGAGCATATCAGTGTTGCAGCTGAGCTAACGACAGATGTAAGGCTAACATAGCTAATGTTAGCCTTACATCCAAGCTAACTAAGATAGATAATGTTAGCAGTTAGCTACATTAGCATTAGCTCCAAACCAACTGGATCCATAGAGTTTATTAATGTCAGAATTACATTAGCATTAGCTCCAAGACTGCTAATTTGCATTCATGTTTATCTCCAAAGAAGCTAATGTTAGCAATGAGTTGACCCTGACAAACATGTGTAAAGAAGGTCAGCTAAAGTTAGCTTTACATACAAGCTAACTAAGATAGCTACATTAGCTATATCTCAAACTAGCAAAAACAACAACAGTGCCTTATATTATTAGTTACAGTAGCTAAGTTAGCCTTTTCACAAAATTAGCGAGAATTATTAGCTTTAGCTCTTCTGCTACTTATCAATGTTTCCATCATAAAGTCTGTAAATCACCTCGGTAGTGTAACGTTATTCCCTGTTGGTCTCAGAGGCTGTGCTCCAACCCGGTCCGGTCTGGCTGCTGAGCCCAGTTCTGTTAGCATGCTAACGGCAGATTCAGTTAGCAGCAGCTAATTAGCGGTTAGCTACTTTAGCAAGTGGTGAGGCTAAAGCTATCTGTCCATCAGTAAACTGGTTATTGATTGGCGTTTACAGTAGTCAATAGCGAGTGTGCGTCACACCACCACTGCTATGCGTTGCAACTAGCGTTATGAGCTAGCATCAGCGTCTACCTTCCAGTGACCGCGGCCGGACGTAACGTAGAAACGCTGTGTGTGTTTCATGCAGCAGAAGACGCAGCTGTTGTCCTCTCGTAGCTTTCAGATAATTGCTCGATTATTTTGCCAGAAAGCTTCTGCAGCTGCGTGACATTGAATCTCTCCAGTTTCTCTCCACTCCGCTCGAAGGAGCCGAGTCGTGAGTTAAAGCTCAGCATTCATTAGCGAGCCCGCAGACCTCACCTGACCCTCCAGGTGGCTGCACAGAGGTCTCATTAAGACGAGGCGGGCTGACGATAGCTCGTGCCCCGAAGCCTCAACAGCAACTTTCCATCACGACTTTCTTTATTGGCACGAGCCACCGACACAAAACATCCATTGTTTACTGAGCTCGACAAAGCAGAGACGTGATTATGTGGCTTCAAGTCGTTGTGTATCAAACTAAAAGTGTGTGTGTGTGTGTGTGTGTTAATGGAGAGTTGTGAGGGTTAATGAAGTCCAACTGTGTGTTATTGAGCTCATACAGTGAGGGGCCTTCATCCCCCAGCTGGACCTTGACTCTCTTTCTGTCTCTCTGGCCTGAACAACAGAGTCTGATGCACAAATAAACAAATCAAAGTTGTTGTGCAGCTGCAGTGGGTTCATTGTTACGGCGGCACGGCTCCAAATCAACTGGCTGCGGGCAACGTGTGACGCATAATCAGCTCAGTATACGGCATGAACTGTACTGTAAAGCAGCGCCGCTTTCTGTCTTCTGTTCGCAGACACCGAGGTTTGTGGGTTCGGTTGGCAGAAGTTCCAGTCTCACTGCTACAAGTACTTCACGCACCGCCGGACGTGGGACGCCGCGGAGAGGGAGTGCCGGCTGCACGGCGCCCACCTGGCCAGCATCCTGTCGCAGGAGGAACAGCTGTTTGTCAACCGTAAGTTTAAGATGTGGAATTCAGACCCTACAGAACCGAACAGAACCCTCTGAACCAGCAGTGTCCAGTCTAACAGTGAATACAGCAGCCTACCGAGGTGGTTTTCTTGCCGGGTTTGGCTCCTGGCATCCCGGGGCTGAGTCAGTTCAGTTAGCTACATGGCTAACAACAAGCTAACCACAGTTAGCAGCTCACTAATTAGCAATCTTTACATCAAGTTATGGTAGCTAATGTTAGCAGTGAGCTAAAAAAAAACAAAAAACTAATTAAGTTCATAACATTAGCTAATGTTAGCTTTACATACAAGCCAACTAAGACAGCTAATTTTAGCAGTTAGCTACATTATCTTTGGCTCCAAACCAACTGGATCCAAACAGTTAACTAATGTCAGAATTGCATTAGCATTAGCTCCAAGCAAACTCTAAAATACCATGAAGAACACCTGAAGACACTGAAGACACTTTGTGTCAGTGTTGGACAGACACTGGAGGACAGAGGACAGATGTTGTTGACTTATACTTAAAATATAATATTTTTTAATAATATATTTTAAAGTATTTTGGGGCTCCACATCGGCAGTCTGCGTCTGCCTGTAAAAACTTTAAAGGTCAGAGCACTTTTAGAAAACAGTGTTTGGAGAGCGGCCAGTCTGCACTTTAATCCTCTGAAGAGTGTTAGCGCGATAAAACAAAGTTTTCACAGAGTCAAAGCTGCAGGCGGACATGAGACGCACTCAGCCTGAACGTCTTCTGCTCCACGCTGTGTGTTTGTTCACACTCTTCATTATTCAACATGTTCACCCACAGACTGTAAGACTTCACCTGCTCCTGTTTTTTCTCTGCAGGTCTGGGAAGTGATTACCAGTGGCTCGGCCTCAACGACAAGATGTTTGAGAGAGACTTCAGATGGACCGACGGCAAACCACTGGTAAGACAGCGTCTAACATCAGTCTGTGGACGTCCCGCAGACTGTCTAAAACCTGGACGTAGTCTCTGTGACATCCCAGCAGACTGTCTAAAACTTTTTGTACCAGGCTGTAAACATGTTTATTTCTGCTGTGCAGTTGGACATTTGAACATGGGGACTTATGGAGACTGACTCAGCCTTTTTTTCACGTCCATACTCTTTTTAAGAATGTTGTTCTTGTTGTTTAACTTCCTCTTGGAGGGTTTGACATGTTTCTCATGGAAGGAGGGAACCTCCATCTCTTGTTTCTTAGTCACGATGACACACTCTCACACACATCAGCTGTTGAAGCATGTGAGCTGAGCCGGGCCTGAAATCTGATCCTGGACGGGTTGGACGGGGACTCTGCTGTTGTAATGTGTTATCATTCAGAAATGAGGCACGCCCGTACTGAGGCTCATGTTTGGACGTCCACGTGTTCATCCGTGGACGTCCTGTTCATCAAGCTGCAGCAGCGCCACACTGTGCTCTGTCTGTGAATTACATCCACATGTTTGAAATGAGCTCCATCTCCTCATGAGGATAGGTGGAGCAGGATCAGTAGTTGGTGGGATAATTCCTCATCAGGCACGTCCTATGAAAGAAGCTGTACTCGAGTATTTGTTCTGATTACATTACTTATGATCAAAAACAGCCAAACATCAACAAGGTCAACAACAGCAGACACAGCAGCCAGCTAATATTACTGACTAGTCCAACAGCAAGAGGCCATTATATCCACAGAGACTGCTGAGCCCGGGGAGCTCCGGTTCTGGCATGACACCGGCTCCACTTCCCATCAACATTCATGTAAACCTCCTCCTTCTTCTTCAGCAGCTAACAATCTGAGCTAACATTAGCTACCAGCAGCTAACAAACTAAACTTACATTAGCTAACAAACTGGGCTAACATTAGCTAACAGCTGCTAACAAACTGAGCTAACAATAGCTAACAAACTGGGCTAACATTAGCTAACAGCCGCTAACAAACTGAGCTAACATTAGCTAACAGCCGCTAACAAACTGAGCTAACAAAAGCTAACAAACTGGGCTAACATTAGCTAACAGCCGCTAACAAACTGAGCTAACAATAGCTAACAAACTGGGCTAACATTAGCTAACAGCTGCTAACAAACTGAGCTAACAGCCGCTAACAAACTGAGCTAACAATAGCTAACAGCAGCTAACAAACTGAGCTAACAGCAGCTAACAAACTGAGCTAACATTAGCTAACAGCAGCTAACAAACTGAGCTAACAATAGCTAACAAACTGAGCTAACATTAGCTAACAGCAGCTAACAAACTGAGCTAACATTAGCTAACAGCAGCTAACAAACTGAGCTAACATTAGCTAACAGCAGCTAACAAACTGAGCTAACATGAGCTAACAGCAGCTACAGTTGTCAGTTTACTTCACTGTCCATCATAAACTCTGTAAATCACAGAGAGTTGAGGCGGAGCAGCCGGAGGACATCAGAGGGAAAACCAGAAAACATTTTCTCCATAAAATATGATCCAGTTTCACCAAAATCAGTGAAATAGTTGGTGGTGTGTGACTTAGTGCCGTAAAGCGTTACGTACTTCTCCCGACCCGGAGCCCAAAGTTACATAGTGTGAGAACAGACGTACGAATGACAGAGACACCATTCACCTGATCACAGGTCAGTGTAGCATCAACACACACTTTAAATCACACATTTGTGTTATTGTGTGTTTCGCAGCAATATGACCACTGGAGGCCGAACCAGCCGGACAGCTTCTTCCAGTCCGGAGAGGACTGTGTGGTGATGATCTGGCATGAAGGAGGACAGTGGAACGACGTGCCCTGCAACTATCACCTGACCTTCACCTGCAAAAAGGGAACAGGTACGTCCACGAATACACACCGCACACATAAGGTGATAGTATGTGTTCACAGGTTGTTGTGGCGTCCCCAAGTGGCCAAAAAAAACCCTAATACATCTCACAGTGAAGTCTTTGTTTCCTACCGTCAGTATCGTGTGGGCAGCCTCCTGTGGTGAAGGATGCTCGAGTATTTGGCGCCATGAAGCCTCGCTACGAGATCAACTCCCTGCTACGCTATCACTGTAAACAGGGCTTCATCCAGAGATACACCCCCACCATACGCTGCCGGGCCAACGGCCAATGGGACACCCCGAAAGTCACCTGTACAAGCCGTGAGTAATGATTGTCTGAGGTGCTTTGGTCCAGGAGCACGTGCTTTCACGTCTTCTAACGGTCTTTCTCCGTCGTGTCTTCTCAGCCGCGACCTACCACAAGTCGTTCACACTCCGGCGCGGCAACAACCAGAACAACGAGCAACAGAACCGGCACTACAACCACCACGTCCACCGCGACAAGAGTCATCAGAAACGCTATCAAAACCAAGAGCAACAGCAAAGTTACGACATCCTGCAGAACATCTGGGAATCTTCCCAGCATCAGGTCCAGCAGCTGGAGAGGAAGAAGAGGCATCAGGAGGTCCAAACACACAACGAGGATCAGATGAGACACTGATGGTTGTAAATCAGATTAGCAGGCTGGCTATGTCGGTCCAGAGGCATCGATAGACAGAAAGATGCACTGAACTGTCTATCAATGGCTCTCAACAGGACGAGGGGCAGCGCGTTGTCCAAAAAACACTCCAGGATCTGAACCGAAACACTCGTGAGAATTTAGTTTGATTGGTAAAGTTAGCTTGGTGCTGTAAACCAACAGGAAGCGCCTTCACGGCTCCTAACGCGCCACACGAGTGCTCACTGCTGTGTTCCCGTCGTCCGGATCTGAACACGGCCCGTCAACACAGGTGCCGTCTTCTCTTAAAGGTACGCGGTGGAGTTTTTAGTGTAAACAAACATTTACACTTCGTTTGAATCACGAAGTTTTGGCGCGGAGACTCTCGGAGGGAACTTCACGACCTGCGAGGCGACGGTCACGTCTACTTTTGGAGATTATAGGAACCACGAGGAACCCTGCATGTAGGGAGCGCAGTGTTCTAGAGGGGTAGTAAGGTACTACGAGCTCTTTAAGATATGATGGTGTCTGACAATGAAGAGCTTTGTAGGTAAGCAGTCGGATTTTAAATAAAGGTAGCCATTGCAAAGAAGCCAACGTGGGAGAAATCCTGTCGGTACCTGAACAGCGTGGACTAGTTTTTCTGCATCCGCTTGAGACACGATGCGTCTGATTTTGGCGATGTTACATAGGCGAAAGAAAGCAGTCCTCGAAATTTGTTTTTATGTGACATTAAAGGACAAGTCCTGATCAAAAACAACTTTACGGTGGAGCTGGAGGCCAGGGTGATCCCGTCTAAAGTAACTAAGTCTCTAGAAAGAGAGTTTCTGAGGTGTTTGGATCCAATTACAAGAACTCAGAATCAGAAAGTTGCAGGTCATCAGCTAACTCGGCCACCACGGCGTGAAATCAGGTCGACGTTTCTCTCCAAAAGTTGATTTTGTTTTTTATTATTTCAACGTTTTTCCGCCTGTTTTGCCTAACTGGTCGTAGCGTCTCACTCGAGAGTCTCCTATTCGCGAGTGCTCACTCTTAAAGATTTACTACAGTCATAAACTCCACGGTGTACCTTTGAGTTTGGTCAAACACGGCACATACAAAGCAGCAGCGTGACGTTCAGCCTCACCTGTGGGTTGCAGCGGTACACAGATATCACGGTATATGCCGTGATGAATTGATTTTACCGTGTTGAAAAGGTTTAGTCTGGGGCAACTGGACTTGGTTGTAGATTTATGAAGATGTTTCACGTTATGACGTGATAATTTACTGTTATAACGTGAACGTTCTGTTTATATATTATCACGTTATAACGTGAAACTGATGTAGTTCTATGTTTCTGTAGTTTAAGGTTAACTGATAATAATAATAACAATAATAATAATTGTGTACCGTGATATTTTCCGGAGACGTTAATCGTACCGTTGCAACCCTAACCGCCAAAACACATAATTCACTGACACATTTCTCCAGGAAGCTCTGAGGATTTTCAAAATAAAAGAATTCATCACTTTAAATTATTACCATAACATTTGTTTTTGTTTTTTTTCCCGGCCGTGTAGATTTTTGTACAAAATGTCGAGAAATGTTTTTTTTTTAACGGGAGATTTAAAGGGCAACACACACACACACACACACACACACACACACACACACACAGAGAGCTGAGGAGGAGATTATTGTGAATGTGTGTGTGTGTGTGTTATTAATCATAGGATATATAATATAGATACTATATGAAGCCATATGAATTTAACTTATTGTATACTTTAAAACTATGAATGGACTGTGATATTAAATAAAGGTTTCTGTTGATGATGACTTCCTGTTGCTGTCATGATCGTGTCGTACATGCAGCCGTCACGTATGTTCTCTGCATCAGCAAAAGCTCCTGATGATAAATAAATAAATGAACGTTGTGGTTCACGGCTCGACAGATCTGGGATCTGTGTTTTCAATCCTACCAATAAGGGAATGTGAAAAGTGTGCAGAGACTTTGTTTTGTGATTTGACCGTCTTCTTCCTCTTCATGTTTTCATACATTTTATATATTTTTGTTTTATATGCTTTTTTTTCCTCCATGTGGTTTGATGGAGTTCGCTGTATCGTTGTTTCTTGCTGTACAAATGTCCGTCATCCTGGTTTCTCTGTCATTGTCAGCTGCGTGTGCAATAATAGGAACTCTTATAACACCACCTGTGTTTGTGTAGTTTTATTTTACACCACCAGGTGTCACTGTGCTGCTGATGTTCAAAGCTCTGAAGCTGAAGCTTCATCCACCCGATCGAGTTACAAGCTGCAACCTCAGTGACTGTGAAGCCAAAAAACTGCAGTTCCTCTTGTCATCCACTTGAGGCTGGCTCCAGAAGTGAGTCAGTCTCCATAAGTCCCCATGTTGAAATGTCCAACTTCACAGCAGAAATAAACATGTTTACAGCCTGGTACAAAAAACAGTTTTGGTCTCTATAGCTAATTTCCCCGTTCATGACCACTGTACTGAGGGTGAATTTTTATAGAACTCACCTGTTCAGATTATATTAAGGCTTAAAGTTATGCAGGATTAAGAGCGTGGACACTTTGATTGACAGGTGGGACATCATGGAGACTACGTCCAGGTTTTAGTCTTTGGTGATTTTAAGATTAGTCAAGAGGCGGAAAAGACAGGACGGCTAACATGGCGTCTGCTAAAACCGCATATTTTAATATTTTAATATAATGTGAACAGGTGAGTTGTATATAAATTCACCCTCAGTACAGTTGTCATGAACGGGGAAATTAGCTAGAGAGACCAAAACTGTTTTTTGTACCAGGCTGTAAACATGTTTATTTCTGCTGTGAAGTTGGACATTTGAACATGGGGACTTATGGAGACTGACTCACTTCTGGAGCCAGCCTCAAGTGGACGACAAGAGGAACTGCAGCCACGGAGGTTGCCGCTTGGTTTTGATACACAAACAATAAATATGAGAGTAGTTGCTTGGAAAAAGATAAACTTTCACATTTGTAACGTTGTAGAAAAATGTAGATTTTGTTGATATGAATCAACGGAAACACACCGTCACCAACGTGCCGTCACTTCCGTCCCGTTCACGTATTTCATCTGAGAGCAGCACCATGAATGGCCTCGGTGTTCCAGCGCTCCCTCCCTTTGGAAACACACCGAGCGCATTACTCCATCACAGAGGAACTACACCTGGCAGCCTCCGACCAACAGCCGTCGGCTCCGGCCGGCATGACTTTTATTTTTCTTTGTGCGGCCGCTCATAAGTCGCCATGACGTGTTTGCGATAAGAGGTGAACTCAGTGAGCCCTGTGTGAAGAGACGGAGGCGGAGTCGTGGTTTATGTACTGATTTATTTTTGGGTCCCTAAAGTTTCCTCGTACGCTGCAGAGATCAACAAACAGCAAACGTTGGTCGGATTATACAGAAAATAAAAGATTTAAAGTTTGTTTAAATCTTTGAAGGAATAGTTTGACGTTAGCTTCGGTTAGCATAAACAGTTAGCCTAGCTCTATCCAAAGTTAGCACCTCTAAAGCTCGCTAATTAACATATCTCATTTGTTTAATCCACACATCAGCTTTAGAGCTAAGTAGCTAAGCTAACCTGCTGCTAACTGTAGCTAAGCTTTAACGGACAATCGTCACGTTAAATATTGTTTCTTTGATCCGTATTTATTTGAAGTGTCAAACTATTCCTTTTACAAACTGCATAAACGTTTACAGACTGAAAATAAGACAAATGAAAAGAAACTTCACAGCTGCTGTTCTGTAAAATCAACATTTTATTTCCCACATTAGTCGAATCGTTGCTGAAAGTTATTTTCATGAGTCTGTCCAGCAGTTCTTCGGTGATAAGTGGAGCAGTGGCTTGTCAAAGGTGGAGCCAAGCAAAGCTAACGCAGCACCAGGCCCGAGTGGATGACCTAAACCGGCGTCCGGTGCCAGCTGGTGCCGTGTACGGTGAGCTTACACTTGATCAATGTGCACCGTTTACTCTGTGGATACCCTTACATGGAAGAAGCCCTCGGTGCCTCCACGCAGGAATCGTTGGTATTTTGAATGTATTGTACTTCTGTCTGGTTCTGCAGGCCCGCCGGGTCCGATCTGTGCCTCAGAGCTCAGATAGGAAGCCGGACGCTGCCAGGAAAACCGTGCTCACTCACTCAGCCCGTCTGTGAGCTCAGCACAGCAGAGTGTGGAAATCAACACGGAACACGTTACGTCAGCGCGTTACGTGTTCATCAGGCGTTTTTGTCACGTCACAGATTTTGGTCTAAATTTAGTGTCGACGCTTTAGTCTCAGTTTCATCGAGTTGTCATGGAGGTTGTGCGATTGCACACAAAGTTAATGACGAGATGTGACGAGATGCATCGCTTCGAACTTAAACTGATGCTGGAAATGTTTCAACCTTTGCACAAATTTGTGCAAATTTTGTAGCTTGAAACAGCTTCTTAACGTACAACGAGGTTTGATCGAGATGAAACGCGTCTGTTACTAGCTGGAAAAACACAAAAAGTGTCATAGTCGTCACAGATTTCGGTTTAGCTTCAGTCTCGACATTTCAGTCTCAGTTTCATCAGCTCAGTTTTGTGTCTTCAGACAGAACTTTGGACCAAATTTTGGACGTCCACGTGTCTGTTGCTAGCTCGCTTACTGTCAGTACGTCGGCTGTTTGGGTCCTGTGGTCGAATCGAAAGTTCGCTTTCTGTCCATGAGGCTACAGGTGTCGATATGTAGTTAAAGCAGACTGTAATGATTCACATGCTCAACGCCGCTGACCGTGTTTGTTGTCGAAATGAGCCCGCCGCGGCTCGACTTTAAATGTCAGTTCGTTGGACGTTATCGCATAAATTTGGACTTCTCCCTCCAAAGGTTTGCGTAGGGAAACCAAACAGGTTGGTGGAGCTAACTCGTTGGACTATAAGAAACTACAGTATTTGTATCAAAAATAGCAGTTCATCAAGGCGCTGGATAGATAGTGTGTGCAGATCTCGAAGAAGCGAAGTCATGCTCTGAAGCCAAACGTCTGCAGCTGGTTTGATTCATGCCGGGCATTTTCTGTTGCTGCGTAAGGCGAGCTAATGTTTGCCTCTTGTCCTCCTCTAGGCGTCTTCTACGTGTTCAGTGCAAAAAAATGTAATTTTCTCTTATTTAATATTTGTGGATTTTTGTATTTTTTTCCACTGTTATGTCATGTTTCATGTAAACCAAAGAGACTCGGATAGTTTGGCCAAAGAAGACAAAAAAAATGTAAATATTTCTACAGTATATCAAAAACAGAAATACATTTCTAGATAATAACATCCTACATACTTATAAAACATAAACAATGCTAACAGTTGGGTTCCTTGTTCCTTTTTTGGTGATGACTTGATGATGTTTGGTCCAACACATTTGTATAAAAACATAAAATACTGGACGATATGATGAAGTACAAAGTACCAGTCGTAGCACCTTGTTTAGTGTGGACAGCAAAGATCGGTTGAGTTGTGCTAGGCTTGTATTTCCTACCTGACGAGTTATCACAGGATTTCTTTTTCTTTGCGTGTTTCGTGGCGTCGTCGTCGTCGTCGTCGCTCCAGGTGCCCGAAGTGTCCGTACCGAACCTCGCGGGAACTGTCCTCGGTTCAGACGTTTCCTTGTTTGTATGACGTGTATGGCTGTAGCTGTGATATCCTCCACCCCTCACCCACCCTCACCCTCCCTCACCCACCCTCACTGATTAAATTACATGAACCTTAAATATGTGTAAACGATCGCTCGTGTCGAGTGTCAGGTCCCAGATTACAAAGCAACAACATGACTCATCTTAAGGTTTCCAACAAATAAAGCATCACAGTTTGAATGTGTTTGTTCAGACTTCCTGTGTGTCTTTGTCACGCCACTAGTGTGTTCACCAGTGTATGAATGTGTGTGTGTGTGTGCATGCTGATGTATGTGTGTGTGTGTGTGTGTGTGTGTGTGTGTGTGTGTGTGTGTTATTTGCAGCTCAGTTGTGGCCCTTGAAGCAGTACACTCCGTACAGCTTGTGCTTCTTGTCGGGGAAGCCGTTGAACCTCACGGCGGCCTCCGTGGGGCTGCAGCGCCGACGCGGGCGGGAGATGGGATAACGGACGCTGCCGTCGGCCAACCAGCCGGCGTCGCAGCGGTCGTAGCCGAGCAGCTTCCAGGCGGCGTACATCTGGCCGACTTTGGCGATCTGAGCGCCGTCTTTCTGGCACGCCCTCACCGCCTCGTCGTAGGTTAACTTAGAGGGGTGGATCAGGTAGTAGAACCGACCTGGGAAGAGCACAAGGACGTGAAGATGCTACATTATGCTTTAATAGATGTATATCTCTCTACATACGTACATGTTTTCAGTATTTTCAGGTATTCTTCATGGTATTTCAGAGTTTCTCTCTGTGATTTACACACTTTATGATGGACAGATAGCTTTAGCCTAACCACTTGCTAAAGTAGCTAACGGCTAATTAACTGCTGCTAACTGAATCTGCCGTTAGCATGCTAACAGAACCGGGCTCAGCAGCCTCTGAGACCAACAGGGAATAACATCACAGTACCGAGGTGATTTACAGACTTTATGATGGAAACATTGATAAGTAGCAGTAGAGCTAAAGCTAATATAATAAAGCTAATACAGCTAACACTGAGGATCCAGTTGGTTTGGAGCTAGTTTCTGGAAAAGGCTAACATAGCTAACTGATAATATAAGCTAATGTTGTCAATTTCGCTAGTTTGAGATATAGCTAGTGTAGCTGACTCTTGCTAATATTAGCTATCTTGGTTAGCGTGGATGTAAAGCTAACTTCAGCTGACCTTCTTTACATGTGTTCGTCAGGTCAATTCATTGCTAACATTAGCTTATTTAGAAGATTAACGTGAATGCAGTCTTGGAGCCAATGCTAATGTAATTCTGATATTAATTAACTCTTTGGATCCAGTTGGTTTGGAGCTAGTGCTAATGTAGCTAACTGCTAATATAAGTTAATGTTATGAACCTCACTATTTTTGGGAAAAGGCTAACATAGCTAACTGAAAATATAAGCTAATGTTGTAGATTTAGCTAGAGGGGTAGCTAATGTAGCTAACTGCTAACATGTAAAGATTGCTAAGTAGTGAGCCGCTAACTGTGTTTAGCTCAGTTAGCCGTGTAGCTAATTGAAACCACCTTGGTAGGCGACTGTATTCCCTGTTGGGCCGGACACCAGAGGTTGTGTTCGGTTCCGTGTCCGGCACTGACCCTAGGTTGTAACACACACTTTAATTTGCTCCACCACTGCTTGTCAAACACACACACACACACACACACACACACCTTTGTAGTGTGAGGTGAAGCAGAACACATCGTAGTGGTTCTTGTCCTTGTCTCTCAGTCCATAGTTGCGGACGCCCGGCACCGTGTTCTTCCCTCCGCAGGGTTCTCTCGGGGTGGTGATGGGATACTGGACCGTGCCATCACTCAGCCATCCGGCGTTGCACCAGTCCAGCTTTCCTCGCCACGCCTCGTACAGCTGATCAAAGGACGCCACGATGGCGTCCTGGTCCCGACACGCCCGCTCGGCGTCGTAGAAATTCAGGTTGTAGCGACCCAGACGGGGGAAGTAGGGGAAGACGATACCTACACGGAGAGGTGGGGAAACAGATGACCTGCAGTTAGGAGACAGATGGAGGATCTATCCTCTGGGCTTTGTGTTCGATCCCCGTTATTTAACCTAATGACTCAAATGAAAGCACGTCTCGCTGTGTAAGCACAGCTGCTTCCCCGTCGGGCCGGTGCCAGCGCTCTTGGCTTCAGGCAGTAATGGCTGACACCTCTGGCTGCTCTGACACTGACGTACACGATGCTTACACGACTTTCCCCGAGGCGGTCGCTGCTCGTGCTGTTAAATTTAGCCTGACTGCAGCCTCTTTACAGTCCCGTGACATTTAACAGACTTTTTAAAGAGTCAACTGATTTTTACCTTCCAGGTCGAGAGACACCACCACTGTTCCGTCTTCCAGCCCGTCGATAACTTCACATTTGTATCTCCCGTAATCCTCCAGGGTGATTTCTGTGATGACCAGGGAGGCGTCCATCGGGGAGGAGCCTTGGAGGTGGACGCGTCCATGGAAACTGCCGTAACTCCTTTTGTGATAATCCATGGCGACAAAAACATCCACCTGGAAGAAGACGGAGGAGAGTTTAAGATCAGAAAGATGTTGATCAATGCAACAGCATGAGAACACGACACTGCACGTTAACGTTATGGACTTCTACAGTCAGCCTTAACGTGTACGCGCTACATGGACTTCCTCGTGCACACTAAAGGCCCTTTGCGCCGTGCTTGCTGCTGGATCTGGAGCACCGAAGCCAGGGTTAAGTCCGTGGAGCTATCGTGGCTCAGGAGGGAGAGCGGGTCGTCCACTAATCAGATGTTTGGCGGTTCGACCCCTTCTTCTTCTTCTTCTTCTTCTTCTTCTTCTTCTCCCCTCATTTTTCCTTTTTATAAGCAAGGTGGCACTGCTGAGAGTTTAATGTGGGTACATTGACGGTGACGGTCGGCCATGTCATGGAAAGTTTCGACTTTGACCGGAACGCAGCACGAAATCCCCAAAAAACGAAGACCCAATTATCAGAGTGTTGCTCGTTGGCACAGATGGTGGACACGCACACGGAAACATCTAAAAACACAAAACAATCTACAGTTTATGAAGTGAACGTCGACCTCTTTCAGGTAGTCTGAGGTCAGCTTGGTCCACTTGATCCTCATCTTGCGATTCGGTGCCATTGATTGGTCCCTTTGGATCTTGCATGGTAAAGTAGCGTTTCCGCCTCGCCTCGACACCACCTTCAACTGTTCTGCCGACACCGAGAGTCGAGGGCCGTTCTCTGAAACACAGCGACACAAAAACAGAAAATAACGTAAGGTGAACAAATCAACTGTCTGAACGCAGACTCTCTTCTTATTTACTGGTTCTGTTCAGTATTTTTACACAGCTTAGCTGAGTAGCACCTAGCAACGACTAAATGTTTCCATCATAAAGTCTGTAAATCACCTCTGTACTGTAACGCTTTATAAAATCATTTTATTTCTGTATCATGTCAAACGCTGAAATCTGTTTTCGTCTGTTTTCATCTTCAAATGATAGAAATAAAAATGAACTTTGTTTTACTGAGGCGACACATCGAACAAATGAGCTCTTCCTGACTAACAAACTGTTTCAGTCCGTCACGTGTCTCAGAGTCTCTTATTAAATATGAATGTTTTACACATTTACCAGAATAATCAGGTCCATTTGAACCTTTTAATAGAATAACCAACATGTCAGATATGAGAGCTGAGCTAATTAGCTAACAGCAGCTAAAAAACCTGAGCTAACATTAGCTAACAACAGCTAACAGCAGCTAAGAGCAGCTAACAAACTGAGCTAACAGCAGCTAAGAGCAGCTAACAAACTGAGCTAACATTAGCTAACAGCAGCTAACAAACTGAGCTAACATTAGCTAACAGAAGCTAACAAACTGAGCTATCATTAGCTAACCACAGCTAACAAACTGAGCTAACAGCAGCTTACAAACTGAGCTAATGTCAGCTAACAAACTGAGCTATCATTAGCTAACAACAGCTAACAAACTGAGCTAACAGCAGCTAACAGCAGCTTATTACAGATTACTCAAAGTGACTCGAATGTCGCTAATCTTTCTGACTCTGTGGGGTCAAAGGTCAACAGGAAAGCATCACAACCAATAGAAAACAGGAAAGCGGTGACCTCCGCCTCATTAGACTCATTAGTGAGCGATGCTCACGTGTTGCACGACTAACACATCAAACCTGATGGCTGCATGTTAGTTCAAACAAACTTTTCTCACCTGACGAGATAACTCTAATCTCGCTGAGCTAATCACCCCCCCACACATAGCCGCGCTATCAGCGAGCCACAACGAGCTGATAAAGTGAGGAAACAGACGACGCTGCAGAGTCGTGAGTGTCGTGAACGAAACTCAGAGAGGGACGCCGGCTCTGACACTCACCTGTCACATAGATGGTCCTCGAGTGCTCCAGCTCAGGATACAGAGTGTCTAAGTCGCTGTTGGCCACGCTCAGTGAAATCAAAGCACAGATCAGCACAGGAATCATCTTCACGCGCCAAAAACTGGAGGTCTGATCACTGCAGAGACACACAACGAGACATTAGAGCATGTGGGTGATGCTAAACAGTGTGTTCCTGTATCACGTAAAGGTGCAACACATAGAGAGAGAGGGAAGTTATGCAGCTCAGTGTTTCTATCTGCAGTGCACCACCCTCCAAGAGGCTGCATCCTCCTCGTCACTGCAGACAAAAAGCACAAACTAAAAATGTCAAATCCTCGTCCTGAAGTTCTCAAACGCCGCGTCGGAATCAGAAAAGCCGATCGCAGAAAAGGGTCGCCCCCAAATCGTCCTCAAGCTTCACGCCGCAGAGGTCGACACGAGAGCACGAACATGGATGTGAGTGTGGAGAGGGTGGAGAGGGTGGAGAGGGTGGTACGTACTGTGCAGTAAATATTCCCTTGTCATCCAGCAGAGCGAGGCAGCTGCATGTCCCGCTGACACTGACAGTCCACAACTTCAGAGGGAGAGTGTGCAGCGTCACCCCCACCAACACCACCACATCAGGCTTCATTCACACACACACACACACACACACACACACACACACACACACTGCAGCCCATCCTCTACACACTCATCCCAAAAAAGGGATTCACCGTTTCACTTCCACTTCTTACTGTTTTTATGGAAGTTAAAGGATGCCGATGTTCAAGTGACTCACATGGAGACGCAGCAGCAGCCAGCTAATATTACTGACTAGTCCAACAGCAGTCAGCCCAGCTCGGCGTCTGTCTTTCAGCCTTTTATTTCACCAAGCTCTCACCAACCACTAAAAGTCAGTCCCAGATTTACTCTTGTCCGGCGGCTTCTTGCTCGCTCACTCTCTCCTTTTCTCTTCTTAGCTTCCTCCGTCAACGTCCTCTTCACTCTCTTCTCCTCTGCCATTATGTCCATAGAAGCTGCTGACTGCTGGGCCTGAAAACCTCCTCTTCTTCTTCTTCTTCTTCTTCTTCTTCTTCTTCTTCTTCTCGGTGGTCCAAACTTCCTGTGCTACAAACACTAACACTCCCCTGGTGCTCTGAGCTCACAGTCCGGGCAGCCCGGCTAACAAACTGAGCTAACAGTAGCTAACAAATGGAGCTAACATTAGCTAACAGCAGCTAACAAACTGAGCTAACATGTGAAATAGTTGGTGGTGTGTGACTTAGTGCTGTAAAGCGTTACGTACTTCTCCCGACCCGGAGCTCAAAGTTACATAGTGTGATTATTAATGCTCCTGATTGTTTTCAGCTCTAATTTTAATATTGCAGCTTTGAGCTTCCGTAGTGTTTCTTTTGAAGCGTGTGTTTGTGTGTGTGTGTGTGTGTGTGTGTGTGTGTGTATGTGTGTGTGTGTCATTTGGATTGATTCCTCTCCACCACCTTCCATCCCCTCCACCCTTATCTTTCATTCACTCCATCCCAAACTGCTGATGCGCTGGCCCCCTCTGCCAGGTGGAGCTCCTGCAGTCAGCAGAATAACTCTGCAGCACACACACACACACACACACACACACACACACACACACACACACTGTGCCAGTTACACACACATCACTTATTACCCCTCCCTGCCTGAAAATAGTCATTACGCATACCGGGACAGGACGAGGGGGGTGGAGGGGGTGGATGGATGGATGGATGGAGGAGGGGGGGTTTGCAGCGATAAGTAGGTGGAGCTTGGGGTGGGGGGTGGGTGGGGTGGAGATGTGACATGTCCTTTTTTTTTAACTTTGAGTCAGACTCTGCAGGACACGAGGCGAGCAGGTGATGTGTGAAATGAGAACAGAGGCGAAGCGAGGAGGGCGGGAGGTGGAGCGGCCGAGAGGACTCTGCAGCAGCAGAGATGATGCAGGGAAGGCGGAGAGGGTGGAGGTTCAGCCTCCATCAGGCTCCATCAGTGGTGAAATTTATAAAAAGTACACTATAAAAACAAAAAACTTGTTTTACAGCAAAAAACTGGCAGCTAGAATTTTACCGTAATACATGAAGTAAAAAGTTAGACAGTATAACTTTTTCCCAATATTACGGTAAAAGGATGTTAGTATTGTTGATTTCATGGGTAAGATTGGCGCCTGAATAAAGGTTTTGAAGTATGACTGTGTTTTAGTGTGTACACAGTTAAACACAGTCATACTTCATATTTTACGGTCTTTTACCGTCATGGTTTGTTGTTAAATCTACACATAATGTAGAACACATGATATCATCAGATATTAACGCTGAATACTTCCTCCACCTTCAGCTGTTGGACACACTCAGCTGTTTATGACGGAGCTAAGACATCATCACACACACACACACACACATTCCCCATTCACCTGTGTGGAGGGTAAACAAGGCCAAGGCTTTATAGGCCAGGTGTGTGTGTGTGTGTGTGTGTGTGTGTGACCTATCATCGACATCATGTTGATGGTTCCTCTCAGTCAGGTTTGAGGACACAGTTTGTGTCTGCAGAGAACACGTGACACCTGTTAGCTCAGTTTGTTAGCTGCTGTTAGCTAATGTTAGCTCAGTTTGTTAGCAGGGGCTGTCTGGACTGTGAGCTCAGAGCACCGGGGGAGTGTTAGTGTTTGTACCACTGTGCTGGTGTCGTGCCAGAACCTGAGCTGGGCGAGCGGGCAGTGTAACCGGGCTCAGCAGCTTCTATGTACATAATGGCAGAGGAGAAGAGAGTGAAGAGGACGCTGACGGAGGAAGCTAAGAAGAGAAAAGGAGAGAGTGAGCGAGCAAGAAGCCGCCGGACAAGAGTAAATCTGGGACTGACTTTTAGTGGTTGGTGAGAGCTTGGTGAAATAAAAGGCTGAAAGACAGACGCCGAGCTGGGCTGACTGCTGTTGGACTAGTCAGTAATATTAGCTGGCTGCTATGTCTGCTGTTGGTGACCTTGTTGATGTTTGGCTGTTAGCAAAGTTGTCGTCTCGCTAGTTTTTGATCAGAAGTAATGTAATCAGAACAAATACTTGAACACTGACTGTACTCAGATTCAAGAAACAAACATGTTCCTGATCTGGGATGAGATCAGACTCACTGATTGGGTTCTGTAGTGTTTTGTCCCAAAGAGAACCGAGGGTCTCCTCCCAGTCCCTGATTGTTATGAGTCACTGTAAGATGCCAAGCGAGGGGCTGCAACACGCCAAAACAAACACATGCACTCATACACAGCTTTATTTTGAAAGGTCAGCAGTGTTTGTGTGTGTGTGTGTGTGTGTGTGTGTGTGTGTGTGTGTGAGTTTGGCAGCTAAGAGTGTAAATAAACATCAAATAGAAGAAATAGTTCTATGATGACAATTTTTTGGCAAACTGCTTTAACTAACTTTGAGAAATCAGTCCGTTTGCTAGCAGCGTCAGTCGCTCATTGGACCGGTTACAATGAAATCTGCCATCATCAAAGTAACTAAAGTGACACCAAAGAAGTGCCACATGACTTCAGACCAATGACAGTATAAAGAATAGACACAGGCAAGCCAAATATCAGCGTCCACGCTCTTAATCCTGCATAACTTTAAGCCTTAATATAATCTGAACAGGTGAGTTGTATATAAATTCACCCTCAGTACAGTCGTCATGAACGGGGAAATTAGCTATAGAGACCAAAACTGTTTTTTGTACCAGGCTGTAAACATGTTTATTTCTGCTGTGAAGTTGGACATTTGAACATGGGGACTTATGGAGACTGACTCACTTCTGGAGCCAGCCTCAAGTGGACGACAAGAGGAACTGCAGTTTTTTGGCTTCACTTCACAGACACAGAGGTTGACGCTTGGTCTAAATTTCTGTACTTTCATATTTACGCTCGCGATTTTGAGAACCGAAGTGTGTTCATGCTGTCCTCAATGGACGCCATTTTGTTTATGTAGGTGAAGCGGAGGGAAAATGAAGCTGCTGCAGCTGAAGGGTCGCTGAGGCCGTCAAATGATGGCGGTAACAACGCTGTGTCATTTCTAAATGATCCAGCCAAACTGTGTTTCTTTTGATGGAAAAACAAACTTTTATTTATGTGGCACCCACAGCTGCCACTCAACTAACTAATATCACGGTAAAAGGATGTCAGTATAGTTGATTTCACGTTCAAGCTTGGCGTTTTATAAATAATATAAATATTCTGTATACATTTAAAATGCTGTATAAATAAATGTTTTGAAATCATATTTCATGTCATATTTTACGGTCTTTTACTGTCATAGTTTGGCGCTGTTAAATCTTGGTTGGTTACAATCTAAACTTGCGTTTAACAACACGAGTCTCAGCAGTGCGTGACCAGAATAACACGAGATTACACGAGAAGAAGGTTTATCAAAGTTCTGCAGTTTTCTGGTCAACAGTCAACACAGAGAGAGGCAACTTTTATATGGAGGACGGCAACTGCCAAAATCAAGAAATCCAAATGAAATGCAGCAAAACAACATTTGTTTACATTTATCACTTCTTTATTTTTGGCACTTCCGGTCCTCCGTAGTCTTCCTGGGCTTTGTAATGATGCACACTCGTTGCTGCAGCTGCTCTCAAACATGTTCGAGGACCGGGTGGAAGTGTTTAAGTGTTTGAACGTCGCACATTAACGGTTACGAGGAGAGAACAAAGCTCTCGAGTTAAACCGCCACAGAGACGTGACTCACTCGAGGTTTCCAGTCCATGTTTGGTAACTTCGTTTATTCGTCTTCCATTAAACGTTTCTACGACCTTCAACCTGAAACAGGCTCAATGAAGTCCTGCTGAAATACTTTAAAACTAATCTAAATATTTTTACAGTTTTTGAAGTCTGAGAAGAAAAACCTGCTGATGTCATCAGGACTATCTCCACTGAGACGGCGCTGTTGAGTTGCATTGTGGGAAATGTTTTTAGAGCTTAACCATTTATTGGACGGATCGAATGTCTCCGCAGACTGTCTAAAACCTGGACGTAGTCTCCGTGACGTTCCCGCAGACTGTCTAAAACCTGGACGTAGTCTCTGTGACGTCCCCGCAGACTGTCTAAAACCTGGACGTAGTCTCTGTGACGTTCCCGCAGACTGTCTAAAACCTGGACGTAGTCTCTGTGAGGTGTCATGACTACAGTATAGAAGTCTCTCCCTATCTGACTGTTTTTACAGGAAAGGAAGAGGAAGTAAACAGAAGTACACTTCCTGTTGATGCTCAGACAAACAGCTGCTCCTCTTCCTCTTCCAGTCTCCGGTGTTCTGTCATGTTGAAGACGCTGTCACGCCTCCTTGGAAACCGTCCTGATGTAATAAGTGTTGTTGTGATGTGACGCATGAATCTGCTGGCAGTTCTTCTTTGAAAATGTCTCGGCTGTTAGTGAAGAGTCACACCTGCTCTGCTGTTTTTCTGAGAGAGCCAATGAGAGCCAAGAACACACACCTACAACACACCACCACGCCACCTGCACCACCCTAGCCTGGTCCCAGATCAGACCTCTGATACGTTCACCATACGTTGATACACGTACGCACCAAGCAGCGACTTCTGTGTCTGTGAAGTGAAGCCACAAACTGCAGTTCCTCAAACGTCCACTTGAGGCTGGCTCCAGAAGTGAGTCAGTCTCCGTAAGTCCCCATGTTACAATGGAGACTATGTCCAGGTTTTATCTGAACTCTTCAGGAACAGCTGACACTCAGTGAAGCTTCTTTCAGATGAAAAACAAAGAGAGGATTCACGAGCAGAGAAACCGTCAGAGGCTTTACAAATATTTCCCAATGAACTCACATGAACATCTGCTCTGCACACGCATGTCCTCACACTTATTCCAGCTCTTCATACTCAGCTGATCGATCATACAAACTAAAGCCAGCAGTTAGCAACACAGTTCAGCTCTTCTACAGTATTCACATTCAAATATACTTCTACAATCTACAATAACTGAACTATCACCTGCTCCTGAAGTAGACTTACTGAAGCTTCAGTGTGTTTATCACTTTAATGTTTGAGCTGATGTTAAAGGTTCAGTGTGTCAGATTTACGGGGCTCTTCCTCGTGTTTTTTCAGGCTTTTTCGTGGTCGCCGTAGTTCCTCCTTCACGCTAGGAAGGAAAGAGTGAAGCGAGGACGTTGCAATCAGGAAGTACACAGCTATAAGCCACTAAATCCTACACACTGGCCCTTTAATGACTTCACATACTGCAGCGTAGTTAACACGTCATCATTTATTATTTTGTTTTAATCATCTGGATTTGAAAAAATGCTGAAAAATTAAAGTGCAATATTTCCATATATTTTCATGTTTCCAATATTTCCATATATTTCTAATATTTCCATATATTTCCCATATTTCCATAAATTTCCTATATTTCAATATACTTCAATATATTTCCAATATTTCCATATATTTACAATATTTCCATATATTCCCATATATTTCCAATACTTTCCATATATTTACAATATTTCCATATATTCCCATATATTTCCAATACTTTCCATATATTTCCATATATTTCCATCTATAAGTACCTCAAAAGTCTACGTCAGCACAGTGGTTACAGCTAGCAGTCCCGCACTAATATCTCCATAGGTTCTTGTTTACTCTTCTGTTTGACGCCGGGTTCTTCACCTCCTCCTCCTGGTCTGGACACGTTCATGATCCACTCGACCGTCACAGAAGCTCGTTCAGTAGGAGAACTACACGAACTGTGAAAACACCAAAAGTCTTAAAGTTTGATGGAGACCCGAGGGGACGCTTACAGACAGAGAAGAGTTACAGTGAGAAGATGTGTGCAGCTGTTGGAGATACCTGATCCAAGAGGGCCTGAGCACAGCGCGGCATGTTTATGACTTCAAGTTCATTTAAAAGTTTAAATTATTACTGCGTGATTATCTTACAGACGTGATCGATGACTCAGTGTGTGTGTTACAGTTCAGTGTTGGCTGTGTCGGGGTGTGAAGTAAGCGGCTCCATAAATCTGGTGACTGGGTGAAACTTTATCTGAGACTGTAAGGAGCCGGGTGGAGGAAACATCCACCTTCTTTACGGCGTGGAGGTGTCAAACTGTTCTGCATAAACGTTGGTTGGTTCCAATAGAGAAGCTTGGGCAAGTTAACCAGACGAACATTTGCCAAACAATGAACAGTCCAGAGCCACCACACTGAGCTTCACAGAGTCCTACCTGGTTCTTTAGCTCCCGTGTCTCCTTTGTTTCTGCTTGTGTCTGAAGGCGTCTGTTACCTGGATTTTCATTAGTATTTCTGCCTGGACTGCTTTTAGTTTGTTCTGAGTTTCAAACATTATGTGGTTCATTGTAACAAAAGACTGACCGGCTGGTTTGTCCCTGTGGAGCTTCATCTTCGTGTGGGCAGTTTAAGTGTTGCTTCAGTCTGATATCACTTGACTGTTGGGGGGCCTAAAAACCCGAGAGGGCCCCCTCAGACTGTGTTTATGTGATGTAGGGGGGCCACAGCGGCTCTCAGGGGTCAGATGAACGTATGGATTCCATTACACGCCTGTCTCTCTGACGTTAACGCTGACTTATGTTGAAAAAGACACAAAGAACATGATGTCACGCTGCGTGTTATATTTCTGTCTCCGTGAAGAAGTTAGCAGTTAGCTACATTAGCTATACCTCTACTTTAGCTATGTTAGCCTTTTCCCAAAACTGGTGAGGTCCATAACATTAACTTATGTTAGCAGTTAGCTACATTAGCACTACCTCCAAACCAGCTGGATCCTCAGCGTTAGCTGTGTTAGCTTTATTATATTAGCTTTAGCTCTTCTGCTACTTATTAATGTTTCCATCATAAAGTCTGTCAATCACCTCGGTAGTGTAACGTTATTCCCTGTTGGTCTCAGAGGCTGCTCAGCCCGGTTCTGTTAGCATGCTAATGGCAGAGTCAGTTAGCAGCAGCTAATTAGCGTTTAGCTGCTTTAGCAAGTGGTTAGACTAAAGCTAAAGTGTTTACTTTCCAGTGAACACGGCTGGACCGGAACAGAACCTCTGAACCAGCAGTGTCCAGTCTAACAGTGAATACAGCAGCCTACCGAGGTGGTTTTCTTGCCGGGTTTGGCTCCTGGCATCCCGGGCTGAGTCAGTTCAGTTAGCTACACGGCTGACCGAGCTAACCACAGTTAGCACTTCACTACTTGTCAATCTTTACATCAAGTAATGGTAGCCAATGTTAGCAGTGAGCTAACTTGGAACGAAAAACCTAATGTGATTATTAAGGCCAAAACATTAGCTAATGTTAGCATCACATCCAAGTTAACTAAGATAGCTAATGTTAGAAGTTAGCTACATTAGCGCATTATACCTGAAAACACTGAAAATATGAGTTTGTGTCAGACACTGGAGGACAGATGGACGGATGGTGGACGTGAATTACAGATAAACTCAGAGAGGTGATAGCAGGGCTGCTCTGTTTGGTGGAAATAGCAGGACAGACGCTGAATGTGCTGCTATCTTCAACCGAGGCCGCCGCCGCCGCTCAGAGCTCTGGAGAACATTTCAGGTCACCCAGCTGACACTGAGCAGATAAGACGTCGCCTCCACGCGTCAAACAACCGCCTTTTCTGCCTCTGAGTTAAAAATAGAACAGAAGTTCTACGTCACACTTCAAAAACATGGAAACGTCCACCCTCCAAACACACACTGACTTCATTTTTTGGGATCCTGCAGCCCGCTCTGTGTGCAGGTATTTCCTCCACTCCCTGATCTTTTCCACTCCGACGTGAACTCGTGCAGGAGCGATGCTATATTCAGCATCTCTGCACAAGAGCGGGAACCCTGACGCAACACGTTTGAGCAGCTGTGAAACAAAACCCGCTCTGGAAAAGTCGACCTGGCCAAACACCGACACTTGTGAGAGCTTATTTGTTCGTGGGTGGGGTAGGAAGTGATGGGTGGGGTATTTTACGGGACGCACAAATAGCTCAGTCAGTTTCCTCGTTGCACACGGCGCACATGTTTTCCTCGGTGGTTAAAGTGGTGGGTTCAAACCGGTCCACTGCCTACCTACCAGCACGTCACCGTCACACCACCGCAGCGGCCACAAAGAGTCCTCAGTGTGGAGCACAGTAGGTCCGTTTGGTGGCCCGGTGGAGGCAGCAGGAGTGGAGCTTAACGGCTCTAACATCCAATCAGGAGGCTTTCTAAGAAACACATAGGATGCAGATCTCCACCCGCTCTCCGCGCGCCGACACTGAAACCATTAAACCCAAAGAGCCAAAGAAACTCAGAGCGCTCCGTCATCTCCAACGTTTGGTCCAAAGTTCACCAGGTGCAGAGTTAATCGCGGTCTATAAACTCCACCAGAAGCGCCCCAGAGCGGGTCTTCACCCGGGTCTACACGGCTGTTCTGTTTTTGACGGACATTGAATCAATGTTGATGCATCGACGCAACTTTCATTGAATCAACGTTGATCAGCATTGAAATATAACATTGATCTTTCATCAGGTTTGAACCCTGAAAAGTTATTTCAATGAAGACAGACATGAAATCAATGTTCGTTCAACTTCAAATCAATCGCTGTTTTATCATTGAACCAACATTGATTCAATGTTATCTAGCCTTGAATATTCAACCTCAACAAAAACGATGATTCTGATGGAGTCTCAACATTGAATCTACGTTGCCTTGATATCTGGGTATGTATCTACGTATTTAGACGCTCATAAACCAGAAAAATGACCAAATCTGAGCAAGTTAACGAAGTCAACGAACTGCTCGTGATTGAGCGAACGTCGATACTATCGTACCAACCCCGATCACTACTGCGTCCATCTTTCTATGCAGTCTATGGGAGGAGCTCACGAGCCAAAAGGTGAATCAATGGTTTGATATTTAACGTCTGACTTCTCATCTTGCTCATCATTGTTTTGTCTTATTTTGAAGGCGACATGAAGGTAGTCGAGTAAAAACTGCAACATGAGGCAGAAAGGAGTATAAAGTGTCACTAAAAGGAGCTAAAGGACGGAGAAAGGCTGAAGTAATGACACTTTAAGGAGGTGATAATCTCCACCCTCACATTTGACCCTCCGCCTCTCTCCTCACCCCGTCCTTCCCCACCGTGAGAGGCTAATTTACGACGGGCCGATCCGCTCTCCCGCCTGCCTTGACCCTGAGGGACACCGTACAGTTCAAAGTTAATGTGCTTCTTGGTCGCAGCATGGCACTGTGCTTTAAGAAGCTGTGTCTGTGGGCTGGGGTCGTCTTTATACCCCTCGTTCTCAAAGAGGGGTATAAAAGGAGCCGAGGGGGGCAGGGGAGGTGAGAGCCAAAGGTCAGAGTTCAGGCCCTGTCACAGCCGAGTCTTATGAATGAAATTATACAGGTTAATACTCGGAGCTTCAGGGTTACAGCTCATTTCCTGTCTGCTATGTGAAAGTAAAATAAGTGTCAAAGATGATAATAATAAAAAATGTATTGGACAGTGAAGTAAACTGCTGCCAACTGTAGCTGCTGCTAGCTAAAGTTAGCTCAGTCTGTTAGCTGCTGTTGGCTAATGTTAGCTCAGTTTGTTAGCTGCTGTTAGCTAATGTTAGCTCAGTTTGTTCGCTGCTGTTAGCTGATGTCAGTTCAGTTTGTTAGCTGCTGTTAGCTAATGTTAGCTCAGTTTGTTAGCTGCTGTTTGCTAATGTTAGTTTAGTCTGTTAGCGACTGTTAGCTAATGTTATCTCAGGTTGTTAGCTGCTGTTAGCTAATGGTAGCTCAGTCTGTTAGCTGCTGTTAGCTCATGTTAGCTCAGTTTGTTTGCTGCTGTTAGCTCAGTTTGTTAGCCGGGCTGTCTGGACTGAGCACCAGGGGAGTGTTAGTGTTTGTACCGTTTGTAGAGTTTTGGACCACCAGGAAGAAGAAGAAGTAGAAGAAGAAGAAGAAGAAGAGGAGGTTTACAGGCCTGGGTCAGGGAGTGGAGCCAGTGTCGTGCCAGAACCGGAGCTGAACGATACGTTAGCAGCTCATTTGGTGAACTATAAATAACTTATCCACTCATAGTGTTAACCTGCGGGACATCAGGCCGCGTGTTTTGTGCGTTCTTACGGGAAACAAACTAGCTTGTTTTGAGCAAACGGTCGGCCTTAACGGAGAGCTTGTCGTGTGGTCCGTGGAGACGGAGGCGAATGAACGTCCTGTTCAGAAAAACCTGACCGCCTCGCGTTCACGTAAACCTTCGCCACAGTCGCGTTTTTTGGGACGAGGCGTGTCTCTCCGCTCACCTCCAAACATCTGTAAATATTCTGCGGCTTCATTTGTCTCTTCATGTTTTTAACCACCTTGAATAAAAAGTTCATTTATACTTCTGCTAAACAGAAGATGTGCCCTCAAGAAGCTACACAAACAGTGCTGAACACACACACACACACACACACACACACACACACACACACACACAGACTATTTAGGGTTACATTTCCTTTCAAGCTCCAGCCGGTCGACGGCAAACACATTACTCAACGCGACAGAAACGTCTATTCACGATTCACAAATACACAAACCTTCACCTAATTAACATCTGAACTCACGTATGCCTGCACACAACAGCAACACACACACACACACACACACACACACACACATTCACCCTGTTGTTTCCTGATCAGATTAACTGTGCATGTGTGTGTGTGTGCACAGAATACACCCCCCTTTCATTTAAAGGGTTGACACTGCAGGCCACAGTCTATGTATGTGTGTGTAGGGTGGGTGCAGGGGTAATGGGTGGGGGTCAGGGTGGAGCCGCCGAGTCTAAGCCAGCACACAGAGAGGGGTTGTTGGTTGCTCGCACAGCCCCTCGATGCTCCTCAGCTATAAATCACTCGCTGCACAATAATGGTCGACCACAACTATGATAACCGTCACAAATATGACAGGCGACGGCGAGCGGGTCGAACACGAAGCTCGTACTCACACTCCGGTTATCCGAGCGTCTGACTGCAGGGAGGGTGATGTAAAGTCGCGTCAGGCCAATCAATCACAATCGAAAAATGTTCAAGAATTTCAGAAATTCACCGCGGAGCACCGACTGGTTTTAATCAGAGCACTTAAAGGAACAGTTTCACTTTTTCTTTGGGAGACTCAGAACTCCAACAGTTCAGTTTGAAGCTAAGCAAAGCTACATCAACCATAGCTAACTAGCTAGCTAATTAACATCAATCGTTAGTTAGCTAGCCTTTCGCTAACATTAGCTATCAGAAGTAACTAGCTAGCTAATGATTAATATAGATTAGTTAGCTAGCCTTTCGCTAACATTAGCTATCAGAAGTAACTAGCTAGCTAACGATTGATATAGATTAGTTAGCTAGCCTTTTGCTAACATTAGCTAACTTAAGATGGGACTAAATATCTATTATTAAGAATTGAATACGATTATCAAATAATAAACCTGATCGGCCACATCATTAATCAATACACAACCATTAATCAAACCAATAACTAACATTCAGACAACCTTATGAACCTTAACAGTTACCTAGTGTTTCTGTAGCGTTGACAGAACGTTCGTAAATAAACATATTAGCAGTTTGAAGTGAACTAAAGCTCCCTGTGCTGTCCGGGGAAAAAGGTATGTATGAATAAAACTGAACTGTATTAACAATCAAATCTGACAAGCAGGACTGTGAACCAACCGTGGACCGAGAAACAGCAGAACCGTCTGAAGTCCTGACGGTCACTTTAAACCCGAGCAGGGTAAAAGCATCCTTACACCGTAACAGCACCTACAACCTCCGAGCTGCACCAGAAAAGAGTTCCAATAAATGTACAGTATGTGGACTGCTGTAGGCTGATTTGTGTTTCCATCAATCTTCACTGGTTTCTCTACAAAGTTTGAGTTCTAACCTGAAGTGGGGAACCTTTTCTAGTTCTACAAGGAACTCTTAACCAGAAACAAAGTTCTCATTTTCATCACGTTCTACCCAGAATTTAGTGTAAATAGTGATTGGCCTCGAGTTCAATCAACACTCTCAGAAAAACTGGTTCTTGATAAGTTCTCTGGAGAACCTTTTTATCCTGAAGAACCCTTTTATTTGCCGTTGAAGGTTCTTTGAGTCACAATCGCAGCACTTTTGGTGCTTTGGAGAATAAAAGATAACTGGTTCTTTGAGTCCACCTTGCAGCAGCTTGTTCTTTGAAGAACCAATAGGTTCCTTGCAGAATCGACCAACTTGGACCTTTATTTTTCAGGGTGAAGCTGCGATATGTAATCATTTGAATTAAAATATTTAAAGGACTTTTTGGGGCATTTCGTGGCCACCATAATTTCTCTTTCACACTAGTGAGGAGAGGCGAGGTCCAACTCCGACACACTGCGCCTTTAATTAATTTTAGATGCAACATTTTGGTAAATGACGGTAAAGTTATTTATTACTTTGTATAAATTATCTTCACATTGCTGATGAAGTTGTCGTAGATTTTCACACTTCGCAATTAAAAAAGGCAACGCAACAATAATGTCAACAACTCAGTTACATCCACATGAACTTCAGCCGTCCCTTTGTTTTTAAGAGGTGACTGAAAGAACCAGTAATGAGTTCTCCAAAGAACCTTTTTAAAAGGAAACAAAAGTTCTGCAAATGTGACTTCAAGAACTTTTTAACAGAACCGGTCAGTCATCCCCTCAGTGTGCATTAGAAATTAGTTTTAGCTTCATGTTTGTGTGACCAGAGCTCCAAAAAACTGATTTTAAAATCAGATTTTAACAGTTTGTATCATTTATTATACAAACATGCATCATATGTGCTGTGACGGCTGGTCTACATCAAACTGCAGCACACGAGATGTGACCATCACAACAAGTTAATGTTCACACACACAGACAGACAGTGTGTGAGTTATTCCTTCCTAACTTGTCTTTAAACTGTTTTACAGAACAGGAGGAGAGAGGACTGTACCTTTGTCGGCGCGCTGTGCGGAGGTTTGCGGTCCAGATGCGGGAAAGAGGAGCAAAATAATTACGCACGTGTGAAGGTGAGAGGAGCCCGGGCGGGTGTGGATGTTTCTCCTGTTGAGTCCAACTAAAGAGAGCGGCGCACACTCCTCCTCGTGTGTGTGTGTGTGTGTGTGTGTGTGTGTGTGTGTGTGTTGTTTTTACGCGCAGGGATGAGAGGAGTCTGCGCGCGCTGACGCACTCAGGTGAAACTTCTCTGAGAAAAAAAAAAAACTGCGTCAACCTGCAGCGTTATTTCCACGTGCTGGTCCAAACACAGAGACAGAGAGACGGAGGCTGTCGGTGTTTTCTTGGCACTTCGCCTCGGCCCGCATCACTGCAGCGGAGATCCAGAGAACCTGAACCGGACCAGTCTGTGGGTTTGTTGTTTTGAGTCTCAGAGACCCAGCCCCTGTTGCTCAATGTGTGATGACAAAACTTGATTTAGAGAGTTCGAACCCGCTGATCCAGTCTCAGGACACTCAGGCCATAAAACGCTTCAATCTGGAGGACACGATCACAGTCTAGTCTTAAAAGTCTGGACGTAGTCTCTGTGACGTCCCCGCAGACTGTCTAAAACCTGGACGTAGTCTCTGTGACATCCCCGCAGACTGTCTAAAACCTGGACGTAGTCTCCGTGACGTCCCCACAGACTGTCTAAAACCTGGACGTAGTCTCCGTGACGTCCCCGCAGACTGTCTAAAACCTGCGCGTAGTCTCCGTGACGTCCCCGCAGACTGTCTAAAACCTGGACGTAGTCTCCGTGACGTCCCCGCAGACTGTCTAAAACCTGGACGTAGTCTCCGTGACGTCCCCGCAGACTGTCTAAAACCTGGATGTAGTCTCTGTGACGTCCCTGCAGACTGTCTAAAACCTGGACGAAGTCTCTGTGACGTCCCTGCAGACTGTCTAAAACCTAAACGTAGTCTCCGTGACGTCCCCTTAGACTGTCTAAAACCTGGACGTAGTCTCCGTGACGTCCCTGCAGACTGTCTAAAACCTGCGGATCTCCGTGACGTCCCCGCAGACTGTCTAAAACCTGGACGTAGTCTCCGTGACGTCCCTGCAGACTGTCTAAAACCTGCGCGTAGTCTCCGTGACGTCCCCGCAGACTGTCTAAAACCTGGACGTAGTCTCCGTGACGTCCCCGCAGACTGTCTAAAACCTGGACGTAGTCTCCGTGACGTCCCCGCAGACTGTCTAAAACCTGGACGTAGTCTCCGTGACGTCCCCGCAGACTGTCCAAAACCTGGACGAAGTCTCTGTGACGTCCCTGCAGACTGTCTAAAACCTGGATGTAGTCTCTGTGACGTCCCCCGCAGACTGTCTAAAACCTGGACGTAGTCTCCGTGACGTACACGATGGACACGTTCTGCGTGTGAGAGGCTGAGCTGAATGGGACGCGTCCCAGACGAAGTTTACATGGGTGACTCCAGTGTAATCAGGAACAGTTCTGGGAGTTTGGGCTGGTCCCGGTTCAGACGAACCACATGATGTTTCACAACGTATTCACCCGAGGATTAATTACACTCCAGTCATCGTATCCCGTCCCTCCGTCTCTCTGTTTATCCAGCTTATCTCTCTTTCTGCCTCGCCGTCACTTAATTTACAGCGTTCACACCACACCTACCTCTTTATTTTGTCTTCACTGTCTGTTTGTTGTTTTATTACGGTAACGGATGATTTAAGACAGTTCCCTCTCACAGCTTCTCGGGTTATTGAGGACATAATTCAAACAATCCATAAAAGATTTAACATTAAAATATGCAAATTATTATGTTAGCTGTCATCTTTTGTTTCCCCTCCAGAGACTCTGTCAGTTATTGTGTAATGGGCTTGTCAGATACTTTCTTCTTCTTCTTCTTCTTCTTCCAGTGTGATTGACCGAGATGTTTCGAGCTTCGCGCATTACTCGCGCTCGCTCTGCTAAAACTAACCGCCATTAACCCGCTCCATCGTCACGGTCAGCGAGCTTTACGGCGAAAGGTTAAAGTAATAAAGAGTTGAAAGGTCGGCAGTCGGGCTGAACATGAGGTTTGTCTCAGAGAGTAAATCTTGTCGTGGACTTAATGAGTTTTAGTCGGGATGAACCGTTGTCATGTGACGGAGGCGAAGAAAACCGGGCAGTTCTGTGATGGCCAAAAGTATGTGGACAAAGAAATGACATCTGTTTGTTGATTATTCCCTTCACGGCTGCAGGAAGTCATTACGTTGTGATTCAACCAAAATGTTTCGAACTGGGTTCAACTTTTGTGTCAAAACACCGACAGGGAACATTTTACTGCACGGTAACTCCTTTTATTTATGATGTTTGAAAGCAACACTCTCTCCTTTTCTCTTCTTAGCTTCCTCCGTCAACGTCCTCTTCACTCTCTTCTCCTCTGCCATTATGTCCATAGAGGCTGCTACATTGCCAGCTCCAGTTCTGGCACAACACCAGCAGCCCGGTTTGTAAACCTCCTCTTCTTCTTCCCGGTGGTACAAACACTAACACTCCCCCGGTGCTCTGAGCTCACAGTCCAGGCAGCCTGGCTAACAAACTGAGCTACCATTAGCTAACAGCAGCTAACGAACTGAGCTAACATGAGCTAACAGCAGCTACAGTTGGCAGCAGTTTACTTCACTGTCCATCAGTAAACTCTGTAAATCACAGAGAGTTGAGGCTGCCATTTTGTCCATAGACGCTGCTGAGCCCAGTGAGCTCCGGTTCTGGCACGACACCGGCTCTGCGCCCTTAACGGAAGATAAAGACGCATTTTTCTGAATAAGATGTGACGTATGAAACGTCGAAGTCACATGACCGATCAGCTGTTTCCTCGTGGCTCCACACAGATCTGATGAACATTAACACATGAAACAAACACAAACGTCTGATTAACTTCCTGTTTCCTGTCGCTGTTTCACTGATTCATCTCTGACTTTATTGTCACACTGAAACAGGAATCACACTTTTGTCTTCCGTTGATCATTCACCATGTTTGTGGACGTCGTGCGCTTCATTAGTTGATGTGCAACAAAGGAATTTTTAGGAAGCAACATCTCAAACAAGTCATAAAACCTGTGCTGCAGCTTTAAGTGTCCACGCCCGCCGTGTGTGGAGCGTGTGGACAGGGGGTCTTTGTGCTCGTTCAGGGTGGAGTCCAGGGGAATTTGGTTTAATGACATGAACACACACACAGGCCAACACTGAGACTTTTTAAAGGCTGCTGCCCCTCCCCGACAACTTCAATGATTTGTAGCGAGGTCCATTCACGATTCATGGTGCACAGGAACGAAGAACAACAACTTATTCTTCATTGTTTACACCGCGTACTCCACCTCTTCTTATCACACACACTGCTGTCATGGCAACAAGGCCTTAAACTCAGGTTTAGTCACAGTTAGCAGGTCCATAAGTTAAACATGAACTCCTTTTCACATTTAAATGATGAAAAATATTTAATATAATCAGCTAATGTTAGCTGGACTGTGAGCTCAGAGCACCGGGGGAGTGTTAGTGTTTGTACCACTGTGCTGGTGTCGTGCCAGAACCTGAGCTGGGCGAGCGGGCAATGTAACCGGGCTCAGCAGCCTCTATGGACATAATGGCAGAGGAGAAGAGAGTGAAGAGGACGCTGACGGAGGAAGCTAAGAAGAGAAAAGGAGAGAGTGAGCGAGCAAGAAGCCGCCGGACAAGAGTAAATCTGGGACTGACTTTTAGTGGTTGGTGAGAGCTTGGTGAAATAAAAGGCTGAAAGACAGACGCCGAGCTGGGCTGACTGCTGTTGGACTAGTCAGTAATATTAGCTGGCTGCTATGTCTGCTGTTGGTGACCTTGTTGATGTTCGGCTGTTAGCACATCTGATCCTGATCCTCTAAGCGGAGTGGAGCTTTTGAAAACGACTGAATCAAACTCTGTCAGAGTCCAAACAGAAGCTGCTTTCTCAGACCACGTCTGCACCTTCCTCCACCCCGGCACACATGGACTCCGAGCAGCCGCGCTCACATGTGGCTCCCTTAAAAAAAAGCTGCCTCTGTGCAGGATAAGGTAAATACTCGCTCCGGTCATTATGCCCTCCTCCTCCTCCTCCTCCTCCTCCTCCTCCTCAGGTTCAAGGTTAGGAGAGAGAGGAGACATGAAACACAACCTCTGTCTGAGAGCTGTGACGGACAGGAGGGTTCAAACACAGGACAGCTCATGCTCTTAATGGTCCAGCACTTTGATCCAGATTGAAACGTCTCAACAGCTAACAGATGATCAGATGATCGGACATTCATGGTCCCCAGAGGAATGAAGCTTACCGCCTCCGACGAGGCCTCGACGTCTTCTTGCATTACCGTGACGATGACGTTCATGTTTTTTTTTTGTTTTTTTGATGGATTGCCACAAAATTTGGTTCACATGTGACCTCTGTGAATCCTCTGCACGTCACAGATTTACACTGTTCATTTATTCTCTTTTTCATTCATTTACCTTGGACACACATCAGATATAATATTAATATAAATATTAAACTTCGACATCAATATATTATCTACATGTGGAAGAGAGAGTAACAGGAAAAAGGGGCGGAGTCTATAAAAGGGAGGGAAGCTCAGCTGGGCCTTTGTTCCTGCACTGAGACACACCTGGGAGAGCAGGTGAGGCCAGCCTTTGTTTGGTAGCATGATTTTAATATTAAAACTATCGGACCATGAAATAATTCTTTAGATGTTTGTTGCACAAAATGTTTTCCTCGTCAGACTCTTCATGTTTGGTGAGGGACTGAAGCTTGGAGTGAGACAGGTGTGCTCGAGCAGCACTGAGACATTTGAAACCAGCTTTTAGTCTCAGTCAGGACAGGAGGGACGATGGCCAAAGGACAAAATCTGTCTCTGTCTGCACGTTTCTATATAGTTTTCTATTTGTGTTTATGTCAGCACAGGTTCACTTCTTAACAGTTATAGATTTAACTTCTCTGCAAACGTTCAATATTTATCAGGTTTTAATTTAAATTTATCTCAGGTTAATTTTAATGTATGTTTGCATGATGCTACTGGATGCTTGAAAATCTAAACTAACCACCCACATGGACTGTGTTCCAGTTTACAAAGGTATATTGACTTACGTTGCACATGTCTCATTGTTTTTTGGATATTAACGTGTTTCTGTTTCTTTTAGTCCTCCAACAAAAACACTTTCAGAGAAGCCAGCCACTGTTTTTACTAGATTTATTTGATTTCACTTTGAACTTTTCACTTTGAACGTAGTTTAACAGAGTTTTCTGTCACATTAAAGAAGTGACTGTGTGTGCTAGTGCTGCCATTCTGTGTGCTTTGTGTCTTTTGAGTCACTTTAACTTGCTGTGAGGTCAGTTGAGTGTTTTCGAATAGTTTTTATGCAGAACTCCATATTAGACTGTTCAGTCTAGTCCTGTTCATGTTTATATTGATTTGGTTTATGTATTGAATATATAATTGGAGACCAGCACTGTAAATAAAATGTATCCGTTTGTTTGTTTTTGGTCACCTGGTCATATAAAGTATTTACTGGGTGAGCTGACATGTTATCTCATCTTGTGGGCGACAATAAGAGCATATTTGTAGAATCAGTCACACCCAGCTCTTTTTCAACAGGAAGCTTTAGTACACTTGAGGGAGATTGTCTTCCTCAGCTGGGTGTGACTCGTTCAGAGTTTTTAACAAATGTGGAATAATTGCAGATTTGCACGTGAAGCCTCTTTGGAAAGTCGTTCTGCTACATTTACTGAAGCGCAGAGGGAAATGTTGTGCTTTTACTTCACTACATTTATCTGACAGCTTCACTTCAACTCTGATCTCGCGTCATCGCTCAGGAAGTGTTGCAGGAAGAAACCAGTCTCAGCGATGAAGAGACTCTGACGATGACACGGTCAAGTCTTTCCTGTGATGGAACACGACTTTTCTCTGAGGCTGTATCTCAGCGAGCACATGTGAAACAGGAGACTCGCTCTGAGATAAGCTGAGACCGAGCGGCACCTACTGCTGCTGAGAACTCTCTGCGGGAAATACATGATGGTGGTGAAAAGGATGTCGCAGGGTCAACAAGGGCAGAAAGACTCTGAAGAGGCAGCAAACAGCATTGATCAGAAACACATTGTAAATAGTGGAAATGACTATTGTAGTTGCAAACAGCTGATCTGTAATGGAATATCTACACAGGTGTACAGAGGCCCATTATCAGCAGCCATCGCTCTGTGTTCAGACTGCATGTTGTGTTTTGCTAAGCTGCTCTGATAGGGAAGCTGTGACTGTTTGTGTGCTAATCAAGTCAAAATCATGTTTGGTCACGCAGTGAGTGACGTCTACAAATAAAGACAGGTTCTTTTAATTCTCCCAAAATGTACTGAGGCTGAACTTGCAGCTCGGGGGCCCCCTGGTGGCTGCAGGGCCGCATGTAGCAAGAAACGGCCCTGTTGAAACGTCTACAACCAAGTCCAGTTGTTCCAGATTGAACCAGAACTGTCTGTTTGTTTCTGACATGATTTAACCACTGGGTGGAGCAGTTGATGAGGCAGTCTGTTGGAACTTAAAGTTTCATTTTTTATCAATCACTTTCTTTATTTATCCTTTGATTAAGTTCTGACCCGCTATCTACTACTGCCTCATCCTATAACTGTGGATATTTATCTTGTTCTGAATTATTAGTTTACATCAAACAGCACAAATTTTAGCAGAATATTAATGTCATGTTAAATCCACAGAGTCATTCTAGTTTGTATTTTTTCATTCATTTTGATTTTGAATTGATTTGACTGAGGTCAGGAAGTCAATTTGAATGAAGAGCAGAAGGAAAGACTTTGTTCATGTTTGTTTATTCATCATGTAAACCTTCAGTTTGTTCACACATCCCATCAGTAAAGTCTGTTCAATGACTCTTGTTCAATGAGTTCATGTACAGATTCACTTCATCCACACAATCAGTTTGTTTGAGCAGAATCTCACATATGTACAAGAAAAGAATGAATCATCTCCTTATTGATTATTTGATTATAGCTCATAGTCCCTCATTTGTACATTGATTTAAACAACATTTGATCTGACAAACAAATCAATGGAAATGTAATTCTAGATTTCTTTCCAAAATATCTACGATAAAGGAAGGTCTGCTGCTTTCTCTCTTCAGACTCATGCAGTGGAAGAGAAACAACAACATACAAACACATCAATGAATGACAAGATGTCAAAGTACCGCCCATAATGTTTGATTGACAGGTGATCTCTGTGCAGTGAAGAAATGCCACAACAATCAGCTCTCAGCAACAAACATGAAGACAAAATGAGTTTCAGGTTTAAAACACAGAATTTAACCCACTGTCCCTTCAATGACTTCTGTCTATTTCACTTTACTAAACTCAGCAGATCCAGGACAAACAAAAAGTCCAGCATAGAGAGGCTGAGTGAACGTGGTCTGGACTCTGTGGAGGAGAGTCATGGTTTCAGAGACGCTGTAGAAGGACAGAATACCTGCACTGTGATCCAGGTACACTCCAACTCTGGAGGACCGAGGAACTGAGACGGGAGTTTTGACATTGTTGTAAAAAAATTCATAAATGTTATGATTCCAATATAACGACCAAGATTTGTCAATGTGTCCAAATCCAGATTCTTTCCAGTTCCCTGCTCTGCTGATATTCTTGTATGTGACTGCTACACCAACTCCATTCCCACTCCACTCCACCTCCCAGTAACAACGTCCAGGTAGACTCTCTCTACTCAGGACGTTACAACATGAAGTGAATCTGTCTGGGTGACTAGAATAAGACTGTTGTTGATCCGTATATGTCACTTTTCTGTTCCCCTCAGATAATAACAGCTTTGTGTGTGCTGTGTTTGGATCCAGTGTGAGTTCATGTGAATATTTTAAGAACTCAGCTCTGGTCTTGGGCTCTGGTTCTGGTCCTGACAGTGAAACATGGACTTCAGTCACTGTCAGTGAGATATTTGTCCATTGGTCCCTCAGGACGTCCTGTAGTTTATCTCTGAGCTCTGACACAGCAGCTGTCACATCCTCAAAGTACCTCAGAGGACGGATATTGATGCTGGATGAGTCTGTAGATTGGCTGAGTCGTGACAGTGAGGGGTAGTTGTGTAGAAACTGGTTGTGGTCCTCTGTGTGTGAGAGCTGCTCCAGGTCAGCGTCTTTCCTCTTCAGCTCAGTGATCTCCTGCTCCAGCTTCTCCTGAAGATCTTTGACTCGACTCACTTCAGTTTCCTGCTGGGATCTGACCTGCTGCTTCACATCAGACCTTCTTTTCTCCATGAGATGGATCAGCTCAGTGAAGATCTTCTCACTGCCCTTCACTGCTTTATCAGCAGAGCCATTGATAGCCTCCACCTCCTGTTGAAGCTCCTTCACATCTTTCTCTCTGTCCTGGATTCTCTGCTGGATGTTTTGTCGACTCACCTCGAGCTCTCTCTGCCTCTCAGTCCTTTCTGCTGCAGCTGAGACTGTGTCGTGGCCTTTATGTTCATCCACAGAGCAGAGATAACAGATACGCTGCTGATCAGTACGGCAGAACATCTTCATCACCTCATCATGACGAGAGCAGATGTTCTCCTGGAGCTTCTTGGAGGGCTCCACCAGCTTGTGTTTCTTTAACTGGGCGACATCCTGATGAGGCTGGAGGTGATTCTCACAGTAAGATATCAGACAGACCAGACAGGACTTCAGAGCTTTCAGTTTTCTCCCAGTGCAGACATCACAGGCCACATCTTCAGGTCCAGCATAGCAGTGATCATCAGGAGCAGCTTGGAGTCCAGTCTTCTTCAGTTCCTCCACTAAAACTGCTAACATGGTGTTTTTCATCAGGACAGGCCTCGGTATGAAGGTCTGCCTACACTGAGGGCAGCTGTGGATTTTCTTCTCATCCTCATCATCCCAGAAGTTTTGAATACAGTTCATGCAGTAGCTGTGTCCACAGGGAATAGTCACCGGATCCTTCAGTAGATCCAGACAGATCGAACAAGAGAAGGCTTCCCGATCCAGCTGAACTCCTTTCTGCGCCATTTCTCCTCTCCGTGATAGTGACTGTCTGAGTTTGACTTCCTCAGAAATGAAACTAGTTTGAGCTCTGATCTAAACAACATGCGGCCTGTCAGCTGACACGTCACCACATGTTGGTTCCACCCATCTTCAAACTGTAGATCTGAGGGGGAGGGAACAAGGAAACACCTGAACAGAGTGGAGCTGGCTGTGTCTGAGAGCAGGAAGAAGAGGGAGGGCTTATCGAGGGTTTAAGGTTCAGCTTTATTGTCGTTACACAACACAGGATTGCACAATAACATGCAGTTGTAGCCCTCTGCACTCACACACACAGAAAATGTAGAAACAGATATGAATCCTGAGACTCCACAGATTCCAGCAGTATAACTCGTATCACTGCATGACCAAAACTCACTGAATAAACCGTCCAAGAAGAAGAAGAACAAAGTTCAGTTTGGACATTTACAGCTACGTATTGTGTCTTTGCTGTTTGTGTCATCAAAAGTTGTGTCTGCTCACGTTAAACCACTAGTAATGGCTGCTCCAATGTCTCTGGCTCATCAGGTCAGCATTCATTTGTCTGGCATGGGGAAGGGACTGCAGTAGGTGTATCTCCCAGCTCCATGCCAACACCCGGTCTATGTCTCTATCTGGTGGCTGAATGCTAGTATTGACACAAATAATCCACACAGCATTATGTTCCTCTAACTCAGACCAATCTGTACATACTTCATACCTCACTGTGGCTTCTTGATTTCTCCATGTATCTGCCTGTATAAGCAGGAAGCTCTTCAGTCATATGAGCATTGATCAGTATTCATGGTGTTTCTTCATATTTCAATGTTTCTTGGAGACTGATCTGATTTATAACATGGATATATGGAAATAAAAAGTGTTTTGAGGTGAAACTCTCAATAAAAAGTCAACATGTAAACAGTAAACATGGAGACCATCTGAGTCTATCTTTATGAACTGATTTATAAATGTTGTATTTTAGTGTGTTTTCATCAAACTTACAGTTACAGTTGGAGTCAAAGAGGAAGAGAAGACATTCAGCTGCATCATTATCCATTATTACATTCACACATCGTGGCACTTATTTACAGAATCATTTCCTCCAGTGAAGTTGAAAGCAAAATAAAAGCACGAGAAGGTAAAGCTTGTTTTTTTTTTAGCTTTTATTCTGAAAAACTTCTGTGGCTTACTTCACCTCTGAAACAGCTGACGTGATGTGTGCTATGAAAAAAATAACATCAGCTCAGTAAATCATTCAAACAAATTCTGTTTAATTTTCTGAACATTGACAAGAAAATCGATCACTGATGCCAGTGAATAATTCTGAGAGTAAAAGTGTCAAATAAATATTCAAACATGTTTCTGGGCCATTCAAGGCATTCACTTTTTGGGGCCGATGCAGACACAAATATTTAACTTCGATATCAATATATTATCTAAATGTGGAAAAGAGAGTAACAGGAAAAAAGGGGCGGAGTCTATAAAAGGGAGGGAAGCTCAGCTGGGCCTTTGTTCCTGCACTGAGACACACCTGGGAGAGCAGGTGAGGCCAGCCTTTGTTTGGTAGCATGATTTTAATATTAAAACTATCAGACCATGAAATAATTCTTTAGATGTTTGTTGCACAAAATGTTTTCCTCGTCAGACTCTTCATGTTTGGTGAGGGACTGAAGCTTGGAGTGAGACAGGTGTGCTCGAGCAGCACTGAGACATTTGAAACCAGCTTTTAGTCTCAGTCAGGACAGGAGGGACGATGGCCAAAGGACAAAATCTGTCTCTGTCTGCACGTTTCTATATAGTTTTCTATTTGTGTTTATGTCAGCACAGGTTCACTTCTTAACAGTTATAGATTTAACTTCTCTGCAAACGTTCAATATTTATCAGGTTTTAATTTAAATTTATCTCAGGTTAATTTTAATGTATGTTTGCATGATGCTACTGGATGCTTGAAAATCTAAACTAACCACCCACATGGACTGTGTTCCAGTTTACAAAGGTATATTGACTTACGTTGCACATGTCTCATTGTTTTTTGGATATTAACGTGTTTCTGTTTCTTTTAGTCCTCCAACAAAAACACTTTCAGAGAAGCCAGCCACTGTTTTTACTAGATTTATTTGATTTCACTTTGAACTTTTCACTTTGAACGTAGTTTAACAGAGTTTTCTGTCACATTAAAGAAGTGACTGTGTGTGCTAGTGCTGCCATTCTGTGTGCTTTGTGTCTTTTGAGTCACTTTAACTTGCTGTGAGGTCAGTTGAGTGTTTTCGAATAGTTTTTATGCAGAACTCCATATTAGACTGTTCAGTCTAGTCCTGTTCATGTTTATATTGATTTGGTTTATGTATTGAATATATAATTGGAGACCAGCACTGTAAATAAAATGTATCCGTTTGTTTGTTTTTGGTCACCTGGTCATATAAAGTATTTACTGGGTGAGCTGACATGTTATCTCATCTTGTGGGCGACAATAAGAGCATATTTGTGTAGAATCAGTCACACCCAGCTCTTTTTCAACAGGAAGCTTTAGTACACTTGAGGGAGATTGTCTTCCTCAGCTGGGTGTGACTCGTTCAGAGTTTTTAACAAATGTGGAATAATTGCAGATTTGCACGTGAAGCCTCTTTGGAAAGTCGTTCTGCTACATTTACTGAAGCGCAGAGGGAAATGTTGTGCTTTTACTTCACTACATTTATCTGACAGCTTCACTTCAACTCTGATCTCGCGTCATCGCTCAGGAAGTGTTGCAGGAAGAAACCAGTCTCAGCGATGAAGAGACTCTGACGATGACACGGTCAAGTCTTTCCTGTGATGGAACACGACTTTTCTCTGAGGCTGTATCTCAGCGAGCACATGTGAAACAGGAGACTCGCTCTGAGATAAGCTGAGACCGAGCGGCACCTACTGCTGCTGAGAACTCTCTGCGGGAAATACATGATGGTGGTGAAAAGGATGTCGCAGGGTCAACAAGGGCAGAAAGACTCTGAAGAGGCAGCAAACAGCATTGATCAGAAACACATTGTAAATAGTGGAAATGACTATTGTAGTTGCAAACAGCTGATCTGTAATGGAATATCTACACAGGTGTACAGAGGCCCATTATCAGCAGCCATCGCTCTGTGTTCAGACTGCATGTTGTGTTTTGCTAAGCTGCTCTGATAGGGAAGCTGTGACTGTTTGTGTGCTAATCAAGTCAAAATCATGTTTGGTCACGCAGTGAGTGACGTCTACAAATAAAGACAGGTTCTTTTAATTCTCCCAAAATGTACTGAGGCTGAACTTGCAGCTCGGGGGCCCCCTGGTGGCTGCAGGGCCGCATGTAGCAAGAAACGGCCCTGTTGAAACGTCTACAACCAAGTCCAGTTGTTCCAGATTGAACCAGAACTGTCTGTTTGTTTCTGACATGATTTAACCACTGGGTGGAGCAGTTGATGAGGCAGTCTGTTGGAACTTAAAGTTTCATTTTTTATCAATCACTTTCTTTATTTATCCTTTGATTAAGTTCTGACCCGCTATCTACTACTGCCTCATCCTATAACTGTGGATATTTATCTTGTTCTGAATTATTAGTTTACATCAAACAGCACAAATTTTAGCAGAATATTAATGTCATGTTAAATCCACAGAGTCATTCTAGTTTGTATTTTTTCATTCATTTTGATTTTGAATTGATTTGACTGAGGTCAGGAAGTCAATTTGAATGAAGAGCAGAAGGAAAGACTTTGTTCATGTTTGTTTATTCATCATGTAAACCTTCAGTTTGTTCACACATCCCATCAGTAAAGTCTGTTCAATGACTCTTGTTCAATGAGTTCATGTACAGATTCACTTCATCCACACAATCAGTTTGTTTGAGCAGAATCTCACATATGTACAAGAAAAGAATGAATCATCTCCTTATTGATTATTTGATTATAGCTCATAGTCCCTCATTTGTACATTGATTGAAACAACATTTGATCTGACAAACAAATCAATGGAAATGTAATTCTAGATTTCTTTCCAAAATATCTACGATAAAGGAAGGTCTGCTGCTTTCTCTCTTCAGACTCATGCAGTGGAAGAGAAACAACAACATACAAACACATCAATGAATGACAAGATGTCAAAGTACCGCCCATAATGTTTGATTGACAGGTGATCTCTGTGCAGTGAAGAAATGCCACAACAATCAGCTCTCAGCAACAAACATGAAGACAAAATGAGTTTCAGGTTTAAAACACAGAATTTAACCCACTGTCCCTTCAATGACTTCTGTCTATTTCACTTTACTAAACTCAGCAGATCCAGGACAAACAAAAAGTCCAGCATAGAGAGGCTGAGTGAACGTGGTCTGGACTCTGTGGAGGAGAGTCATGGTTTCAGAGACGCTGTAGAAGGACAGAATACCTGCACTGTGATCCAGGTACACTCCAACTCTGGAGGACCGAGGAACTGAGACGGGAGTTTTGACATTGTTGTAAAAAAAGTTATAAATGTTATGATTCCAATATAACGACCAAGATTTGTCAATGTGTCCAAATCCAGATTCTTTCCAGTTCCCTGCTCTGCTGATATTCTTGTATGTGACTGCTACACCAACTCCATTCCCACTCCACTCCACCTCCCAGTAACAACGTCCAGGTAGACTCTCTCTACTCAGGACGTTACAACATGAAGTGAATCTGTCTGGGTGACTAGAATAAGACTGTTGTTGATCCGTATATGTCACTTTTCTGTTCCCCTCAGATAATAACAGCTTTGTGTGTGCTGTGTTTGGATCCAGTGTGAGTTCATGTGAATATTTTAAGAACTCAGCTCTGGTCTTGGGCTCTGGTTCTGGTCCTGACAGTGAAACATGGACTTCAGTCACTGTCAGTGAGATATTTGTCCATTGGTCCCTCAGGACGTCCTGTAGTTTATCTCTGAGCTCTGACACAGCAGCTGTCACATCCTCAAAGTACCTCAGAGGACGGATATTGATGCTGGATGAGTCTGTAGATTGGCTGAGTCGTGACACTGAGGGGTAGTTGTGTAGAAACTGGTTGTGGTCCTCTGTGTGTGAGAGCTGCTCCAGGTCAGCGTCTTTCCTCTTCAGCTCAGTGATCTCCTGCTCCAGCTTCTCCTGAAGATCTTTGACTCGACTCACTTCAGTTTCCTGCTGGGATCTGACCTGCTGCTTCACATCAGACCTTCTTTTCTCCATGAGATGGATCAGCTCAGTGAAGATCTTCTCACTGCCCTTCACTGCTTTATCAGCAGAGCCATTGATAGCCTCCACCTCCTGTTGAAGCTCCTTCACATCTTTCTCTCTGTCCTGGATTCTCTGCTGGATGTTTTGTCGACTCACCTCGAGCTCTCTCTGCCTCTCAGTCCTTTCTGCTGCAGCTGAGACTGTGTCGTGGCCTTTATGTTCATCCACAGAGCAGAGATAACAGATACGCTGCTGATCAGTACGGCAGAACATCTTCATCACCTCATCATGACGAGAGCAGATGTTCTCCTGGAGCTTCTTGGAGGGCTCCACCAGCTTGTGTTTCTTTAACTGGGCGACATCCTGATGAGGCTGGAGGTGATTCTCACAGTAAGATATCAGACGGACCAGACAGGACTTCAGGGCTTTCAGTTTTCTCCCAGTGCAGACATCACAGGCCACATCTTCAGGTCCAGCATAGCAGTGATCATCAGGAGCAGCTTGGAGTCCAGTCTTCTTCAGTTCCTCCACTAAAACTGCTAACATGGTGTTTTTCATCAGGACAGGCCTCGGTATGAAGGTCTGCCTACACTGAGGGCAGCTGTGGATTTTCTTCTCATCCTCATCATCCCAGAAGTTTTGAATACAGTTCATGCAGTAGCTGTGTCCACAGGGAATAGTCACCGGATCCTTCAGTAGATCCAGACAGATCGAACAAGAGAAGGCTTCCCGATCCAGCTGAACTCCTTTCTGCGCCATTTCTCCTCTCCGTGATAGTGACTGTCTGAGTTTGACTTCCTCAGAAATGAAACTAGTTTGAGCTCTGATCTAAACAACATGCGGCCTGTCAGCTGACACGTCACCACATGTTGGTTCCACCCATCTTCAAACTGTAGATCTGAGGGGGAGGGAACAAGGAAACACATGAACAGAGTGGAGCTGGCTGTGTCTGAGAGCAGGAAGAAGAGGGAGGGCTCATCGAGGGTTTAAGGTTCAGCTTTATTGTCGTTACACAACACAGGATTGCACAATAACATGCAGTTGTAGCCCTCTGCACTCACACACACAGAAAATGTAGAAACAGATATGAATCCTGAGACTCCACAGATTCCAGCAGTATAACTCGTATCACTGCATGACCAAAACTCACTGAATAAACCGTTCAAGAAGAAGAAGAACAAAGTTCAGTTTGGACATTTACAGCTACGTATTTTGTCTTTGCTGTTTGTGTCATCAAAAGTTGTGTCTGCTCACATTAAACCACTAGTAATGGCTGCTCCAATGTCTCTGGCTCATCAGGTCAGCATTCATTTGTCTGGCATGGGGAAGGGACTGCAGTAGGCGTATCTCCCAGCTCCATGCCAACACCCGGTCTATGTCTCTATCTGGTGGCTGAATGCTAGTATTGACACAAATAATCCACACAGCATTATGTTCCTCTAACTCAGACCAATCTGTACATACTTCATACCTCACTGTGGCTTCTTGATTTCTCCATGTATCTGCCTGTATAAGCAGGAAGCTCTTCAGTCATATGAGCATTGATCAGTATTCATGGTGTTTCTTCATATTTCAATGTTTCTTGGAGACTGATCTGATTTATAACATGGATATATGGAAATAAAAAGTGTTTTGAGGTGAAACTCTCAATAAAAAGTCAACATGTAAACAGTAAACATGGAGACCATCTGAGTCTATCTTTATGAACTGATTTATAAATGTTGTATTTTAGTGTGTTTTCATCAAACTTACAGTTACAGTTGGAGTCAAAGAGGAAAAGAAGACATTCAGCTGCATCATTATCCATTATTACATTCACACATCGTGGCACTTATTTACAGAATCATTTCCTCCAGTGAAGTTGAAAGCAAAATAAAAGCACGAGAAGGAAAAGCTTGGTTTTTTTTTCAGCTTTTATTCTGAAAAACTTCTGTAGCTTACTACCTCTGAAACAGCTGATGTGATGTGTGGTATGAGAAAAATAACATCAGCTCAGTAAATCATTCAAACAAATTCAGTTTCATTTTATGAACACTGACAAGAAAATCGATCACTGATGCCAGTGAATAATTCTGAGAGTAAAAGTGTCAAATAAATATTCAAACATGTTTCTGGGCCCATCCATGTCCTCTTTTATCGTTTCACTTACTTTGATCTGCATTAGACATTAGTGTTGTAGTCCTTAATGCAGCAAAACTCAGACACCAGCACACAACTGTGGCTGTCTGTGAAGGTTCTCAGTCATCCAGGTCAACTTTCTTTGAGAAGAGTTCAATCTGGGGCAACAGAACTTGTTTGTAGATCCGTGAAGACGTTTCACCTCTCATCCAAGAGGCTTCTTCAGCTCTGACTGACTGGTGGGGAAACCCAGGTATTGAAGCTAGATGGGAGCGTTACCCAGGCCAGTGTTTTCACTTGGTTTGTAAGTGTTCCTTGTTGTTGTGGTCAGAGTCATTAAGGTCACCTGACCTCACTATGCAAACAGTGAACATTATAGGGCAGCTGTAGCCAGGGGCGCCGTATAGGGGGAAAAGTTAGGACAATTCCAAGGGCCCACGACCGACAGGGGCCCCAAAAAATAGTTAAAAATAAATAATAAAAAATAGGGGGCCCAATTTGATTTTTTTGTCATGGGGCCCAAAATTCCTGGCGGCGCCCCTGGCTGTAGCAGTACTGCTGGTACACCCCAAAGACTGCAGGGAGAGAACAATCTGTCCAAAAAGACATTTGTAAACTGCTCCTGTAGCCACAAATTTCACTCTACAGAAATCATTTCAAGATAGAAACGTAGGAAAATTTGTGTCTGTCGCTCTGATAACACTGCTGAAGCTGTCAGACTTAGAGTTTTGGTGGGAAATGCACTGATTCGTCAGGATCACCGACCGACAGCCCCATTGACTGCCATGTTAAAAGAGAAAGGACATTTCTGGAGGACAGCAGATGTACCAGTTTCTTTCCATCGCTCTAATGCTCACATTTCTTCACTTTAGCCACATAAAATATATGTGTACACGTTCAGGAACATCTCAGGATGCTCACAGTGAAGCCCGTTCAGTGATACGACCTACGGTTTTTCCACAAAGCCTTCTTGTTTGAGGGGTACTTTCAGGGGTTTGTCTCTCTCTCTCTCTCTCTCTCTCTCTCTCTCTCTCTCACCGGTGTCAAATTTCACAGGAGCAGCTGTGGTTAATTGCTCTGCTCTGATTGGTGGCCTCCACCTGGCCCTGGTTGCTTGGCAACCAAAGCCTGCAGCTCACAAGCCTGACTGTGATTAACTTAGTGGAAGTCTCTGTATAATATCAACAACTGTCAGTGCTACATTTATAATGTCTGCCATTATGTCCTCTCTCATTAACAGACAGACAGGCAGACAGACAACAAGATAAAAGTCTTTCAAAATAAGAGCTCCTTCAAAATAAAAGTCTTTGTAAAACTCTCATTAACAGAGACAAACAAGCACACACACACACACACACACACACACACCTGTCAGAAGATGACACCTACTTAATGTATGGGTGAGTCAGAAATGTTCTCGTCCTCCACCTACAATGCTGTAGGTCCTTTCATCCCTTCACAGGAGACTGGACAACAATTCACACCTGACCTCAGGTGACCTTAAACTTAAAGACTCGGACAGCAGTCGTCACAACATCAAGGAGCACTAACGAACCAAGTGTAAATGACCTGGTTAAATAATAAAGTTTCCCCAGCAGTCAGTCAAAACTGAAGAAACCTCTTGGATGAGAGGTGAAACGTCTACAACCAAGTCCAGTTGTTCCAGATTGAACCAGAACTGTCTCTGTTTCTTTCTGACATGATTTAACCACTGGGTGGAGCAGTTGATGAGGCAGTCTGTTGGAACTTAAAGTTTCATTTTTTATCAATCACTTTCTTTAATTATCCTTTGATTAAGTTCTGACCCGCTATCTACTACTGCCTCATCCTATAACTGTGGATATTTATCTTGTTCTGAATTATTAGTTTACATCAAACAGCACAAATTTTAGCAGAATATTAATGTCATGTTAAATCCACACAGTCATTCTAGTTTGTATTTTTTCATTCATTTTGATTTTGAATTGATTTGACTGAGGTCAGGAAGTCAATTTGAATGAAGACCAGAAGGAAAGACTTTGTTCATGTTTGTTTATTCATCATGTAAACCTTCAGTTTGTTCACACATCCCATCAGTAAAGTCTGTTCAATGACTCTTGTTCAATGAGTTCATGTACAGATTCACTTCATCCACACAATCAGTTTGTTTGAGCAGAATCTCACATATGTACAAGAAAAGAATGAATCATCTCCTTATTGATTATTTGATTATAGCTCATAGTCCCTCATTTGTACATTGATTTAAACAACATTTGATCTGACTAACAAATCAATGGAAATGTAATTCTAGATTTCTTTACAAAATATCTACGATAAAGGAAGGTCTGCTGCTTTCTCTCTTCAGACTCATGCAGTGGAAGAGAAACAACAACATACAAACACATCAATGAATGACAAGATGTCAAAGTACCGCCCATAATGTTTGATTGACAGGTGATCTCTGTGCAGTGAAGAAATGCCACAACAATCAGCTCTCAGCAACAAACATGAAGACAAAATGAGTTTCAGATTTAAAACACAGAATTTAACCCACTGTCCCTTCAATGACTTCTGTCTATTTCACTTTACTAAACTCAGCAGATCCAATCCAAACACCAAGTCCAGCATAGAGAGGCTGAGTGAACGTGGTCTGGACTCTGTGGAGGAGAGTCATGGTTTCAGAGACGCTGTAGAAGGACAGAATACCTGCACTGTGATCCAGGTACACTCCAACTCTGGAGGACAGAGGACCTGAGACGGGAGTGTGGACATCATTGCACTAAAAGTAATAACTGTTATTTAAACATCTTAACATCCAAGATTTGTCATTGCCTCCAAATCCAGATTCATTCCAGTTCCCTGCTCTGCTGATATTCTTGTATGCGACTGCTACACGAATGTCGAACCCACTCCACTCCACCTCCCAGTAACAACGTCCAGTCAGACTCTCTCTACTCAGGACCTGAGACCATGAAGTGAATCTGTCTGGGTGACTAGAATAAGACTGTTGTTGTTTCGTTCTTGTCACTTTTCTGTTCCCCTCAGATAATAACAACTTTGTGTATGCTGTGTTTGGATCCAGTGTGAATTCACGTGAATATTTTAAGAACTCAGCTCTGGTCTTGGGCTCTGGTTCTGGTCCTGACAGTGAAACATGGACTTCAGTCTCTGTCAGTGAGATGTTTGTCCGTTGGTACCTCAGAACGTCCTGTAGTTTATCTCTGAGCTCTGACACAGCAGCTGTCACATCCTCAAAGTACCTCAGAGGACGGATATTGATGCTGGATGAGTCTGTAGATTGGCTGAGTCGTGACAGTGAGGGGTAGTTGTGTAGAAACTGGTTGTGGTCCTCTGTGTGTGAGAGCTGCTCCAGCTCAGCGTCTTTCCTCTTCAGCTCAGTGATCTCCTGCTCCAGCTTCTCCTGAAGCTCTTTGACTCGACTCACTTCAGTTTCCTGCTGGGATCTGACCTGCTGCTTCACATCAGACCTTCTTTTCTCCATGAGACGGATCAGCTCAGTGAAGATCTTCTCACTGTCCTCCACTGCTTTATCAGCAGAGCCATTGATAGCCTCCACCTCCTGTTGAAGCTCCTTCACATCTTTCTCTCTGTCCTGGATTCTCTGCTGGATGTTTTGTCGACTCACCTCGAGCTCTCTCTGCCTCTCAGTCCTTTCTGCTGCAGCTGAGACTGTGTCGTGGCCTTTATGTTCATCCACAGAGCAGAGATAACAGATACACTGCTGATTAGTACGGCAGAACATCTTCATCACCTCATCATGACGAGAGCAGATGTTCTCCTGGAGCTTCTTGGAGGGCTCCACCAGCTTGTGTTTCTTTAATTGGGCGACATCATGATGAGGCTGGAGGTGTTTCTCACAGTAAGAGACCAGACAGACCAGACAGGACTTCAGAGCTTTCAGTTTTCTCCCAGTGCAGACATCACAGGCCACATCTTCAGGTCGAGCGTAGCAGTGATCATCAGGAGCAGCTTGGAGTCCAGTCTTCTTCAGTTCCTCCACTAAAGCTGCTAATATGGTGCTTTTCATCAGGACAGGCCTCGGTATGAAGGTCTGCCTACACTGAGGGCAGCTGTGGATTTTCTTCTCATCCTCTCCATCCCAGAAGTTTTGAATACAGTTCATGCAGTAGCTGTGTCCACAGGGAATAGTCACCGGATCCTTCAGTAGATCCAGACAGATCGAACAAGAGAAGGCTTCCCGATCCAGCTGAACTCCTTTCTGCGCCATTTCTCCTCTCAGTGTCGACGACTGTCTGACTGTCACTTCCTCAGAAATGAAACTAGTTTGAGCTCTGATCTAAACAACATGCGGCCTGTCAGCTGACACGTCACCACATGTTGGTTCCACCCATCTTCAAACTGTAGATCTGAGGGGGAGGGAACAAGGAAACACATGAACAGAGTGGAGCTGGCTGTGTCTGAGAGCAGGAAGAAGAGGGAGGGCTTATCGAGGGTTTAAGGTTCAGCTTTATTGTCGTTACACAACACAGGATTGCTCAATAACATGCAGTTGTAGCCCTCTGCACTCACACACACAGAAAATGTAGAAACAGATATGAATCCTGAGACTCCACAGATTCCAGCAGTATAACTCGTATCACTGCACGAGCAAAACTCACTGAATAAACCGTCCAAGAAGAAGAAGAACAAAGTTCAGTTTGGACATTTACAGCTACGTATTGTGTCTTTGCTGTTTGTGTCATCAAAAGTTGTGTCTGCTCACGTTAAACCACTAGTAATGGCTGCTCCAATGTCTCTGGCTCATCAGGTCAGCATTCATTTGTCTGGCATGGGGAAGGGACTGCAGCAGGCGTACCTCCCAGCTCCATGCCAACACCCGGTCTATGTCTCTATCTGGTGGCTGAATGCTAGTATTGACACAAATAATCCACACAGCATTATGTTCCTTTAACTCAGACCAATCTGTACATACTTCATACCTCACTGTGGCTTCTTGATTTCTCCATGTATCTGCCTGTATAAGCAGGAAGCTCTTCAGTCATGTGAGCATTGATCAGTATTCATGGTGTTTCTTCATATTTCAATGTTTCTTGGAGACTGATCTGATTTATAACATGGATATATGGAAATAAAAAGTGTTTTGAGGTGAAACTCTCAATAAAAAGTCAACATGTAAACAGTAACCATGGAGACCATCTGAGTCTATCTTTATGAACTGATTTATAAATGTTGTATTTTAATGTGTTTTCATCAAACTTACAGTTACAGTTGGAGTCAAAGAGGAAGAGAAGACATTCAGCTGCATCATTATCCATTATTACATTCACACATCGTGGCACTTATTTACAGAATCATTTCCTCCAGTGAAGTTGAAAGCAAAATAAAAGCACGAGAAGGTAAAGCTTGTTTTTTTTTAGCTTTTATTGTGAAAACTTCCGTAGCTTACTTCACCTCTGAAACAGCTGACGTGATGTGTGCTATGAAAAAAATAACATCAGCTCAGTAAATCATTCAGACAAATTCAGTTTAATTTTATGAACATTGACAAGAAAATCGATCACTGATGCCAGTGAATAATTCTGAGAGTAAAAGTGTCAAATAAATATTCAAACATGTTTCTGGGCCATTCAAGGCATTCACTTTTTGGGGCCGATGCAGACACAAATATTTAACTTAGATATCAATATATTATCTACATGTGGGAGAGAGAGTAACAGGAAAAAAGGGGCGGAGTCTATAAAAGGGAGGGAAGCTCAGCTGGGCCTTTGTTCCTGCACTGAGACACACCTGGGAGAGCAGGTGAGGCCAGCCTTTGTTTGGTAGCATGATTTTAATATTAAAACTATCGGACCATGAAATAATTCTTTAGATATTTGTTGCACAAAATGTTTTCCTCGTCAGACTCTTCATGTTTGGTGAGGGACTGAAGCTTGGAGTGAGACAGGTGTGCTCGAGCAGCACTGAGACATTTGAAACCAGCTTTTAGTCTCAGTCAGGACAGGAGGGACGATGGACACAAAATCTGTCTCTGTCTACTGGATGCTTGAAAATCTAAACTAACCACCCACATGGACTGTGTTCCAGTTTACAAAGGTATATTGACTTACGTTGCACATGTCTCATTGTTTTTTGGATATTAACGTGTTTTGTTTCTTTTAGTCCTCCAACAAAAACACTTTCAGAGAAGCCAGCCACTGTTTTTACTAGATTTATTTGATTTCACTTTGAATGTAGTTTAACAGAGTTTTCTGTCACATTAAAGAAGTGACTGTGTGTGCTACTGCAGCCATTCTGTGTGCTTTGTGTCTTTTGAGTCACTTTAACTTGCTGTGAGGTCAGTTGAGTGTTTTCGAATAGTTTTTATGCAGAACTCCATATTAGACTGTTCAGTCTAGTCCTGTTCATGTTTATATTGGAGTTGGTTTATGTGTTGAATATATAATTGGAGACCAGCACTGTAAATAAAATGTATCCGTTTGTTTGTTTTTGGTCACCTGGTCATATAAAGTATTTACTGGGTGAGCTGACATGTTATCTCATCTTGTGGGCGACAATAAGAGCATATTTGTGTAGAATCAGTCACACCCAGCTCTTTTTCAACAGGAAGCTTTAGTACACTTGAGGGAGATCGTCTTCCTCAGCTGGGTGTGACTCGTTCAGAGTTTTTAACAAATGTGGAATAATTGCAGATTTGCACGTGAAGCCTCTTTGGAAAGTCGTTCTGCTACATTTACTGAAGCGCAGAGGGAAATGTTGTGCTTTTACTTCACTACATTTATCTGACAGCTTCACTTCACCTCTGATCTCGCGTCATCGCTCAGGAAGTGTTGCAGGAAGAAACCAGTCTCAGCGATGGAGAGACTCTGGCGATGACACGGTCGAGTCTTTCCTGTGATGGAACACGACTTTTCTCTGAGGCTGTATCTCAGCGAGCACATGTGAAACAGGAGACTCGCTCTGAGATAAGCTGAGACCGAGCGGCACCTACTGCTGCTGAGAACTCTCTGTGGGAAATACATGATGGTGGTGAAAAGGATGTCGCAGGGTCAACAAGGGCAGGAAGACTTTGAAGAGGCAGCAAACAGCATTGATCAGAAACACATTGTAAATAGTGGAAATGAATATTGTAGTTGCAAACAGCTGATTTGTAATGGAATATCTACACAGGTGTACAGAGGCCCATTATCAGCAGCCATCACTCTGTGTTCAGACTGCATGTTGTGTTTTGCTAAGCTGCTCTGATGGGGAAGCTGTGACTGTTTGTGTGCTAATCAAGTCAAAATCATGTTTGGTCACGCAGTGAGTGACGTCTACAAATAAAGACAGGTTCTTTTAATTCTCCCAAAATGTACTGAGGCTGAACTTGCAGCTCGGGGGGCCCCCTGGTGGCTGCAGGGCCGCATGTAGCAAGAAACGGCCCTGTTGAAACGTCTACAACCAAGTCCAGTTGTTCCAGATTGAACCAGAACTGTGTCTCTGTTTGTTTCTGACATGATTTAACCACTGGGTGGAGCAGTTGATGAGGCAGTCTGTTGGAACTTAAAGTTTCATTTTTTATCAATCACTTTCTTTAATTATCCTTTGATTAAGTTCTGACCCGCTATCTACTACTGCCTCATCCTATAACTGTGGATATTTATCTTGTTCTGAATTATTAGTTTACGTCAAACAGCACAAATTTTAGCAGAATATTAATGTCATGTTAAATCCACACAGTCATTCTAGTTTGTATTTTTTCATTCATTTTGATTTTGAATTGATTTGACTGAGGTCAGGAAGTCAATTTGAATGAAGAGCAGAAGGAAAGACTTTGTTCATGTTTGTTTATTCATCATGTAAACCTTCAGTTTGTTCACACATCCCATCAGTAAAGTCTGTTCAATGACTCTTGTTCAATGAGTTCATGTACAGATTCACTTCATCCACACAATCAGTTTGTTTGAGCAGAATCTCACATATGTACAAGAAAAGAATGAATCATCTCCTTATTGATTATTTGATTATAGCTCATAGTCCCTCATTTGTACATTGATTTAAACAACATTTGATCTGACAAACAAATCAATGGAAATGTAATTCTAGATTTCTTTCCAAAATATCTACGATAAAGGAAGGTCTGCTGCTTTCTCTCTTCAGACTCATGCAGTGGAAGAGAAACAACAACATACAAACACATCAATGAATGACAAGATGTCAAAGTACCGCCCATAATGTTTGATTGACAGGTGATCTCTGTGCAGTGAAGAAATGCCACAACAATCAGCTCTCAGCAACAAACATGAAGACAAAATGAGTTTCAGGTTTAAAACACAGAATTTAACCCACTGTCCCTTCAATGACTTCTGTCTATTTCACTTTACTAAACTCAGCAATTGATCCAGGACAAACAAAAAGTCCAGCATAGAGAGGCTGAGTGAACGTGGTCTGGACTCTGTGGAGGAGAGTCATGGTTTCAGAGACGCTGTAGAAGGACAGAATACCTGCACTGTGATCCAGGTACACTCCAACTCTGGAGGACCGAGGACCTGAGACGAGAGTGTGGACATTGTTGTACCAAAAGTTATAACTGTTATTGTCACATCTTAACATCCAAGATTTGTAATTGCCTCCAAATCTACATTCATTCCCTGCTCTGCTGATATTCTTGTATGCGACTGCTACACGAACATCCGACCCACTCCACTCCACCTCCCAGTAACAACGTCTAGTCAGAGTCTCTCTACTCAGGACCTGAGACCAAGAAGTGAATCTGTCTGGGTGACTAGAATAAGACTGATGTTCAAACACGAATTTCACTTTTCTGTTCTCCTCAGATAATAACATGTGTGTATGCTGTGTTTGGATCCAGTGTGAGTTCACGTGAATATTTTAAGAACTCAGCTCTGGTCTTGGGCTCTGGTTCTGGTCCTGACAGTGAAACATGGACTTCAGTCTCTGTCAGTGAGATGTTTGTCCGTTGGTCCCTCAGAACGTCCTGTAGTTTATCTCTGAGCTCTGACACAGCAGCTGTCACATCCTCAAAGTACCTCAGAGGACGGATATTGATGCTGGATGAGTCTGTAGATTGGCTGAGTCGTGACAGTGAGGGGTAGTTGTGTAGAAACTGGTTGTGGTTCTCTGTGTGTGAGAGCTGCTCCAGCTCAGCGTCTTTCCTCTTCAGCTCAGTGATCTCCTGCTCCAGCTTCTCCTGAAGCTCTTTGAGTCGACTCACTTCAGTTTCCTGCTGGGATCTGACCTGCTGCTTCACATCAGACCTTCTTTTCTCCATGAGATGGATCAGCTCGGTGAAGATCTTCTCACTGTCCTCCACTGCTTTATCAGCAGAGCCATTGATAGCCTCCACATCCTGTTGAAGCTCCTTCACATCTTTCTCTCTGTCCTGGATTCTCTGCTGGATGTTTTGTCGACTCACCTCGAGCTCTCTCTGCCTCTCAGTCCTTTCTGCTGCAGCTGAGACTGTGTCGTGGCCTTTATGTTCATCCACAGAGCAGAGATAACAGATACACTGCTGATCAGTACGGCAGAACATCTTCATCACCTCATCATGACGAGAGCAGATGTTCTCTTGGAGCTTCTTGGAGGGCTCCACCAGTTTGTGTTTTACAAATAACTCCTGATGAGGCTGGAGGTGTTTCTCACAGTAAGATATCAGACAGACCAGACAGGACTTCAGAGCTTTCAGTTTTCTCCCAGTGCAGACATCACAGGCCACATCTTCAGGTCCAGCATAGCAGTGATCAGCAGGAGCAGCTTGGAGTCCAGTCTTCTTCAGTTCCTCCACTAAAACTGCAAACATGGTGCTTTTCACCAGGACAGGCCTCGGTATGAAGGTCTGCTTACACTGAGGGCAGCTGTGGATTTTCTTCTCATCCTCTCCATCCCAGAAGTTTTGAATACAGTTCATGCAGTAGCTGTGTCCACAGGGAATAGTCACCGGATCCTTCAGTAGATCCTGACAGATCGAACAAGAGAAGGCTTCCCGATCCAGCTGAACTCCTTTCTGCGCCATTTCTCCTCTCAGTGTCGACGACTGTCTGACTGTCACTTCCTCAGAAATGAAACTAGTTTGAGCTCTGATCTAAACAACATGCAGCCTGTCAGCTGACACGTCACCACATGTTGGTTCCACCCATCTTCAAACTGTAGATCTGAGGGGGAGGGAACAAGGAAACACATGAACAGAGTGGAGCTGGCTGTGTCTGAGAGCAGGAAGAACAGGGAGGGCTTATCGAGGGTTTAAGTAACTACTCTAACTTCACTCCATGTATAGTGAAAAAAGAACTGAGTATCAGTCATAAAGTTCACATCAGAACAGCTCAAATCAGTTTAAAGAGGTAAATATATCAATTAAACCTAGGGCTGGGTATCGGTACTCAATACCTTTTAGGTATCGAACCAAGTAGTATCGAAACTGCGTCTGTCAAACGATACCTGCAATTGGTTCTTTTTGTACCCAGATCAAGAAAAAAATTACTGTTTCTATGGTTTTGCTCGCAGCCAATCACCGCAAGCGTTCTTCGATTCAATGCGCCGTGTGATTGGTCACCACCGCAACAACAATAGTTTGTATGGCGGTAAAGCGGGTTGAAGCCGTGTGGAGTTGGCTGGTCATCATTCCGAGATGCCGGCAGCAAAACGTTCAAAAGTATGGCTGTACTACACGCCTGTGGCGCCGGGTACAAATAGATGCGTAGAATGAGGTGAGATTATTTCGGGGAAAACGGGCAATACTAGTAACATGATGAAGCACCTCATCAAGCACGGAGCAAACTTCAGGACGGAGAACTGCACTGTGTTTAAGAAGCCGGCTTCTACACCAGCAGGTCAACAGGACACGGCGTGTATGTATTCATGTAAAAATCTTTTGAATGGGGAGGAGTGGTGACATTTACGCAACTGATTGCTTTCTTTTCACATGATTAATATCGAATGAAACTGAAAAAAAGTATCGAATGAAGTACTCAATTAGTATAGGTATTGTTTTAAGGGTACTGGTATCGGTACTGGTATCGAACATTTTTAAACGATACCCAGCCCTAATTAAACCTGATTATAACAGATGACAGAACAATCAATGATCACTTCTATGGTTCCAAAAAGAAAAGTACAAAACAAAAACACTCACTGTTGTTGGATCTCCGTCAAAAGTTGTCTCGATCAGAAGATTGTTGATTGAAGTCAAATTAGGTCAAATAGTTTTATTCTTCAGGTGAAAAGAATAACACGGAGGATTCATCAAAGCTGGCAGCAGATAGAGCTTTTATTATCAGACAGACAAACAAAGCCCGAGTCATCCATGGAAAGACTGTTTTCCAGTCTCAAAGCATCTCCTGTTATACTCTTCAGTGTTATACGTCAATGACATAAGCCCTGCCCATCTTCTAACTTTCATTCACCCATGACATAATGGTGTAAACACATACCAGGTGTTCAGGTTACTCCAGGTCACACACCTGGCAAAACTTGGGGACTTTCCAATTTAATGGTGTCTTCCTATAGACACTGTCCTGTAGCCATTTTCGTTCAGCCATTTTGCACAGCTGGGCCTGTGTCTTCTCATCAGTAACAAAGATTACACCATTCAAACCTAGCTTACTTTACTTATATATTTTTAAAACCTTTTATTACTATGTTCTTGCACCATTATGTCATAGATGGCTTTTACTGTAATTTTTAAAACCTTTATAAACTTTTTAACATGACAAGAAGTTTGTGTCACGATCATTCTCTTGTTTATCAGTTTTTTAACACGATGAATCAACTTTTCACTAAAACCATGATGCTCATTACTTCATTAACAATATTGTGTATTCAGATAACATTGTATTAATTTCCACATACTTCTCCCTTTGATTACTCCAAACCATATATCTTAAGAAAAGAATCAAACTTTGAAGCACCCATCGCTGAGGCCTCTGATTAAAGGCATGAAAATTTATACTACACCGTTCACAGCAATCACAGCTTTGCTCTGAACCGTGCTCCAGCATTCTTTAACCCAGCTGGTTCCTCGTAGACCGGTTACACTGGAAGAACCGCCTCAGTAAGAAATGTACTCCTTTTGAATAAAAAAAAGAAAGAAAGAGGAAAACATTTTTACAGGATTCAAACACGTGTCATTGTGACAAAATGAATGAAAGACAGAGAGCTATTGCAGCTATCTATGAACACACTGAAGGTTCATAATAAAATAACATATACAGCAGACAGACTGCTGTCTCTTTTAAACACAGGACGGATAACCAGGTTAACTTGTGACCACACCTGGCTCTGGCATTCTGTGACCACACCTGGCTCTGGCATTCTGTGACCACACCTGGCTCTGGCATTCTGTGACCACACCTGGCTCTGGCATTCTCTGACCACACCTGGCTCTGGCATTCTCTGACCACACCTGGCTCTGGCATTCTGTGACCACACCTGGCTCTGGTATTCTGTGACCACACAAGCCATTTGACATTTTACGTTGAATGACGGAAGAATTTTTGCTTTATTATGTAAATGAACTCATATTTTTGGTTCATCACATTTATATATTATTCATCGACAACATAGCCTTGTTGGATCTATTTATATTGTTTGCAAGAATGCAAAATCAGCATCTGACCAGAGACTGTATTCTACTGAAATGTTCTTAATGAAGACTTGGATGTACATGAACTCATTGAACAAGAGTCATTGCACAGACTTTACTGATGGGATGTGTGAACAAACTGAAGGTTTACATGATGAATTCTCATGAATTCTTGCGTCTGTTTGAACACAGGTTGGTTTCTAAGATAATCTGAGTCAGTCATATGTTGCTTTTAACATGTAAATATGAGAAACATAAGATATTAAATCTTCATTTATAAGACAAGATATTATCAGTTATAGGCATACACTGTATGGCCAGAAATATATGAACATCATATGACATTTCACGCAGATGTAATTGTTTTGCATCTTATTCAAAAACCACGAGCTTCACATTGAGTTGGTGTGTCCACAGAATTGACCACACAGTAAAGAGTAAGAGCAAACTTACTGACCAATCCTTTAGCTAATTAACCCATAAGCAGCCAAACATACAATGATACCATACATCATTTATATTACACATACAGCTCATACGGTAACAGAGCCAGGTGTGGTCACAAGTTAACCTGGTTATCCGTCCTGTGTTTAAAAGAGACAGCAGTCTGTCTGCTGTATATGTTATTTTATTATGAACCTTCAGTGTGTTCATAGAGAGCTGCAATAGCTCTCTGTCTTTCATTCATTTTGTGACACGTGTTTGAATCCTGTAAAAATGTTTTCCTCTTCTTTCTTTTATTTATTCAAAACTCTGAATATTTCTTCTGACACATGTTTACTGAAGCACGCTCCACAGACGCATTTGGAAAATGTATTCAAGATTTTTTATTAGAGATTTATTAGAGACTTTAGCAGGAAGAGCTAACTTGCTCTCTTCCTGTTTACAAACACAAGTGACATTTAAAACCAGACACAGTACATGATGTGTTCACACAGATGAGACTGTAAGGACGAGTCAGGTCTGTGTTTGACACTGTAACGTTAACGGGTAAGAAACTGTCTTTCCAATGTCTGTACTGTGTTGTGACCTCACGCATTCTGGCACTTGTTGCAGCACTTCTTCTTTCTTATGGTCAGAATCTGACTCAGCACTGAGTACTGACTCATTTGTCATCTGCACAGTCTGTGGTTGACCCAGTCCACGAGCAGAGATTGCAGTCTTTATGAATCGGTGATCTTCACAAAGCTAGCTTCTTCTGATTCCACCATCATAGCTCCTCTGTGCTTCTGTCCTGTTCTGCTTTATAAACAGACACAAGCACCTGCATTGTTTTAAGCACTTCCTGGTTAACTGTCCCCTCCAGCGGCCATGGTTGATCGATCTCAGACCATCACTTATGATATCTTTGTGATATCTTTAACGAGTGGATTATTTCTTTGTACTATGTCCACAGGGGTGATCACCTTTGGAGTGTTAGTGTCGGCATCGTGCAATTAATGAACTGTATAATTATTATTATATATATTTTCTTTTTTAATGTCAGTCCTTTAGAAGGGATTCCAAAAAATAATATCATTTCTTTTCTTCTAAATACAAATCAAGTTGAACAAATGATTATTCATCATCTTCTGTATCACCACAGTCAACTGAAGATAAGCTGCAATCAGTTTCATAATTTGTGTTTGGTTCAGTTTCTAGTATCTTTCCACCTATAGATCAATGGCTGTAGCAAATACAGCCACCTATCAAATCGATGGATCAATCGACTCACTATGAATTCTCAATCACCATTGCTACACTCAAATGATTGAGTTACTGATCAATCCACAACCCAACTGATCAATCAATCAAATAATCTTGATGATTGATTAAACAGCTTATTTACATATAATCAATCAGTTGCCAAGTTCTCCTTCATATAAGCTCTTTTCAGTACATGGTGCATGTATATGTGTTATGGTATATGTGTGAGTGTGTACCAATATGCCTCCTGTATGCATGTGTGTATATATATGTATAGATAAAAGAATAAACAAGACAGAACTTCAACACATTTGCTTCATATAAACAATCAGCTGATTCAACATTGTGTATTAATTATTTATATCTGTTCAAAAAGACAGGTATTAAATATTTAAGAAATCACAATGTGTATATATATATATATATATATATATTATATATATTATTTTTAAACATACCTGTGTGTACATTCAAGCTAAAGACTTGATCAATCATCACCTTTCTAACAGACAAACCACATTTATGACACAAACAAACACACACAGAACGAAACTCACAAACACAAAACATAGTCCTAATGTGAAGCTTCTTATTTTTACTGTCATCTATTTTCTTCTCTGTTTACTCGTTCAGGCTTTACTAAACGTGGCCACAAGTTAATACGGAACACCGGACTGATCTGGATGTCTTGCAGGTTTGTATCTCAGCCTCACACCGCTTCACGATCAGCTCTTTAAAGTCCGTGTAAAGTCAGAATGAATATGTGTTTTGAGTTTGTCAGACTAAAGAAGAAAGTGTTATTAACCACCCAGCCAAATTTGAATGATTAAAATTAACAACAAGTTTATGAAATCAGGTGTCAAAATCAGGTAAAAATTAATTCTCAGCTCCAGGACTGTGGGGGCGTGTCCTCTGAACCACTCTGGGCGAGTTCACGTGTTTTCAGCAACATATTTAATGTGTTTTATTGCCTTCACATGGACTTTAACCGTTTCAAACCTGGATTTCAAATAAATGGAGCAAGTTGTACACTTGTTTTAAAAAGTGTCCTTGTATCAGTGTCCTTGTTTCTGCCCTTTAGTCAGTGGTTAAGCTGCTAATCAAATATTTTCCTACACCTACTGACCTGTCTTTGTAGCAATGTGGTAATATGGCAGATAGCCTAAGTGACAATATAGTTAATAGATAGTATTAGCCAGTCAAATAATGTGTCTATGTATAATAATGTATGTATGTTATATGTTGAATTGTGCCGCATACATACCCCCCACCCCCCCCCAAAGAGTTCAGGCTCAGGATTTTTTTACACTATCAGCCCTGAATAAAGCATCCACAGGTAAACGGAGCATGCCGGTATCAACACGTTGTTCCAGAGGAGAACTCAGCCCGACCAGAAACACTCTGTTCTGTGTGTGTCTGCACGTTTTGGTGGATGTACTGAAGTGTGTTAGTCTTTTATTCATCACGTCCTCCAACATGTTGGAGCTGGTTTGACTGAAAACAAACGGGCTGTTCTGTCCTTCCAACATGTTTCGGTATGAAATATGAATTGTTGCAGCTACGCCTGAATATAGAAGAACATTATTGGGTTTGTCATGTGGTGATGGGAAGAAATGTGGCCCTGAACAACAGTTCACACCTGACCTCAGGTGACCTTAAACCAAGTGTAAATGACCTGGTTAAATAATAAAGTTTCCCCAGCAGTCAGTCAAAACTGAAGAAACCTCTTGGATGAGAGGTGAAACGTCTACAACCAAGTCCAGTTGTTCCAGATGAACTGTCTCTGTTTATTTCTGACATGATTTAACCACTGGGTGGAGCAGTTGATGAGGCAGTCTGTTGGAACTTAAAGTTTCATTTTTTATCAATCACTTTCTTTAATTATCCTTTGATTAAGTTCTGACCTGCTATCTACTACTGCCTCATCCTATAACTGTGGATATTTATCTTGTTCTGAATTATTAGTTTACGTCAAACAGCACAAATTTTAGCAGAATATTAATGTCATGTTAAATCCACACAGTCATTCTAGTTTGTATTTTTTCATTCATTTTGATTTTGAATTGATTTGACTGAGGTCAGGAAGTCAATTTGAATGAAGAGCAGAAGGAAAGACTTTGTTCATGTTTGTTTATTCATCATGTAAACCTTCAGTTTGTTCACACATCCCATCAGTAAAGTCTGTTCAATGACTCTTGTTCAATGAGTTCATGTACAGATTCACTTCATCCACACAATCAGTTTGTTTGAGCAGAATCTCACATATGTACAAGAAAAGAATGAATCATCTCCTTATTGATTATTTGATTATAGCTCATAGTCCCTCATTTGTACATTGATTTAAACAACATTTGATCTGACAAACAAATCAATGGAAATGTAATTCTAGATTTCTTTCCAAAATATCTACGATAAAGGAAGGTCTGCTGCTTTCTCTCTTCAGACTCATGCAGTGGAAGAGAAACAACAACATACAAACACATCAATGAATGACAAGATGTCAAAGTACCGCCCATAATGTTTGATTGACAGGTGATCTCTGTGCAGTGAAGAAATGCCACAACAATCAGCTCTCAGCAACAAACATGAAGACAAAATGAGTTTCAGGTTTAAAACACAGAATTTAACCCACTGTCCCTTCAATGACTTCTGTCTATTTCACTTTACTAAACTCAGCAGATCCATAACAAACATAAAGTCCAGCATAGAGAGGCTGAGTGAACGTGGTCTGGACTCTGTGGAGGAGAGTCATGGTTTCAGAGACGCTGTAGAAGGACAGAATACCTGCACTGTGATCCAGGTACACTCCAACTCTGGAGGACCACGGACCTGAGACGGGAGTGTGGACATTGTTGTACCAAAAGTTATAACTGTTATTGTTCCAATCTAACAACCAAGATTTGTCATTGCGTCCAAATACACATTCTTTCCAGCTCCCTGCTCTGCTGATATTCTTGTATGTGACTGCTACACCAACTCCATCTCCTCTGGTTGGATGGAGGTGGAGTGGAGTGGTAAAAAACGTCCAGTCAGACTCTCTCTACTCTCGACCATCTGTTGGACGGAGGTGGAGAGATGCACCTCCGTGGAGTGGAGAGGTTGGATGGAGGTGGAGAGGTGCACCTCCGTGGAGGTCCACGGTTGGACGGAGATGGAGAGGTGCACCTCCATAGAGTGGAGAAGTTGGACGGAGGTGGAGAGATGCACCTCCGTGGAGTGGAGAGGTTGGACGGAGATGGAGAGGTGCACCTCTGTAGAGTGGAGAGGTTGGACAGAGGTGGAGAGATGCTCCTCTGTGGAGTGAAGAGGTTGGACGGAGGTGGAAAGGTGCACCTCCGTGGAGTGGAGAGGTTGGACGGAGGTGGAAAGGTGTACCTCCGTGGAGTGGAGAGGTTGGACGGAGGTGGATGGATGCTGTCTTTGGATCCAGTGTGAGTTCACGTGAATATTTTAAGAACTGAGCTCTGGTCTTGGGCTCTGGTTCTGGTCCTGACAGTGAAACATGGACTTCAGTCTCTGTCAGTGAGATGTTTGTCCGTTGGTCCCTCAGAACGTCCTGTAGTTTATCTCTGAGCTCTGACACAGCAGCTGTCACATCCTCAAAGTACCTCAGAGGACGGATATTGATGCTGGATGAGTCTGTAGATTGACTGAGTCGTGACAGTGAGGGGTAGTTGTGTAGAAACTGGTTGTGGTCCTCTGTGTGTGAGAGCTGCTCCAGCTCAGCGTCTTTCCTCTTCAGCTCAGTGATCTCCTGCTCCAGCTTCTCCTGAAGCTCTTTGACTCGACTCACTTCAGTTTCCTGCTGGGATCTGACCTGCTGCTTCACATCAGACCTTCTTTTCTCCATGAGACAGATCAGCTCAGTGAAGATCTTCTCACTGTCCTCCACTGCTTTATCAGCAGAGCCATTGATAGCCTCCACCTCCTGTTGAAGCTCCTTCACATCTTTCTCTCTGTCCTGGATTCTCTGCTGGATGTTTTGTCGACTCACCTCGAGCCCTCTCTGCCTCTCAGTCCTTTCTGCTGCAGCTGAGACTGTGTCATGGCCTTTATGTTCATCCACAGAGCAGAGATAACAGATACACTGCTGATCAGTACGACAGAACATCTTCATCACCTCATCATGACGAGAGCAGATGTTCTCCTGGAGCTTCTTGGAGGGCTCCACCAGCTTGTGTTTTACAAATAACTCCTGATGAGGCTGGAGGTGTTTCTCACAGTAAGATATCAGACAGACCAGACAGGACTTCAGAGCTTTCAGTTTTCTCCCAGTGCAGACATCACAGGCCACATCTTCAGGTCCAGCATAGCAGTGATCAGCAGGAGCAGCTTGGAGTCCAGTCTTCTTCAGTTCCTCCACTAAAACTGCAAACATGGTGCTTTTCACCAGGACAGGCCTTGGTATGAAGGTCTGCCTACACTGAGGGCAACTGTGGATTTTCTTCTCATCCTCTCCATCCCAGAAGTTTTGAATACAGTTCATGCAGTAGCTGTGTCCACAGGGAATAGTCACCGGATCCTTCAGTAGATCCTGACAGATCGAACAAGAGAAGGCTTCCCGATCCAGCTGAACTCCTTTCTGCGCCATTTCTCCTCTCAGTGTCGACGACTGTCTGACTGTCACTTCCTCAGAAATGAAACTAGTCTGAGCTCTGATCTAAACAACAGGTGGCCTGTCAGCTGACACGTCACCACATGTTGGTTCCACCCATCTTCAAACTGTAGATCTGAGGGGGAGGGAACAAGGAAACACATGAACAGAGTGGAGCTGGCTGTGTCTAAGAGCAGGAAGAAGAGGGAGGGCTTATCGAGGGTTTAAGTAACTACTCTAACTTCACTACATGTACAGTGAAAAAAGAACTGAGTATCAGTCATAAAGTTCACATCAGAACAGCTCAAATCAGTTTAAAGAGGTAAATATATCAATTAAACCTAGGGCTGGGTATCGGTACTCAATACCTTTTAGGTATCGACCGAAACAACCCGGTACCAAGTAGTATCGAAACTGCGTCTGTCAAACGATACCTGCAATTGGTTCTTTTTGTACCCAGATCAAGAAAAAAATTACTGTTTCTATGGTTTTGCTCGCAGCCAATCACCGCAAGCGTTCTTCGATTCAATGTACCGTGTGATTGGTCACCACCGCAACAACAATAGTTTGTATGGCGGTAAAGCGGGTTGAAGCCTTGCAGAGTTGGCTGGTATCATTCCGAGATGCCGGCAGCAAAACGTTCAAAAGTATGGCTGTACTACACGCCTGTGGCGCCGGGTACAAATAGATGCGTAGAATGCGGTGAGATTATTTCGAGGAAAACGGGCAATACTAGTAACATGATGAAGCACCTCATCAAACACGGAGCAAACTTCAGGACGGAGAACTGCACTGTGTTTAAGAAGCCGGCTTCTACACCAGCAGGTCAACAGGACACGGCGTGTATGTATTCATGTAAAAATCTTTTGAATGGGGAGGAGTGGTGACATTTACGCAACTGATTGCTTTCTTTTCACATGATTAATATCGAATGAAACTGAAAAAAAGTATCGAATGAAGTACTCAATTAGTATCGGTATCGTTTTAAGGGTACTGGTATCGAACATTTTTAAACGATACCCAGCCCTAATTAAACCTGATTATAACAGATGACAGAACAATCAATGATCACTTCTATGGTTCCAAAAAGAAAAGTACAAAACAAAAACACTCACCGTTGTTTGATGTCCGTCAAAAGTTGTCTCGATCAGAAGATTGTTGATTGAAGTCAAATTAGGTCAAATAGTTTTATTCTTCAGGTGAAAAGAATAACACGGAGGATTCATCAAAGCTGGCAGCAGATAGAGCTTTTATTATCAGACAGACAAACAAAGCCCGAGTCATCCATGGAAAGACTGTTGTATTTCCAGTCTCAAAGCATCTCCTGTTATACTCTTCAGTGTTATACGTCAATGACATAAGCCCTGCCCATCTTCCAACTTTCATTCACCCATGACATAATGGTGTAAACACATACCAGGTGTTCAGGTTACTCCAGGACACACACCTGGCAAAACTTGGGGACTTTCCAATTTAATGGTGTCTACCTATAGACACTGTCCTGTAGCCATTTTCGTTCAGCCATTTTGCACAGCTGGGCCTGTGTCTTCTTATCAGTAAACTCACAGGCCTCTTGGCCTTACACCAAGATTACACCATTGAAACCTACCTAGCTTACTTTACTTATATATTTTAAAAACCTTTTATTACTATGTTCTTGCACCATTATGTCATAGATGTCTTTTACTGTAATTTTTTAAACCTTTATAAACTTTTTAACATGACAAGAAGTTTGTGCCACGATCATTCACTTGTTTTCAGTTTTTTAAAATGATGAATCAACTTTTCACTAAAACCATGATGCTCATTACCTGATTAACAGCATTTTGAAGATACGACTGATGTTGAAAACGGGAAAAAAGGACGTAGCTGTCCTCGTAGGTGCCTCTTTGTTTAGTTTCTTACCCGTTAACGTTACAGTGTCAAACACAGACCTGACTCGTCCTTACAGTCTTATCTGTGTGAACACATCATGTACTGTGTCTGGTTTTAAACGACGCTTGTGTTTGTAAACAGGAGGAGAGCAAGTTAGCTCTTCCTGCTAAAGTCTCTAATGAATAAAAACTCTTGAATACATTTTCTAAATGCGTCTGTGGAGCCTGCTTCAGTAAACATGTGTCAGAAGAAATATTCAGAGTTTTCAATAAAAAAAAGAAAGAGGAAAACATTTTTACAGGATTCAAACACGTGTCATTGTGACAAAATGAATGAAAGACAGAGAGCTATTGCAGCTCTCTATGAACACACTGAAGGTTCATGATAAAATAACATATACAGCAGACAGACTGCTGTCTCTTTTAAACACAGGACAGATAACCAGGTTAACTTGTGACCACACCTGGCTCTGGCATTCTGTGACCACACCTGGCTCTGGCATTCTGTGACCACACCTGGCTCTGGTATTCTGTGACCACACAAGCCATTTGACATTTTACGTTGAATGACGGAAGAATTTTTGCTTTATTATGTAAATGAACTCATATTTTTGGTTCATCACATTTATATATTATTCATCGACAACATAGCCTGGATCTGTTTATATTGTTTGCAAGAATGCAAAATCAGCATCTGACCAGAGACTGTATTCTACTGAAATGTTCTTAATGAAGACAGAATTCTTGCGTCTGTTTGAACACAGGTTGGTTTCTAAGATAATCTGAGTCAGTCATATGTTGCTTTAAACGTGTAAATATAAGAAACATAAGATATTAAATCTTCATTTATAAGACAAGATATTATCAGTTATAGGCATACACTGTATGGCCAGAAATATATGAACATCATATGACATTTCACGCAGATGTAATTGTTTTGCATCTTATTCAAAAACCACGAGCTTCACATTGAGTTGGTGTGTCCACAGAATTGACCACACAGTAAAGAGTAAGAGCAAACTTACTGACCAATCCTTTAGCTAATTAACCCATAAGCAGCCAAACATACAATGATACCATACATCATTTATATTACACAGAGGGCTCATACAGTAACAGAGCCAGGTGTGGTCACAGAATACCAGAGCCAGGTGTGGTCACAGAATACCAGAGCCAGGTGTGGTCACAAGTTAACCTGGTTATCCGTCCTGTGTTTAAAAGAGGCAGCAGTCTGTCTGCTGTATATGTCATTTTATTATGAACCTTCAGTGTGTTCATAGAGAGCTGCAATAGCTCTCTGTCTTTCATTCATTTTGTCACAATGACACGTGTTTGAATCCTGTAAAAATGTTTTCTTTTTTTTTTATTCAAAACTCTGAATATTTCTTCTGACACATGTTTACTGAAGCAGGCTCCAGAGACGCATTTAGAAAATGTATTCAAGAGTTTTTATTAGAGATTTATTAGAGACTTTAGCAGGAAGAGCTAACTTGCTCTCTTCCTGTTTACAAACACAAGTGACATTTAAAACCAGACACAGTACATGATGTGTTCACACAGATAAGACTGTAAGGACGAGTCAGGTCTGTGTTTGACACTGTAACGTTAACGGGTAAGAAACTGTCTTTCCAATGTCTGTACTGTGTTGTGACCTCACGCATTCTGGCACTTCTTGCAGCATTTCTTCTCTCTTATGGTCAGAATCTGACTCAGCACTGAGCACTGACTCATTTGTCATCTGCACAGTCTGTGGTTGACCCAGTCCACGAGCAGAGATTGCAGTCTTTATGAATCGGTGATCTTCACAAAGCTAGCTTCTTCTGATTCCACCATCATAGCTCCTCTGTGCTTCTGTTCTGTTCTGCTTTATAAACAGACACAAGCACCTGCATTGTTTTAAGCACTTCCTGGTTAACTGTCCCCTCCAGCGGCCATGGTTGATCGATCTCAGACCATCACTTATGATATCTTTGTGATATATTTAACGAGGGGATTATTTCTTTGTACTATGTCCACAGGGGTGATCACCTTTGGAGTGTTAGTGTCGGCATCGTGCAATAAATTAATTGTATAATAATTATTATTATATATATTTTCTTTCTTAATGTCAGTCCTTTAGAAGGGATTCCAAAAAATAATATCATTTCTTTTCTTGTAAATACAAATCAAGTCGACCAAATGATTATTCATCATCTTCTGTATCACCACAGTCAACTGAAGATAAGCTGCAAAGTTCGCCAACCTCAGATATCACTATTAGCTTTACGACAACAGACAGACATGAAACACAATGCAAACAAAATAACCCAAAAAATATCAAAAGTCAAGAATTGACTCACTATGAATTCTCAGTTACTGATCAATCCACAACCCAACTGATCAATCAATCAAATAATCCTGATGATCAGTCAAACAGCTTATTTACATCAATCAGTTGCCAAGTTCTCCTTCATATAAGCTCTTTTCAGTACATGGTGCATGTATATGTGTTATGGTATATGTGTGTGCGTGTACCAATATGCCTCATGTATGCATGTGTGTATATATATGTATAGATAAAAGAATAAACAAGACAGAACTTCAACACATTTGCTTCATATAAACAATCAGCTGATTCAACATTGTGTATTAATTATTTATATCAACTAAATTAACTTTATCTGTTCAAAAAGACAGGTGTTAAAGATTTAAGTAATCACAATGTATATATTATATATATATATATAATATATAGTTTTTAAACATACCGTGTGTACATTCAGGCTAAAGACTTGATCGCAGCAATAACTTTTCCCCGTTTTTATCTGTCAACATAATGGATCATTTATAAATTTAAAGGATCTTGATTAAATAGTTTTATGAACAATCAACGTTACTAACATGTAGAATCATTGATCAGGCTTCAATCTGCCCCCCCTGTCAGATTTCAGTCTGCACGCTGCAGAAGTGCAGGCAGGGAGTGACTTCTACATGCGTGTAATCTTTAGCTCTGCCTGACACTCACACATGCGCAGTTCAGTGTCAGGGTGATTCTCAAAGAGAGGCGAGGCTGGTTACAGCACTGCACTCCTTTCTAACAGACAAACCACATTTATGACACAGACAAACAAACACAAAACATAGTCCTAATGTGAAGCCATGTCATCTATTTTCTTCTCTGTTTACTCGTTCAGGCTTTACTAAACGTGGCCACAAGTTAATACGGAACACCGGACTGATCTGGCTGTCTTGCAGGTTTGTATCTCAGCCTCACACCGCTTCACGTTCAGCTCTTTAAAGTCTGTGTAAAGTCAGAATGAATATGTGTTTTGAGTTTGTCAGACTAAAGAAGAAAGTGTTATTAACCACCCCGCCAAATTTGAATGATTAAAATTTACAACAAGTTTATAAAATCAGGTGTCAAAATCAGGTAAAAATGAATTCTCAGCTCCAGGACTGTGTGGGCGTGTCCTCTGAACCACTCTCTGTCTCTCTGTGTCTTTCTCTCACTCTGCACCCGGCAGGTGTCTCTCGTCCATGTGCGCCGTTACCGACACACGTAAACTCAGATCTGACTACATATATTCCCTGTCATATCGACAAGGTCCCGGGACAGGTAAATGGAGCGTGCCGGTATCAACACGTTGTTCCAGAGGAGAACTCAGCCCGACCAGAAACACTCTGTTCTGTGTGTGTGCACGTTTTGGTGGATGTACTGAAGTGTGTTAGTCTTTTATTCATCACGTCCTCCAACATGTTGGAGCTGGTTTGACTGAAAACAAACGGGCTGTTCTGTCCTTCCAACATGTTTCGGTATGAAATATGAATTGTTGCAGCTACGCCTGAATATAGAAGAACATTATTGGGTTTGTCATGTGGTGATGGGAAGAAATGTGGCCCTGAACAACAGTTCACACCTGACCTCAGGTGACCTTAAACCAAGTGTAAATGACCTGGTTAAATAATAAAGTTTCCCCAGCAGTCAGTCAAAACTGAAGAAGCCTCTGGGATGAGAGGTGAAACAGCAGGGCCTTTTCTAGATATTCAGGGCCCTATTTTACCATTTATAAGTGTATATATATATATATATATATATATATTATATTCTCATTCCAATTATTACCATATGCAATATCATTTCTATCATGCCACTTTACCTTTAGTCCTCTTTTTGGCACATCTGTGTGTATGATCACAGTCTTATATATTTCCATTATCGTCCTCAAAAAAAGAGAAAGCAGACCTGACTTTACTACTAAATGTATGTTTTATTTCATATCCTCAATATGTTTTGGGAGAATTAAAGGTACTTGTCTTTATTAGTGAGGTGAACCTCCTCATTTGTTGTGTGAAGCACTGATATGCTTCAAAAAGTTTCTTTATAGGTTGTAATCAAAGCTGAGCTGCTCTGATAGGGAGGCTGTGACTGTTTGTGTGCTAATCAAGTCAAAATCATGTTTGGTCACGCAGTGAGTGACGTCCACAAATAAAGACAGGTTCTTTTAATTCTCCCAAAATGTACTGAGGCTGAACTTGCAGCTCAGGGGGCCCCCTGGTGGCTGCAGGGCCGCATGTAGCAAGAAATGGCCCTGTTGAAACGTCTACAACCAAGTCCAGTTGTTCCAGATTGAACCAGAACTGTCTCTGTTTGTTTCTGACATGATTTAACCACTGGGTGGAGCAGTTGATGAGGCAGTCTGTTGGAACTTAAAGTTTCATTTTTTATCAATCGCTTTCTTTAATTATCCTTTGATTAAGTTCTGACCCGCTATCTACTACTGCCTCATCCTATAACTGTGGATATTTATCTTGTTCTGAATTATTAGTTTACATCAAACAGCACAAATTTTAGCAGAATATTAATGTCATGTTAAATCCACACAGTCATTCTAGTTTGTATTTTTTCATTCATTTTGATTTTGAATTGATTTGACTGAGGTCAGGAAGTCAATTTGAATGAAGAGCAGAAGGAAAGACTTTGTTCATGTTTGTTTATTCATCATGTAAACCTTCAGTTTGTTCACACATCCCATCAGTAAAGTCTGTTCAATGACTCTTGTTCAATGAGTTCATGTACAGATTCACTTCATCCACACAATCAGTTTGTTTGAGCAGAATCTCACATATGTACAAGAAAAGAATGAATCATCTCCTTATTGATTATTTGATTATAGCTCATAGTCCCTCATTTGTACATTGATTTAAACAACATTTGATCTGACAAACAAATCAATGGAAATGTAATTCTAGATTTCTTTCCAAAATATCTACGATAAAGGAAGGTCTGCTGCTTTCTCTCTTCAGACTCATGCAGTGGAAGAGAAACAACAACATACAAACGCATCAATGAATGACAAGATGTCAAAGTACCGCCCATAATGTTTGATTGACAGGTGATCTCTGTGCAGTGAAGAAATGCCACAACAATCAGCTCTCAGCAACAAACATGAAGACAAAATTAGTTTCAGGTTTAAAACACAGAATTTAACTCACTGTCCCTTCAATGACTTCTGTCTATTTCACTTTACTAAACTCAGTAGTGGATTTAACCCAAACATAAAGTCCAGCATAGAGAGGCTGAGTGAACGTGGTCTGGACTCTGTGGAGGAGAGTCATGGTTTCAGAGACGCTGTAGAAGGACAGAATACCTGCACTGTGATCCAGGTACACTCCAACTCTGGAGGACTGAGGACCTGAGACGGGAGTTTTGACATCATTGTACCAAAAGTTATAACTGTTTTTGTCACAATATAACGACCAAGATTTGTCATTGCCTCCAAATCCACATTCTTTGAAGCTCCCTGCTCTGCTGATATTCTTGTATGTGACTGCTACATAAACTAACCCACTCCACTCCACCTCCCAGTAACAACGTCCAGTCAGACTCTGTCTACTCAGGACCTGAGGACGTGAAGTGAATTTGTCTGGGTGACTAGAATAAGACTGATGTTGACTCATGAATGTCACTTTTCTGTTCCCCTCAGATAAAAACAGCTTTGTGTATGCTGTGCTTGGATCCAGTGTGAGTTCACGTGAATATTTTAAGAACTCAGCTCTGGTCTTGTGCTCTGGTTCTGGTCCTGACAGTGAAACATGGACTTCAGTCTCTGTCAGTGAGATTTTTGTCTGTTGGTCCCTCAGAACGTCCTGTTCTTTATCTCTGAGCTCTGACACAGCAGCTGTCACATCCTCAAAGTACCTCAGAGGACGGATATTGATGCTGGATGAGTCTGTAGATTGGCTGAGTCGTGACAGTGAGGGGTAGTTGTGTAGAAACTGGTTGTGGTCCTCTGTGTATGAGAACTGCTCCAGCTCAGCTCTGGTCTTGGGCTCTGGTTCTGGTCCTGACAGTGAAACGTGGACTTCAGTCTCTGTCAGTGAGATGTTTGTCCATTGGTCCCTCAGAACGTCCTGTAGTTTATCTCTGAGCTTTGACACAGCAGCTGTCACATCCTCAAAGTACCTCAGAGGACGGATATTGATGCTGGATGAGTCTGTAGATTGGCTGAGTCGTGACAGTGAGGGGTAGTTGTGTAGAAACTGGTTGTGGTCCTCTGTGTGGGAGAGCTGCTCCAGCTCAGCATCTTTCCTCTTCAGCTCAGTGATCTCCTGCTCCAGTTTCTCCTGAAGCTCTTTGACTCGACTCACTTCAGTTTCCTGCTGGGATCTGACCTGCTGCTTCACATCAGACCTTCTTTTCTCCATGAGACGGATCAGCTCAGTGAAGATCTTCTCACTGTCCTCCACTGCTTTATCAGCAGAGCGATTGAAAGCCTCCACCTCCTGTCGAAGCTCCTTCACATCTTTCTCTCTGTCCTGGATTCTCTGCTGGATGTTTTGTCGACTCACCTCGAGCTCTCTCTGCCTCTCAGTCCTTTCTGCTGCAGCTGAGACTGTGTCGTGGCCTTTATGTTCATCCATAGAGCAGAGATAACAGATACACTGCTGATCAGTACGGCAGAACATCTTCATCACCTCATCATGACGAGAGCAGATGTTCTCCTGGAGCTTCTTGGAGGGCTCCACCAGCTTGTGTTTCTTTAATTGGGCGACATCATGATGAGGCTGGAGGTGTTTCTCACAGTAAGAGACCAGACAGACCAGACAGGACTTCAGAGCTTTCAGTTTTCTCCCAGTGCAGACATCACAGGCCACATCTTCAGGTCCAGCATAGCAGTGATCAGCAGGAGCAGCTTGGAGTCCAGTCTTCTTCAGTTCCTCCACTAAAACTGCTAACATGATGCTTTTCACCAGGACAGGCCTCGGTATGAAGGTCTGCCTACACTGAGGGCAGCTGTGGATTCTCTTCTCATCCTCATCATCCCAGAAGTTTTGAATACAGTTCATGCAGTAGCTGTGTCCACAGGGAATAGTCACCGGATCCTTCAGTAGATCCTGACAGATCGAACAAGAGAAGGCTTCCCGATCCAGCTGAGCTCCTTTCTGCGCCATTTCTCCTCTCACTGTCGATGGCTGTCTGACTGTCACTTCCTCAGAAATGAAACTAGTTTGAGCTCTGATCTAAACCACAGGTGGCCTGTCAGCTGACACGTCACCACATGATGGTTCCACCAATCTTAAAAATGTAGATCTGAGGGGGAGGGAACAAGGAAACACATGAACAGAGTGGAGCTGGCTGTGTTTGAGAGCACGAAGGAGGCTCATCGAGGGTTTAAGGTTCAGCTTTGTGGTTGTTATACAACACAGGATTGCTCAATAACATGCAGTTGTAGCCCTCTGCACTCACACACACAGAAAATGTAGAAACAGATATGAATCCTGAGACTCCACAGATTCCAGCAGTATAACTCGTATCACTGCACGACCAAAACTCACTGAATAAACCGTCCAAGAAGAAGAAGAACAAAGTTCAGTTTGGACATTTACAGCTACGTATTGTGTCTTTGCTGTTTGTGTCATCAAAAGTTGTGTCTGCTCACGTTAAACCACTAGTAATGGCTGCTCCAATGTCTCTGGCTCATCAGGTCTCCATTCATTTGTCTGGCATGGGGAAGGGACTGCAGTAGGCGTACTTCCCAGCTCCATGCCAACACCCGGTCTAGGTTCTGCTGGAGGTTTCTACCTCTTGAAGGTTTTCCTCGCCTCTGTTTCCAAGTGCTTGCTCATGGTGGGAATTGTTGGGTCTTTATGGTCTAGACCTGCTCTATATAAGAGTCAAACTCCAGTTTAATGAGCTCTAACGAGGTTCTACAGCTGCCTGCTTCATAATCTGAGAATCCAGGTACAGATCAGTCAGTCTTTTCTTGTTGACTAATGTTTTTGTCAGCTGTGGATCGGACACTTCTGAGTTTTTCAAAGAGCCAAGGAGTTCCAAGAAACCTTTTGCATCATCAGTGATGTAAGTTAGCTCTTCCTGCTAAAGTCTCTAATAAAAAATCTTGAATACATTTTCTAAATGCGTCTGTGGAGCCTGCTTCAGTAAACATGTGTCAGAAAAAATATTCCGCCTTTTGAATAAAAAAAAAGAAAGAAAGAGGAAAACATTTTTACAGGATACAAACACGTGTCATTGTGACAAAATGAATGAAAGACAGAGAACACACTGAAAGTTCATAATAAAATAACATATACAGCAGACAGACTGCTGTCTCTTTTGAACACAGGACAGATAAACAGTTTACCTTGTGACCACACCTGGCTCTGGTATTCTGTGACCACACAAGCCATTTGACATTTTACGTTGAATGACGGAAGAATTTTTGCTTTATTATGTAAATGAAGTCATATTTTTGGTTCGTCTCATTTATATATTGTTCATCGACAACATAGCCTTGTTGGATCTGTTTATATTGTTTGCAGGAATGCAAAATCAACATCTGACCAGAGACTGTATTCTACTGAAATGTTCTTAATGAAGACAGAATTATTGTGTCTGTTTGAACACAGGTTTGTTATGGGAATTTTTATGAATGACCCTTCAATAATGAAGACTGGATTCGAAGTATTCGAAGTTTAAGTTGAATTTATTATTCTTGTACAAGAAGGAGTGTTTAACAGTGCAACACACAAAAGGAGTTACAAAGAAAAGGCTCCTTGAAGAGCCTTGACAATTGGTTCTTATACACTTCCTCACTGGCTACTTTGGACACCTCCCCATAGATACAGATAGTATCATAACATCTTTTTCTGTTCCCCAATCAGAAGTCAGCAGAATATCCCTTAGTCTAAAAGACACCTCCCTGATCTGTCTCCGATCCTTGTTCTGTTCTGAACTTCCTCAACTTATACATATAGTTGACCTTTATCTTTCCCTGCCAGCATCAGCAAATACGCAAATAAAGGGGAAGTGTCCACAAGACATGTAAGAAATAGAAACACACAGAGATATCTTATGATTAAAAAACATCTGACCCCAGTATAATTCAAATTTTTATAACAATGTTGGTTTATAAGATAATCTGAGTCAGTCATATGTTGCTTTAAACGTGTAAATATAAGAAACATAAGATATGAAATCTTCATTTATAAGACAAGATATTATCAGTTATAGGCATACACTGTATGGCCAGAAATCTATGAACATCATATGACATTTCACGCAGATGTAATTGTTTTGCATCTTATTCAAAAACCACAAGCTTCACATTGAGTTGGTGTCCACAGAATTGACCACACAGTAAAGAGTAATGTAAGAGCAAACTCACTGACCAATCCTTTAGCTAATTAACCCATAAGCAGCCAAACATACAATGATACCATACATCATTTATATTTTGAAACCCCATCAGGAAATTACACATACAGCTCATACGGTAACAGAGCCAGGTGTGGTCACAAGTTAACCTGGTTATCCGTCCTGTGTTTAAAAGAGACAGCAGTCTGTCTGTCTGCTGTATGTGTTATTTTATTATGAATCTTCAGTGTGTTCTCTGTCTTTCATTCATTTTGTCACAATGACACGTGTTCGAATCCTGTAAAAATGTTTTCCTCTTCTTTCTTTTTTTTATTCAAAAGTCTGAATATTTCTTCTGACACATGTTTACTGAAGCAGGCTCCACAGACGCATTTAGAAAATGTATTCAATATTTTTTATTAGAGATTTATTAGAGACTTTAGCAGGAAGAGCTAACTTGCTCTCTTCCTCTTTACAAACACAAGTGACATTTAAAACCAGACGCAGTACATGATGTGTTCACACAGATGAGACTGTAAGGACGAGTCAGGTCTGTGTTTGACACTGTAACGTTAACGGGTAAGAAACTGTCTTTCAGAAACTTTCAGAGTCCAATGTCTGTACTGTGTTGTGACCACACACATTGTGGCACTTGTTGCAGCACTTCTTCTCTCTTATGGTCAGAATCTGACTCAGCACTGAGCACTGACTCATTTCTCATCTGCACAGTCTGTGGTTGACCCAGTCCACGAGCAGAGATTGCAGTCTTTATGAATCAGTGATCTTCACTTCTCCAGATAGAAGAAGCTAGCTTTGTGCCACTAAAAGAAAACTGCTGATTCCACCATCATAGCTCCTCTGTGCTTCTGTTCTGTTCTGCTTTATAAACAGACACAAGCACCTGCATTGTTTTAAGCACTTCCGGGTTAAGTGTCCCCTCCAGCGGCCATGGTTGATCGATCTCAGACCATCACTTATGATATCTCTGTGATATCTTTAACGAGTGGATTATTTCTTTGTACTATGTCCACAGGGGTGATCACCTTTGGAGTGTTAGTGTCGGCATCGTGCAATGAATGAACTGTATAATTATTATTATATATATTTCCTTTTTTAATGTCAGTTCTTTAGAAGGGATTCCAAAAAATAATATAATTTCTTTTCTTCTAAATACAAATCAAGTCGACCAAATGATTATTCATCATCTTCTGTATCACCACAGTCAACTGAAGATAAGCTGCAAAGTTTGCCAACCTCAGATATCACTATTAGCTTTATGACAACAGACAGAAATGAAACACAATGCAAATAAAATATAACCCAAAAATATCAAATGTAACTTTGGCTCCAGAGCCTGGAGTCAAAGAAAAGAAAGCCCCAAAATTCACCTTAAATGAAATTAAACCATCAGTTTCATAATTTGTGTTTGGTTCAGTTTCTAGTATCTTTCCACCTATAGATCAATGGCTGTAGCAAATACAGCCACCTATCAAATCGATGAATCAATCGACTCACTATGAATTCTCAGTTACTGATCAATCCACAACCCAACTGATCAATCAATCAAATAATCCTGATGATTGATTAAACTGCTTATTTACATATGATCAATCAGTTGCCAAGTTCTCCTTCATATAACCTCTTTTCAATATATGGTGCATGTATATGTGTTAGGGTATATGTGTGAGCGTGTACCAATATGCCTCATGTAGATAAAAGAATAAACAAGACAGAACTTCAACACATTTGCTTCATATAAGCAATCAGCTGATCCAACATTGTGTATTAATTATTTATATCAACTAAATTAACCCTATCAGTTCAAAAAGACAGGTATATATATATATATATATATATATATATATATATATATATATATATATATATATATATATATATATATATATATATATTATTTATTTATATTTTTGTATTTTATAAATCGTTTTTAAACATACCTGTGTGTACATTCAAGCTAAAGACTTGATCAATCATCTTTTAATTGCAGCAATAACTTTTCCCCATTTTTATCTGTCAACATAATGGATCATTTATAAATTTAAAGGATCTTGATTAAATAGTTTTATGAACAATCAACGTTACTAACATGTAGAATCATTGATCAGGCTTCAATCTGCCCCCCCTGTCAGATTTCAGTCTGCATGCTGCAGAAGTGCAGGCAGGGAGTGACTTCTACATGCGTGTAATCTTTAGCTCTGCCTGACACTCACACATGCGCAGTTCAGTGTCAGGGTGATTCTCAAAGAGAGGCGAGGCTGGTTACAGCACTGCACTCCTTTCTAACAGACAAACCACATTTATGACACAGACAAACACACACAGAACAAAACTCACAAACACAAAACATAGTCCTAATGTGAAGCTTCTTATTTTTACTGTCATCTATTTTCTTCTCTGTTTACTCGTTCAGGCTTTACTAAATGTGGCCACAAGTTAATACGGAACACCGGACTGATCTGGTTGTCTTGCAGGTTTGTATCTCAGCCTCACACCGCTTCACGTTCAGCTCTTTAAAGTCTGTGTAAAGTCAGAATGAATATGTGTTCTGAGTTTGTCAGACTAAAGAAGAAAGTGTTATTAACCACCCAGCCAAATTTGAATGATTAAAATTAACAAGTTTATGAAATCAGGTGTCAAAATCAGGTAAAAATGAATTCTCAGCTCCAGGACTGTGTGGGCGTGTCCTCTGAACCACTCTCTGTCTCTCTATGTCTTTCTCTCACTCTGCACCCGGCAGGTGGTCACACCCAGGCAGGTGTCTCTCGTCCGTGTGCGCCGTTACCGACACACGTAAACTCAGATCTGACTACATATATTCCCTGTCATATCGACAAGGTCCCGGGACAGGTAAACGGAGCGTGCTGGTATCAACATGTTGTTCCAGAGGAGAACTCAGCCTGACCAGAAACACTCTGTTCTGTGTGTGTGCACGTTTTGGTGGATGTACTGAAGTGTGTTAGTCTTTTATTCATCACGTCCTCCAACATGTTGGAGCTGGTTTGACTGAAAACAAACGGGCTGTTCTGTCCTTCCAACATGCTTCGGTATGAAATATGAATTGTTGCAGCTACGCCTGAATACAGAAGAACATTATTGGGTTTGTCATGTGGTGATGGGAAGAAATGTGGCCCTTGACTGAACAACAGTTCACACCTGACCTCAGGTGACCTTAAACCAAGTGTAAATGACCTGGTTAAATGATAAAGTTTCCTCAGCAGTCAGTCAAAACTGAAGAAGCCTCTGGGATGAGAGATGAAACAGCAGGGCCGTTTCTAGATATTCAGGGCCCTATTTTACCATTTATAAGTGTATATATATATATATATATATTCTCATTCCAATTATTACCATGTGCAATATCATTTCTATCATGCCACTTTACATTTAGTCCTCTTTTTGGCACATCTGTGTGTATGATCACAGTCTTTGGTTTCCATTATCGTCCTCAAAAAAAGAGAAAGCAGACCTGACTTTACTACTAAAATGTATGTTTTATTTTATGTCCTCAATATGTTTTGGGAGAATTAAAAGTACCTGTCTGTATTAGTGAGGTGAACCTCCTCATTTGTTGTGAAGCACTGATATGCTTCCAAAAGTTTCTTTATAGGTTGTAATCAAAGCTGAGCTGCTCTGATAGGGAAGCTGTGACTGTTTGTGTGCTAATCAAGTCAAAATCATGTTTGGTCACGCAGTGAGTGACGTCTACAAATAAAGACAGGTTCTTTTAATTCTCCCAAAATGCATTGAGGATGAACTTGAAGCTCGGGGGGCCCCCTGGTGGCTGCAGGGCCGCATGTAGCAAGAAATGGCCCTGTTGAAACGTCTACAACCAAGTCCAGTTGTTCCAGATTGAACCAGAACTGTCTCTGTTTGTTTCTGACATGATTTAACCACTGGGTGGAGCAGTTGATGAGGCAGTCTGTTGGAACTTAAAGTTTCATTTTTTATCAATCACTTTCTTTAATTATCACCCTGGCCTCCAGCTCCACCGTGAAGAATCTTGGAGTTGTTTTTGATCAGGATTTGTCCTTTAATGTCCACATAAAACAAATTTCCAGGACTGCATTCTTCCACTTACGTAATATTGCCAAAATCAGACGCATTGTGTCTCAAGCAGATGCAGAAAAACTAGTCCACGCATTTGTTACTTCTAGGCTGGACTATTGTAACTCATTGTTATCAGGCTGCTCCAATAAGTCTCTTAGGACTTTGCAGCTAATTCAGAATGCTGCTGCACGTGTTCTGACAGGAACCAAGATCAGAGATCACATCTCTCCCATTTTGGCTTCCTTGCATTGGCTACCTGTTAAATCTAGAATAGAATTTAAAATTCTTCTCCTTACATACAAAGCTCTTCATGGTCAGGCACCATCATATCTAAAAGAGCTCATAGTACCTTACTACCCCTCTAGAACACTGCGCTCTCAGAATGCTGGGTTCCTTGTGGTTCCTATAGTTTCCAAAAGTAGATTGGGAGCCAGAGCTTTCAGCTATCAAGCTCCTCTTCTGTGGAACAAACTACCATTTTGGGTTCGGGAGGCAGACACGGTCAACACTTTTAAGAGTAAACTTAAGACTTTCCTTTTTGATAGAGCTTATAGTTAGGGCTGGCTCAGGTCATCCCTTAGTTATGCTGCTATAGGACTAAACTGCCGGGGGACTCCTCCTTTCAGGGTTATGCCTAGCCAGGCACGGTATTGGTTGAAGATGCAGTCACATCTCCCTTTACTGAAAACCCTCTCTCCCTCTCTCTCCCTCTCTCCCCCTCTCTCCCTCTCTCCCTCTCTCTCTCTCTCTCCCTCTCTCCCTCCCTCTCTCTCTCTCTCTCTCTCTCTCTCTCTCTCTCTCTCTCTCTCCACCACCATCTGTAAACATACATGTCTGTCATACATGTACATTAATGCATCTTACTAACTAAACTTCTTCCCCGGAGTTTCTGTGCTCTCTCGTCCAGCAGGTTCTCGTGGATCGTGACTGCTGCTGTGGTCCTGCATGACGTCCACTACATATATTATTACTATCATTAATGTTACCAGATCTCCATTACAGTTTATAGTAACTTAGTTAATAATTTGCTGCTGCTGTGCATCTGTGTCTCTCTATCTCTATCACAGGTTCCACTGCTATTGTAATCATTTTATCATTCATTGTAATCCATTGTCAATTTTCTTTGTAATTGTACAAAATGTCTCTGCTGACTTGTTGACTGTACACGTGACATCTATTGCACGTCTGTCCGTCCTGGGAGAGGGATCCCTCCTCTGTGGCTCTTCCTGAGGTTTCTTCCACTTTTTTCCCTGTTAAAAGGGTTTTTTGTGGGCAAGTTTTTCCTCACTCGAACCGAGGGTCTAAGGACAGAGGGTGTAAGGACAGAGGGTGTAAGGACAGAGGGTGTAAGGACAGAGGGTCTAAGGACAGAGGGTGTCACTCCCTGTACAGATTGTGAAGCCCTCCGAGGCAAAATGTATTTTGCGACTTTGGGCTATACAAATAAAATTTGATTTGATTTGATTTGATTTGATTATCCTTTGATTAAGTTCTGACCCGCTATCTACTACTGCCTCATCCTATAACTGTGGATATTTATCTTGTTCTGAATTATTAGTTTACATCAAACAGCACAAATTTTAGCAGAATATTAATGTCATGTTAAATCCACACAGTCATTCTAGTTTGTATTTTTTCATTCATTTTGATTTTGAATTGATTTGACTGAGGTCAGGAAGTCAATTTGAATGAAGACCAGAAGGAAAGACTTTGTTCATGTTTGTTTATTCATCATGTAAACCTTCAGTTTGTTCACACATCCCATCAGTAAAGTCTGTTCAATGACTCTTGTTCAATGAGTTCATGTACAGATTCACTTCATCCACACAATCAGTTTGTTTGAGCAGAATCTCACATATGTACAAGAAAAGAATGAATCATCTCCTTATTGATTATTTGATTATAGCTCATAGTCCCTCATTTGTACATTGATTTAAACAACATTTGATCTGACAAACAAATCAATGGAAATGTAATTCTAGATTTCTTTCCAAAATATCTACGATAAAGGAAGGTCTGCTGCTTTCTCTCTTCAGACTCATGCAGTGGAAGAGAAACAACAACATGCAAACACATCAATGAATGACAAGATGTCAAAGTACCGCCCATAATGTTTGATTGACAGGTGATCTCTGTGCAGTGAAGAAATGCCACAACAATCAGCTCTCAGCAACAAACATGAAGACAAAATGAGTTTCAGATTTAAAACACAGAATTTAACCCACTGTCCCTTCAATGACTTCTGTCTATTTCACTTTACTAAACTCAGCAGATCCATACCAAACACCAAGTCCAGCATAGAGAGGCTGAGTGAACGTGGTCTGGACTCTGTGGAGGAGAGTCATGGTTTCAGAGACGCTGTAGAAGGACAGAATACCTGCACTGTGATCCAGGTACACTCCAACTCTGGAGGACTGAGGACCTGAGACGGGAGTTTTGACATTGTTGTAAAAAAAGTTATAACTGTTATTGTCACATCTTAACATCCAAGATTTGTCATTGCCTCCAAATCCAGATTCATTCCAGTTCCCTGCTCTGCTGATATTCTTGTATGCGACTGCTTCACGAACGTCTGACCCACTCCACTCCACCTCCCAGTAACAACGTCCAGTCAGACTCTCTCTACTCAGGACCTGAGGACGTGAAGTGAATCTGTCTGGGTGACCAGAATAAGACTGTCGTTGACTCATTCTCGTCACTTTTCTGTTCTCCTCAGATAATAACAGCTCTGTGTGTGCTGTGTTTGGATCCAGTGTGAGTTCACGTGAATATTTTAAGAACTCAGCTCTGGTCTTGGGCTCTGGTTCTGGTCCTGACAGTGAAAGATGGACTTCAGTCTCTGTCAGTGAGATGTTTGTCCATTGGTCCCTCAGAACGTCCTGTAGTTTATCTCTGAGCTCTGACACAGCAGCTGTCACATCCTCAAAGTACCTCAGAGGACGGATATTGATGCTGGATGAGTCTGTAGATTGGTTGAGTCGTGACAGTGAGGGGTAGTTGTGTAGAAAGTGGTTGTGGTCCTCTGTGTGTGAGAGCTTCTTCAGCTCAGCGTCTTTCCTCTTCAGCTCAGTGATCTCCTGCTCCAGCTTCTCCTGAAGATCTTTGACTCGACTCACTTCAGTTTCCTGCTGGGATCTGACCTGCTGCTTCACATCAGACCTTCTTTTCTCCATGAGACGGATCAGCTCAGTGAAGATCTTCTCACTGTCCTCCACTGCTTTATCAGCAGAGCCATTGATAGCCTCCACCTCCTGTTGAAGCTCCTTCACATCTTTCTCTCTGTCCTGGATTCTCTGCTGGATGTTTTGTCGACTCACCTCGAGCTCTCTCTGCCTTTCAGTCCTTTCTGCTGCAGCTGAGACTGTGTCGTGGCCTTTATGTTCATCCACAGGGCAGAGATAACAGATACACTGCTGATCAGTACGGCAGAACATCTTCATCACCTCACCATGAGGAGGGCAGATGTTCTCCTGGAGCTTCTTGGAGGGCTCCACCAGCTTGTGTCTTACAAATACTGGCAATTCATGATGAGGCTGGAGGTGTTTCTCACAGTAAGAGACCAGACAGACCAGACAGGACTTCAGAGCTTTCAGTTTTCTCCCAGTGCAGACATCACAGGCCACATCTTCAGGTCTAGCATAGCAGTGATCATCAGGAGCAGCTTGGAGTCCAGTCTTCTTCAGTTCCTCCACTAAAGCTGCTAACATGGTGTTTTTCACCAGGACAGGCCTCGGTTTGAAGGTCTGCCTACACTGAGGGCAGCTGTGGATTCTCTTCTCATCCTCATCATCCCAGAAGTTTTGAATACAGTTCATGCAGTAGCTGTGTCCACAGGGAATAGTCACCGGATCCTTCAGTAGATCCAGACAGATCGAACAAGAGAAGGCTTCCCGATCCAGCTGAACTCCTTTCTGCGCCATTTCTCCTCTCAGTGTCGACGACTGTCTGACTGTCACTTCCTCAGAAATGAAACTAGTTTGATCTAAACAACATGCGGCCTGTCAGCTGACACGTCACCACATGTTGGTTCCACCCATCTTCAAACTGTAGATCTGAGGGGGAGGGAACAAGGAAACACATGAACAGAGTGGAGCTGGCTGTGTTTGAGAGCAGGAAGAAGAGGGAGGGCTTATCGAGGGTTTAAGGTTCAGCTTTATTGTCGTTACACAGCACAGGATTGCACAATAACATGCAGTTGTAGCCCTCTGCACTCACACACACAGAAAATGTAGAAACAGATATGAATCCTGAGACTCCACAGATTCCAGCAGTATAACTCGTATCACTGCACGACCAAAACTCACTGAATAAACCGTCCAAGAAGAAGAAGAACAAAGTTCAGTTTGGACATTTACAGCTACGTATTTTGTCTTTGCTGTTTGTGTCATCAAAAGTTGTGTCTGCTCACGTTAAACCACTAGTAATGGCTGCTCCAATGTCTCTGACTCAGCAGGTCTCCATTCATTTGTCTGGCATAGGGAAGGGACTGCAGCAGGCGTACCTCCCAGCTCCATGCCAACACCCGGTCTATGTCTCTATCTGGTGGCTGAATGCTAGTATTGACACAAATAATCCACACAGCATTATGTTCCTCTAACTCAGACCAATCTGTACATACTTCATACCTCACTGTGGCTTCTTGATTTCTCCATGTATCTGCCTGTATAAGCAGGAAGCTCTTCAGTCATATGAGCATTGATCAGTATTCATGGTGTTTCTTCATATTTCAATGTTTCTTGGAGACTGATCTGATTTATAACATGGATATATGGAAATAAAAAGTGTTTTGAGGTGAAACTCTCAATAAAAAGTCAACATGTAAACAGTAAACATGGAGACCATCTGAGTCTATCTTTATGAACTGATTTATAAATGTTGTATTTTAATGTGTTTTCATCAAACTTACAGTTACAGTTGGAGTCAAAGAGGAAGAGAAGACATTCAGCTGCATCATTATCCATTATTACATTCACACATCGTGGCACTTATTTACAGAATCATTTCCTCCAGTGAAGTTGAAAGCAAAATAAAAGCACGAGAAGGTAAAGCTTGTTTTTTTTTTAGCTTTTATTGTGAAAACTTCCGTAGCTTACTTCACCTCTGAAACAGCTGACGTGATGTGTGCTATGAAAAAAATAACATCAGCTCAGTAAATCATTCAGACAAATTCAGTTTAATTTTATGAACATTGACAAGAAAATCGATCACTGATGCCAGTGAATAATTCTGAGAGTAAAAGTGTCAAATAAATATTCAAACATGTTTCTGGGCCATTCAAGGCATTCACTTTTTGGGGCCGATGCAGACACAAATATTTAACTTAGATATCAATATATTATCTACATGTGGGAGAGAGAGTAACAGGAAAAAAGGGGCGGAGTCTATAAAAGGGAGGGAAGCTCAGCTGGGCCTTTGTTCCTGCACTGAGACACACCTGGGAGAGCAGGTGAGGCCAGCCTTTGTTTGGTAGCATGATTTTAATATTAAAACTATCGGACCATGAAATAATTCTTTAGATATTTGTTGCACAAAATGTTTTCCTCGTCAGACTCTTCATGTTTGGTGAGGGACTGAAGCTTGGAGTGAGACAGGTGTGCTCGAGCAGCACTGAGACATTTGAAACCAGCTTTTAGTCTCAGTCAGGACAGGAGGGACGATGGCCAAAGGACAAAATCTGTCTCTGTCTGCACGTTTCTATATAGTTTTCTATTTGTGTTTATGTCAGCACAGGTTCACTTCTTAACAGTTATAGATTTAACTTCTCTGCAAACGTTCAATATTTATCAGGTTTTAATTTAAATTTATCTCAGGTTAATTTTAATGTATGTTTGCATGATGCTACTGGATGCTTGAAAATCTAAACTAACCACCCACATGGACTGTGTTCCAGTTTACAAAGGTATATTGACTTACGTTGCACATGTCTCATTGTTTTTTGGATATTAACGTGTTTCTGTTTCTTTTAGTCCTCCAACAAAAACACTTTCAGAGAAGCCAGCCACTGTTTTTACTAGATTTATTTGATTTCACTTTGAACTTTTCACTTTGAACGTAGTTTAACAGAGTTTTCTGTCACATTAAAGAAGTGACTGTGTGTGCTAGTGCTGCCATTCTGTGTGCTTTGTGTCTTTTGAGTCACTTTAACTTGCTGTGAGGTCAGTTGAGTGTTTTCGAATAGTTTTTATGCAGAACTCCATATTAGACTGTTCAGTCTAGTCCTGTTCATGTTTATATTGATTTGGTTTATGTATTGAATATATAATTGGAGACCAGCACTGTAAATAAAATGTATCCGTTTGTTTGTTTTTGGTCACCTGGTCATATAAAGTATTTACTGGGTGAGCTGACATGTTATCTCATCTTGTGGGCGACAATAAGAGCATATTTGTGTAGAATCAGTCACACCCAGCTCTTTTTCAACAGGAAGCTTTAGTACACTTGAGGGAGATCGTCTTCCTCAGCTGGGTGTGACTCGTTCAGAGTTTTTAACAAATGTGGAATAATTGCAGATTTGCACGTGAAGCCTCTTTGGAAAGTCGTTCTGCTACATTTACTGAAGCGCAGAGGGAAATGTTGTGCTTTTACTTCACTACATTTATCTGACAGCTTCACTTCAACTCTGATCTCGCGTCATCGCTCAGGAAGTGTTGCAGGAAGAAACCAGTCTCAGCGATGAAGAGACTCTGACGATGACACGGTCAAGTCTTTCCTGTGATGGAACACGACTTTTCTCTGAGGCTGTATCTCAGCGAGCACATGTGAAACAGGAGACTCGCTCTGAGATAAGCTGAGACCGAGCGGCACCTACTGCTGCTGAGAACTCTCTGCGGGAAATACATGATGGTGGTGAAAAGGATGTCGCAGGGTCAACAAGGGCAGAAAGACTCTGAAGAGGCAGCAAACAGCATTGATCAGAAACACATTGTAAATAGTGGAAATGACTATTGTAGTTGCAAACAGCTGATCTGTAATGGAATATCTACACAGGTGTACAGAGGCCCATTATCAGCAGCCATCGCTCTGTGTTCAGACTGCATGTTGTGTTTTGCTAAGCTGCTCTGATAGGGAAGCTGTGACTGTTTGTGTGCTAATCAAGTCAAAATCATGTTTGGTCACGCAGTGAGTGACGTCTACAAATAAAGACAGGTTCTTTTAATTCTCCCAAAATGTACTGAGGCTGAACTTGCAGCTCGGGGGGGCCCCCTGGTGGCTGCAGGGCCGCATGTAGCAAGAAACGGCCCTGTTGAAACGTCTACAACCAAGTCCAGTTGTTCCAGATTGAACCAGAACTGTCTGTTTGTTTCTGACATGATTTAACCACTGGGTGGAGCAGTTGATGAGGCAGTCTGTTGGAACTTAAAGTTTCATTTTTTATCAATCACTTTCTTTATTTATCCTTTGATTAAGTTCTGACCCGCTATCTACTACTGCCTCATCCTATAACTGTGGATATTTATCTTGTTCTGAATTATTAGTTTACATCAAACAGCACAAATTTTAGCAGAATATTAATGTCATGTTAAATCCACAGAGTCATTCTAGTTTGTATTTTTTCATTCATTTTGATTTTGAATTGATTTGACTGAGGTCAGGAAGTCAATTTGAATGAAGAGCAGAAGGAAAGACTTTGTTCATGTTTGTTTATTCATCATGTAAACCTTCAGTTTGTTCACACATCCCATCAGTAAAGTCTGTTCAATGACTCTTGTTCAATGAGTTCATGTACAGATTCACTTCATCCACACAATCAGTTTGTTTGAGCAGAATCTCACATATGTACAAGAAAAGAATGAATCATCTCCTTATTGATTATTTGATTATAGCTCATAGTCCCTCATTTGTACATTGATTGAAACAACATTTGATCTGACAAACAAATCAATGGAAATGTAATTCTAGATTTCTTTCCAAAATATCTACGATAAAGGAAGGTCTGCTGCTTTCTCTCTTCAGACTCATGCAGTGGAAGAGAAACAACAACATACAAACACATCAATGAATGACAAGATGTCAAAGTACCGCCCATAATGTTTGATTGACAGGTGATCTCTGTGCAGTGAAGAAATGCCACAACAATCAGCTCTCAGCAACAAACATGAAGACAAAATGAGTTTCAGGTTTAAAACACAGAATTTAACCCACTGTCCCTTCAATGACTTCTGTCTATTTCACTTTACTAAACTCAGCAGATCCAGGACAAACAAAAAGTCCAGCATAGAGAGGCTGAGTGAACGTGGTCTGGACTCTGTGGAGGAGAGTCATGGTTTCAGAGACGCTGTAGAAGGACAGAATACCTGCACTGTGATCCAGGTACACTCCAACTCTGGAGGACCGAGGAACTGAGACGGGAGTTTTGACATTGTTGTAAAAAAAGTTATAAATGTTATGATTCCAATATAACGACCAAGATTTGTCAATGTGTCCAAATCCAGATTCTTTCCAGTTCCCTGCTCTGCTGATATTCTTGTATGTGACTGCTACACCAACTCCATTCCCACTCCACTCCACCTCCCAGTAACAACGTCCAGGTAGACTCTCTCTACTCAGGACGTTACAACATGAAGTGAATCTGTCTGGGTGACTAGAATAAGACTGTTGTTGATCCGTATATGTCACTTTTCTGTTCCCCTCAGATAATAACAGCTTTGTGTGTGCTGTGTTTGGATCCAGTGTGAGTTCATGTGAATATTTTAAGAACTCAGCTCTGGTCTTGGGCTCTGGTTCTGGTCCTGACAGTGAAACATGGACTTCAGTCACTGTCAGTGAGATATTTGTCCATTGGTCCCTCAGGACGTCCTGTAGTTTATCTCTGAGCTCTGACACAGCAGCTGTCACATCCTCAAAGTACCTCAGAGGACGGATATTGATGCTGGATGAGTCTGTAGATTGGCTGAGTCGTGACAGTGAGGGGTAGTTGTGTAGAAACTGGTTGTGGTCCTCTGTGTGTGAGAGCTGCTCCAGGTCAGCATCTTTCCTCTTCAGCTCAGTGATCTCCTGCTCCAGCTTCTCCTGAAGATCTTTGACTCGACTCACTTCAGTTTCCTGCTGGGATCTGACCTGCTGCTTCACATCAGACCTTCTTTTCTCCATGAGATGGATCAGCTCAGTGAAGATCTTCTCACTGCCCTTCACTGCTTTATCAGCAGAGCCATTGATAGCCTCCACCTCCTGTTGAAGCTCCTTCACATCTTTCTCTCTGTCCTGGATTCTCTGCTGGATGTTTTGTCGACTCACCTCGAGCTCTCTCTGCCTCTCAGTCCTTTCTGCTGCAGCTGAGACTGTGTCGTGGCCTTTATGTTCATCCACAGAGCAGAGATAACAGATACGCTGCTGATCAGTACGGCAGAACATCTTCATCACCTCATCATGACGAGAGCAGATGTTCTCCTGGAGCTTCTTGGAGGGCTCCACCAGCTTGTGTTTCTTTAACTGGGCGACATCCTGATGAGGCTGGAGGTGATTCTCACAGTAAGATATCAGACAGACCAGACAGGACTTCAGAGCTTTCAGTTTTCTCCCAGTGCAGACATCACAGGCCACATCTTCAGGTCCAGCATAGCAGTGATCAGCAGGAGCAGCTTGGAGTCCAGTCTTCTTCAGTTCCTCCACTAAAACTGCTAACATGGTGTTTTTCATCAGGACAGGCCTCGGTATGAAGGTCTGCCTACACTGAGGGCAGCTGTGGATTTTCTTCTCATCCTCATCATCCCAGAAGTTTTGAATACAGTTCATGCAGTAGCTGTGTCCACAGGGAATAGTCACCGGATCCTTCAGTAGATCCAGACAGATCGAACAAGAGAAGGCTTCCCGATCCAGCTGAACTCCTTTCTGCGCCATTTCTCCTCTCCGTGATAGTGACTGTCTGAGTTTGACTTCCTCAGAAATGAAACTAGTTTGAGCTCTGATCTAAACAACATGCGGCCTGTCAGCTGACACGTCACCACATGTTGGTTCCACCCATCTTCAAACTGCAGATCTGAGGGGGAGGGAACAAGGAAACACCTGAACAGAGTGGAGCTGGCTGTGTCTGAGAGCAGGAAGAAGAGGGAGGGCTCATCGAGGGTTTAAGGTTCAGCTTTATTGTCGTTACACAACACAGGATTGCACAATATCATGCAGTTGTAGCCCTCTGCACTCACACACACAGAAAATGTAGAAACAGATATGAATCCTGAGACTCCACAGATTCCAGCAGTATAACTCGTATCACTGCATGACCAAAACTCACTGAATAAACCGTCCAAGAAGAAGAAGAACAAAGTTCAGTTTGGACATTTACAGCTACGTATTGTGTCTTTGCTGTTTGTGTCATCAAAAGTTGTGTCTGCTCACGTTAAACCACTAGTAATGGCTGCTCCAATGTCTCTGGCTCATCAGGTCAGCATTCATTTGTCTGGCATGGGGAAGGGACTGCAGTAGGTGTATCTCCCAGCTCCATGCCAACACCCGGTCTATGTCTCTATCTGGTGGCTGAATGCTAGTATTGACACAAATAATCCACACAGCATTATGTTCCTCTAACTCAGACCAATCTGTACATACTTCATACCTCACTGTGGCTTCTTGATTTCTCCATGTATCTGCCTGTATAAGCAGGAAGCTCTTCAGTCATATGAGCATTGATCAGTGTTCATGGTGTTTCTTCATATTTCAATGTTTCTTGGAGACTGATCTGATTTATAACATGGATATATGGAAATAAAAAGTGTTTTGAGGTGAAACTCTCAATAAAAAGTCAACATGTAAACAGTAAACATGGAGACCATCTGAGTCTATCTTTATGAACTGATTTATAAATGTTGTATTTTAGTGTGTTTTCATCAAACTTACAGTTACAGTTGGAGTCAAAGAGGAAGAGAAGACATTCAGCTGCATCATTATCCATTATTACATTCACACATCGTGGCACTTATTTACAGAATCATTTCCTCCAGTGAAGTTGAAAGCAAAATAAAAGCACGAGAAGGTAAAGCTTGTTTTTTTTTTAGCTTTTATTCTGAAAAACTTCTGTGGCTTACTTCACCTCTGAAACAGCTGACGTGATGTGTGGTATGAAAAAAATAACATCAGCTCAGTAAATCATTCAAACAAATTCTGTTTAATTTTCTGAACATTGACAAGAAAATCGATCACTGATGCCAGTGAATAATTCTGAGAGTAAAAGTGTCAAATAAATATTCAAACATGTTTCTGGGCCATTCAAGGCATTCACTTTTTGGGGCCGATGCAGACACAAATATTTAACTTCGATATCAATATATTATCTAAATGTGGAAAAGAGAGTAACAGGAAAAAAGGGGCGGAGTCTATAAAAGGGAGGGAAGCTCAGCTGGGCCTTTGTTCCTGCACTGAGACACACCTGGGAGAGCAGGTGAGGCCAGCCTTTGTTTGGTAGCATGATTTTAATATTAAAACTATCAGACCATGAAATAATTCTTTAGATGTTTGTTGCACAAAATGTTTTCCTCGTCAGACTCTTCATGTTTGGTGAGGGACTGAAGCTTGGAGTGAGACAGGTGTGCTCGAGCAGCACTGAGACATTTGAAACCAGCTTTTAGTCTCAGTCAGGACAGGAGGGACGATGGCCAAAGGACAAAATCTGTCTCTGTCTGCACGTTTCTATATAGTTTTCTATTTGTGTTTATGTCAGCACAGGTTCACTTCTTAACAGTTATAGATTTAACTTCTCTGCAAACGTTCAATATTTATCAGGTTTTAATTTAAATTTATCTCAGGTTAATTTTAATGTATGTTTGCATGATGCTACTGGATGCTTGAAAATCTAAACTAACCACCCACATGGACTGTGTTCCAGTTTACAAAGGTATATTGACTTACGTTGCACATGTCTCATTGTTTTTTGGATATTAACGTGTTTCTGTTTCTTTTAGTCCTCCAACAAAAACACTTTCAGAGAAGCCAGCCACTGTTTTTACTAGATTTATTTGATTTCACTTTGAACTTTTCACTTTGAACGTAGTTTAACAGAGTTTTCTGTCACATTAAAGAAGTGACTGTGTGTGCTAGTGCTGCCATTCTGTGTGCTTTGTGTCTTTTGAGTCACTTTAACTTGCTGTGAGGTCAGTTGAGTGTTTTCGAATAGTTTTTATGCAGAACTCCATATTAGACTGTTCAGTCTAGTCCTGTTCATGTTTATATTGATTTGGTTTATGTATTGAATATATAATTGGAGACCAGCACTGTAAATAAAATGTATCCGTTTGTTTGTTTTTGGTCACCTGGTCATATAAAGTATTTACTGGGTGAGCTGACATGTTATCTCATCTTGTGGGCGACAATAAGAGCATATTTGTGTAGAATCAGTCACACCCAGCTCTTTTTCAACAGGAAGCTTTAGTACACTTGAGGGAGATCGTCTTCCTCAGCTGGGTGTGACTCGTTCAGAGTTTTTAACAAATGTGGAATAATTGCAGATTTGCACGTGAAGCCTCTTTGGAAAGTCGTTCTGCTACATTTACTGAAGCGCAGAGGGAAATGTTGTGCTTTTACTTCACTACATTTATCTGACAGCTTCACTTCAACTCTGATCTCGCGTCATCGCTCAGGAAGTGTTGCAGGAAGAAACCAGTCTCAGCGATGAAGAGACTCTGACGATGACACGGTCAAGTCTTTCCTGTGATGGAACACGACTTTTCTCTGAGGCTGTATCTCAGCGAGCACATGTGAAACAGGAGACTCGCTCTGAGATAAGCTGAGACCGAGCGGCACCTACTGCTGCTGAGAACTCTCTGCGGGAAATACATGATGGTGGTGAAAAGGATGTCGCAGGGTCAACAAGGGCAGAAAGACTCTGAAGAGGCAGCAAACAGCATTGATCAGAAACACATTGTAAATAGTGGAAATGACTATTGTAGTTGCAAACAGCTGATCTGTAATGGAATATCTACACAGGTGTACAGAGGCCCATTATCAGCAGCCATCGCTCTGTGTTCAGACTGCATGTTGTGTTTTGCTAAGCTGCTCTGATAGGGAAGCTGTGACTGTTTGTGTGCTAATCAAGTCAAAATCATGTTTGGTCACGCAGTGAGTGACGTCTACAAATAAAGACAGGTTCTTTTAATTCTCCCAAAATGTACTGAGGCTGAACTTGCAGCTCGGGGGGCCCCCTGGTGGCTGCAGGGCCGCATGTAGCAAGAAACGGCCCTGTTGAAACGTCTACAACCAAGTCCAGTTGTTCCAGATTGAACCAGAACTGTCTGTTTGTTTCTGACATGATTTAACCACTGGGTGGAGCAGTTGATGAGGCAGTCTGTTGGAACTTAAAGTTTCATTTTTTATCAATCACTTTCTTTATTTATCCTTTGATTAAGTTCTGACCCGCTATCTACTACTGCCTCATCCTATAACTGTGGATATTTATCTTGTTCTGAATTATTAGTTTACATCAAACAGCACAAATTTTAGCAGAATATTAATGTCATGTTAAATCCACAGAGTCATTCTAGTTTGTATTTTTTCATTCATTTTGATTTTGAATTGATTTGACTGAGGTCAGGAAGTCAATTTGAATGAAGAGCAGAAGGAAAGACTTTGTTCATGTTTGTTTATTCATCATGTAAACCTTCAGTTTGTTCACACATCCCATCAGTAAAGTCTGTTCAATGACTCTTGTTCAATGAGTTCATGTACAGATTCACTTCATCCACACAATCAGTTTGTTTGAGCAGAATCTCACATATGTACAAGAAAAGAATGAATCATCTCCTTATTGATTATTTGATTATAGCTCATAGTCCCTCATTTGTACATTGATTGAAACAACATTTGATCTGACAAACAAATCAATGGAAATGTAATTCTAGATTTCTTTCCAAAATATCTACGATAAAGGAAGGTCTGCTGCTTTCTCTCTTCAGACTCATGCAGTGGAAGAGAAACAACAACATACAAACACATCAATGAATGACAAGATGTCAAAGTACCGCCCATAATGTTTGATTGACAGGTGATCTCTGTGCAGTGAAGAAATGCCACAACAATCAGCTCTCAGCAACTATTTAAACATGAATTTGACAAAATTAGAGTTTCAAGGTTTAAAACACAGAATTTAACCCACTGTCCCTTCAATGACTTCTGTCTATTTCACTTTACTAAACTCAGCAGATCCAGGACAAACAAAAAGTCCAGCATAGAGAGGCTGAGTGAACGTGGTCTGGACTCTGTGGAGGAGAGTCATGGTTTCAGAGACGCTGTAGAAGGACAGAATACCTGCACTGTGATCCAGGTACACTCCAACTCTGGAGGACCGAGGAACTGAGACGGGAGTTTTGACATTGTTGTAAAAAAAGTTATAAATGTTATGATTCCAATATAACGACCAAGATTTGTCAATGTGTCCAAATCCAGATTCTTTCCAGTTCCCTGCTCTGCTGATATTCTTGTATGTGACTGCTACACCAACTCCATTCCCACTCCACTCCACCTCCCAGTAACAACGTCCAGGTAGACTCTCTCTACTCAGGACGTTACAACATGAAGTGAATCTGTCTGGGTGACTAGAATAAGACTGTTGTTGATCCGTATATGTCACTTTTCTGTTCCCCTCAGATAATAACAGCTTTGTGTGTGCTGTGTTTGGATCCAGTGTGAGTTCATGTGAATATTTTAAGAACTCAGCTCTGGTCTTGGGCTCTGGTTCTGGTCCTGACAGTGAAACATGGACTTCAGTCACTGTCAGTGAGATATTTGTCCATTGGTCCCTCAGGACGTCCTGTAGTTTATCTCTGAGCTCTGACACAGCAGCTGTCACATCCTCAAAGTACCTCAGAGGACGGATATTGATGCTGGATGAGTCTGTAGATTGGCTGAGTCGTGACAGTGAGGGGTAGTTGTGTAGAAACTGGTTGTGGTCCTCTGTGTGTGAGAGCTGCTCCAGCTCAGCGTCTTTCCTCTTCAGCTCAGTGATCTCCTGCTCCAGCTTCTCCTGAAGATCTTTGACTCGACTCACTTCAGTTTCCTGCTGGGATCTGACCTGCTGCTTCACATCAGACCTTCTTTTCTCCATGAGACGGATCAGCTCAGTGAAGATCTTCTCACTGCCCTTCACTGCTTTATCAGCAGAGCCATTGATAGCCTCCACCTCCTGTTGAAGCTCCTTCACATCTTTCTCTCTGTCCTGGATTCTCTGCTGGATGTTTTGTCGACTCACCTCGAGCTCTCTCTGCCTCTCAGTCCTTTCTGCTGCAGCTGAGACTGTGTCGTGGCCTTTATGTTCATCCATAGAGCAGAGATAACAGATACACTGCTGATCAGTACGGCAGAAAATCTTCATCACCTCATCATGACGAGAGCAGATGTTCTCCTGGAGCTTCTTGGAGGGCTCCACCAGCTTGTGTTTCTTTAACTGGGCGACATCCTGATGAGGCTGGAGGTGTTTCTCACAGTAAGATATCAGACAGACCAGACAGGACTTCAGAGCTTTCAGTTTTCTCCCAGTGCAGACATCACAGGCCACATCTTCAGGTCCAGCATAGCAGTGATCAGCAGGAGCAGCTTGGAGTCCAGTCTTCTTCAGTTCCTCAACTAAAGCTGCTAACATGGTGTTTTTCATCAGGACAGGCCTCGGTATGAAGGTCTGCCTACACTGAGGGCAGCTGTGGATTCTCTTCTCATCCTCTCCATCCCAGAAGTTTTGAATACAGTTCATGCAGTAGCTGTGTCCACAGGGAATAGTCACCGGATCCTTCAGTAGATCCAGACAGATCGGACAAGAGAAGGCTTCCCGATCCAGCTGAACTCCTTTCTGCGCCATTTCTCCTCTCAGTGTCGACGACTGTCTGACTGTCACTTCCTCGGAAATGAAACTAGTTTGAGCTCTGATCTAAACAACAGGTGGCCTGTCAGCTGACACGTCACCACATGTTGGTTCCACCCATCTTCAAACTGTAGATCTGAGGGGGAGGGAACAAGGAAACACATGAACAGAGTGGAGCTGGCTGTGTCTGAGAGCAGGAAGAAGAGGGAGGGCTTATCGAGGGTTTAAGGTTCAGCTTTATTGTCGTTACACAACACAGGATTGCTCAATAACATGCAGTTGTAGCCCTCTGCACTCACACACACAGAAAATGTAGAAACAGATATGAATCCTGAGACTCCACAGATTCCAGCAGTATAACTCGTATCACTGCACGACCAAAACTCACTGAATAAACCGTTCAAGAAGAAGAAGAACAAAGTTCAGTTTGGACATTTACAGCTACGTATTGTGTCTTTGCTGTTTGTGTCATCAAAAGTTGTGTCTGCTCACGTTAAACCACTAGTAATGGCTGCTCCAATGTCTCTGGCTCATCAGGTCAGCATTCATTTGTCTGGCATGGGGAAGGGACTGCAGTAGGCGTACCTCCCAGCTCCATGCCAACACCCGGTCTATGTCTCTATCTGGTGGCTGAATGCTAGTATTGACACAAATAATCCACACAGCATTATGTTCCTCTAACTCAGACCAATCTGTACATACTTCATACCTCACTGTGGCTTCTTGATTTCTCCATGTATCTGCCTGTATAAGCAGGAAGCTCTTCAGTCATGTGAGCATTGATCAGTATTCATGGTGTTTCTTCATATTTCAATGTTTCTTGGAGACTGATCTGATTTATAACATGGATATATGGAAATAAAAAGTGTTTTGAGGTGAAACTCAATAAAAAGTCAACATGTAAACAGTAACCATGGAGACCATCTGAGTCTATCTTTATGAACTGATTTATAAATGTTGTATTTTAGTGTGTTTTCATCAAACCTACAGTTACAGTTGGAGTCAAAGAGGAAGAGAAGACATTCAGCTGCATCATTATCCATTATTACATTCACACATCGTGGCACTTATTTACAGAATCATTTCCTCCAGTGAAGTTGAAAGCAAAATAAAAGCACGAGAAGGTAAAGCTTGTTTTTTTTTTAGCTTTTATTGTGAAAACTTCCGGAGCTTACTTCACCTCTGAAACAGCTGACGTGATGTGTGGTATGAAAAAAATAACATCAGCTCAGTAAATCATTCAAACAAATTCAGTTTCATTTTATGAACATTGACAAGAAAATTGATCACTGATGCCAGTGAATAATTCTGAGAGCAAAAGTGTCAAATAAATATTCAAACATGTTTCTGGGCCCATCCATGTCCTCTTTTATCGTTTCACTTACTTTGATCTGCATTAGACATTAGTGTTGTAGTCCTTAATGCAGCAAAACTCAGACACCAGCACACAACTGTGGCTGTCTGTGAAGGTTCTCAGTCATCCAGGTCAACTTTCTTTGAGAAGAGTTCAATCTGGGGCAACAGAACTTGTTTGTAGATCCGTGAAGACGTTTCACCTCTCATCCAAGAGGCTTCTTCAGCTCTGACTGACTGGTGGGGAAACCCAGGTATTGAAGCTAGATGGGAGCGTTACCCAGGCCAGTGTTTTCACTTGGTTTGTAAGTGTTCCTTGTTGTTGTGGTCAGAGTCATTAAGGTCACCTGACCTCACTATGCAAACAGTGAACATTATAGGGCAGCTGTAGCCAGGGGCGCCGTATAGGGGGGAAAAGTTAGGACAATTCCAAGGGCCCACGACTGACAGGGGCCCCAAAAAATAGTTAAAAATAAATAATAAAAAATAGGGGGCCCAATTTGATTTTTTTGTCATGGGGCCCAAAATTCCTGGCGGCGCCCCTGGCTGTAGCAGTACTGCTGGTACACCCCAAAGACTGCAGGGAGAGAACAATCTGTCCAAAAAGACATTTGTAAACTGCTCCTGTAGCCACAAATTTCACTCTACAGAAATCATTTCAAGATAGAAACGTAGGAAAATGTGTGTCTGTCGCTCTGATAACACTGCTGAAGCTGTCAGACTTAGAGTTTTGGTGGGAAATGCACTGATTCGTCAGGATCACCGACCGACAGCCCCATTGACTGCCATGTTAAAAGAGAAAGGACATTTCTGGAGGACAGCAGATGTACCAGTTTCTTTCCATCGCTCTAATGCTCACATTTCTTCACTTTAGCCACATAAAATATATGTGTACACGTTCAGGAACATCTCAGGATACTCACAGTGAAGCCTGTTCAGTGATACGACCTACGGTTTTTCCACAAAGCCTTCTTGTTTGAGGGGTACTTTCAGGGGTTTGTCTCTCTCTCTCTCTCTCTCTCTCTCTCACCGGTGTCAAATTTCACAGGAGCAGCTGTGGTTAATTGCTCTGCTCTGATTGGTGGCCTCCACCTGGCCCTGGTTGCTTGGCAACCAAAGCCTGCAGCTCACAAGCCTGACTGTGATTAACTTAGTGGAAGTCTCTGTATAATATCAATGACTGTCAGTGCTACATTTATAATGTCTGCCATTATGTCCTCTCTCATTAACAGACAGACAGGCAGACAGACAACAAGATAAAAGTCTTTCAAAATAAGAGCTCCTTCAAAATAAAAGTCTTTGTAAAACTCTCATTAACAGAGACAAACAAGCACACACACACACACACACACACACACACTGTCAGAAGATGACACCTACTTAATGTATGGGTGAGTCAGAAATGTTCTCGTCCTCCACCTACAATGCTGTAGGTCCTTTCATCCCTTCACAGGAGACTGGACAACAATTCACACCTGACCTCAGGTGACCTTAAACTTAAAGACTCGGACAGCAGTCGTCACAACATCAAGGAGCACTAACAAACCAAGTGTAAATGACCTGGTTAAATAATAAAGTTTCCCCAGCAGTCAGTCAAAACTGAAGAAACCTCTTGGATGAGAGGTGAAACGTCTACAACCAAGTCCAGTTGTTCCAGATTGAACCAGAACTGTGTCTCTGTTTGTTTCTGACATGATTTAACCACTGGGTGGAGCAGTTGATGAGGCAGTCTGTGGGAACTTTTTATCAATCACTTTCTTTAATTATCCTTTGATTAAGTTCTGACCCGCTATCTACTACTGCCTCATCCTATAACTGTGGAGATTTATCTTGTTCTGAATTATTAGTTTACATCAAACAGCACAAATTTTAGCAGAATATTAATGTCATGTTAAATCCACACAGTCATTCTAGTTTGTATTTTTTCATTCATTTTGATTTTGAACTGATTTGACTGAGGTCAGGAAGTCAATTTGAATGAAGACCAGAAGGAAAGACTTTGTTCATGTTTGTTTATTCATCATGTAAACCTTCAGTTTGTTCACACATCCCATCAGTAAAGTCTGTTCAATGACTCTTGTTCAATGAGTTCATGTACAGATTCACTTCATCCACACAATCAGTTTGTTTGAGCAGAATCTCACATATGTACAAGAAAAGAATGAATCATCTCCTTATTGATTATTTGATTATAGCTCATAGTCCCTCATTTGTACATTGATTTAAACAACATTTGATCTGACAAACAAATCAATGGAAATGTAATTCTAGATTTCTTTCCAAAATATCTACGATAAAGGAAGGTCTGCTGCTTTCTCTCTTCAGACTCATGCAGTGGAAGAGAAACAACAACATACAAACACATCAATGAATGACAAGATGTCAAAGTACCGTCCATAATGTTTGATTGACAGGTGATCTCTGTGCAGTGAAGAAATGCCACAACAATCAGCTCTCAGCAACAAACATGAAGACAAAATGAGTTTCAGGTTTAAAACACAGAATTTAACCCACTGTCCCTTCAATGACTTCTGTCTATTTCACTTTACTAAACTCAGCAGTATCTCCAATCCAAACATTAAGTCCAGCATAGAGAGGCTGAGTGAACGTGGTCTGGACTCTGTGGAGGAGAGTCATGGTTTCAGAGACGCTGTAGAAGGACAGAATACCTGCACTGTGATCCAGGTACACTCCAACTCTGGAGGACTGAGGACCTGAGACGGGAGTGTGGACATCATTGCACCAAAAGTAATAACTGTTATTTAAACATCTTAACATCCAAGATTTGTCATTGCCTCCAAATCCAGATTCATTCCAGTTCCCTGCTCTGCTGATATTCTTGTATGCGACTGCTACACGAATGTCGAACCCACTCCACTTCACCTCCCAGTAACAACGTCCAGTCAGACTCTCTCTACTCAGGACCTGAGACCATGAAGTGAATCTGTCTGGGTGACTAGAATAAGACTGTTGTTGTTTCGTTCTTGTCACTTTTCTGTTCCCCTCAGATAATAACAGCTGTGTGTTTGCTGTGTTTGGATCCAGTGTGAATTCACGTGAATATTTTAAGAACTCAGCTCTGGTCTTGGGCTCTGGTTCTGGTCCTGACAGTGAAACATGGACTTCAGTCTCTGTCAGTGAGATGTTTGTCCGTTGGTCCCTCAGAACGTCCTGTAGTTTATCTCTGAGCTCTGACACAGCAGCTGTCACATCCTCAAAGTACCTCAGAGGACGGATATTGATGCTGGATGAGTCTGTAGATTGGCTGAGTCGTGACAGTGAGGGGTAGTTGTGTAGAAACTGGTTGTGGTCCTCTGTGTGTGAGAGCTTCTTCAGATCAGCGTCTTTCCTCTTCAGCTCAGTGATCTCCTGCTCCAGCTTCTCCTGAAGCTCTTTGACTCGACTCACTTCAGTTTCCTGCTGGGATCTGACCTGCTGCTTCACATCAGACCTTCTTTTCTCCATGAGACGGATCAGCTCAGTGAAGATCTTCTCACTGTCCTCCACTGCTTTATCAGCAGAGCCATTGATAGCCTCCACCTCCTGTTGAAGCTCCTTCACATCTTTCTCTCTGTCCTGGATTCTCTGCTGGATGTTTTGTCGACTCACCTCGAGCTCTCTCTGCCTCTCAGTCCTTTCTGCTGCAGCTGAGACTGTGTCTTGGCCTTTATGTTCATCCACAGAGCAGAGATAACAGATACACTGCTGATCAGTACGGCAGAACATCTTCATCACCTCATCATGACGAGAGCAGATGTTCTCCTGGAGCTTCTTGGAGGGCTCCACCAGCTTGTGTTTCTTTAATTGGGCGACATCATGATGAGGCTGGAGGTGTTTCTCACAGTAAGAGACCAGACAGACCAGACAGGACTTCAGAGCTTTCAGTTTTCTCCCAGTGCAGACATCACAGGCCACATCTTCAGGTCGAGCGTAGCAGTGATCATCAGGAGCAGCTTGGAGTCCAGTCTTCTTCAGTTCCTCCACTAAAGCTGCTAACATGGTGCTTTTCATCAGGACAGGCCTCGGTGTGAAGGTCTGCCTACACTGAGGGCAGCTGTGGATTTTCTTCTCATCCTCTCCATCCCAGAAGTTTTGAATACAGTTCATGCAGTAGCTGTGTCCACAGGGAATAGTCACCGGATCCTTCAGTAGATCCAGACAGATCGAACAAGAGAAGGCTTCCCGATCCAGCTGAACTCCTTTCTGCGCCATTTCTCCTCTCAGTGTCGACGACTGTCTGACTGTCACTTCCTCAGAAATGAAACTAGTTTGAGCTCTGATCTAAACAACATGCGGCCTGTCAGCTGACACGTCACCACATGTTGGTTCCACCCATCTTCAAACTGTAGATCTGAGGGGGAGGGAACAAGGAAACACATGAACAGAGTGGAGCTGGCTGTGTCTGAGAGCAGGAAGAAGAGGGAGGGCTTATCGAGGGTTTAAGGTTCAGCTTTATTGTCGTTACACAACACAGGATTGCTCAATAACATGCAGTTGTAGCCCTCTGCACTCACACACACAGAAAATGTAGAAACAGATATGAATCCTGAGACTCCACAGATTCCAGCAGTATAACTCGTATCACTGCACGAGCAAAACTCACTGAATAAACCGTCCAAGAAGAAGAAGAACAAAGTTCAGTTTGGACATTTACAGCTACGTATTGTGTCTTTGCTGTTTGTGTCATCAAAAGTTGTGTCTGCTCACGTTAAACCACTAGTAATGGCTGCTCCAATGTCTCTGGCTCATCAGGTCAGCATTCATTTGTCTGGCATGGGGAAGGGACTGCAGCAGGCGTACCTCCCAGCTCCATGCCAACACCCGGTCTATGTCTCTATCTGGTGGCTGAATGCTAGTATTGACACAAATAATCCACACAGCATTATGTTCCTCTAACTCAGACCAATCTGTACATACTTCATACCTCACTGTGGCTTCTTGATTTCTCCATGTATCTGCCTGTATAAGCAGGAAGCTCTTCAGTCATATGAGCATTGATCAGTATTCATGGTGTTTCTTCATATTTCAATGTTTCTTGGAGACTGATTTGATTTATAACATGGATATATGGAAATAAAAAGTGTTTTGAGGTGAAACTCTCAATAAAAAGTCAACATGTAAACAGTAAACATGGAGACCATCTGAGTCTATCTTTATGAACTGATTTATAAATGTTGTATTTTAGTGTGTTTTCATCAAACTTACAGTTACAGTTGGAGTCAAAGAGGAAGAGAAGACATTCAGCTGCATCATTATCCATTATTACATTCACACATCGTGGCACTTATTTACAGAATCATTTCCTCCAGTGAAGTTGAAAGCAAAATAAAAGCACGAGAAAGTAAAGCTTGTTTTTTTTTTAGCTTTTATTCTGAAAAACTTCTGTAGCTTACTTCACCTCTGAAACAGCTGATGTGATGTGTGGTATGAAAAAAATAAAATCAGCTCAGTAAATCATTCAGACAAATTCTGTTTAATTTTATGAACATTGACAAGAAAATCGATCACTGATGCCAATGAATAATTCTGAGAGTAAAAGTGTCAAATAAATATTCAAACATGTTTCTGGGCCCATCCATGTCCTCTTTTATCGTTTCACTTACTTTGATCTGCATTAGACATTAGTGTTGTAGTCCTTAATGCAGCAAAACTCAGACACCAGCACACAACTGTGGCTGTCTGTGAAGGTTCTCAGTCATCCAGGTCAACTTTCTTTGAGAAGAGTTCAATCTGGGGCAACAGGACTTGTTTGTAGATCCGTGAAGACGTTTCACCTCTCATCCAAGAGGCTTCTTCAGCTCTGACTGACTGGTGGGGAAACCCAGGTATTGAAGCTAGATGGGAGCGTTACCCAGGCCAGTGTTTTCACTTGGTTTGTAAGTGCTCCTTGTTGTTGTGGTCAGAGTCATTAAGGTCACCTGACCTCACTATGCAAACAGGGGGGGGGGGGGGGGGGGGGGAAGGGGGGAAAAAAAAGGGCCCCGAAGGGGAGGGGGGCCCAAAAAAAAGTTAAAAATAATGAACAAAATAGGGGCCCAATTTGATTTTGTAGGGGCCAAAAGCCCTGGCTGTAGCAGTACTGCTGGTACACCCCAAAGACTGCAGGGAGAGAACAATCTGTCCAAAAAGACATTTGTAAACTGCTCCTGTAGCCACAAATTTCACTCTACAGAAATCATTTCAAGATAGAAACGTAGGAAAATTTGTGTCTGTCGCTCTGATAACACTGCTGAAGCTGTCAGACTTAGAGTTTTGGTGGGAAATGCACTGATTCGTCAGGATCACCGACCGACAGCCCCATTGACTGCCATGTTAAAAGAGAGAGGACATTTCTGGAGGACAGCAGATGTACCAGTTTCTTTCCATCGCTCTAATGCTCACATTTCTTCACTTTAGCCACATAAAATATATATGTAGACGTTCAGGAACATCTCAGGATGCTCACAGTGAAGCCCGTTCAGTGATACGACCTACGGTTTTCCCACAAAGCCTTCTTGTTTGAGGGGTACTTTCAGGGGTTTCTCTCTCTCTCTCTCAGCGGTGTCAAATTTCACAGGAGCAGCTGTGGTTAATTGCTCTGCTCTGATTGGTGGCCTCCACCTGGCCCTGGTTGCTTGGCAACTAAAGCCTGCAGCTCACAAGCCTGACTGTGATTAACTTAGTGGAAGTCTCTGTATAATATCAACGACTGTCAATGCTACATTTATAATGTCTGCCATTATGTCCTCTCTCATTAACAGACAGACAGGCAGACAGACAACAAGATAAAAGTCTTTCAAAATAAGAGCCCCTTCAAAATAAAAGTCTTTGTAAAACTCTCATTAACAGAGACAAACACACACACACACACACACACACGCTGTCAGAAGATGACAGCTACTTAATGTATGGGTGAGTCAGAAATGTTCTAGTCCTCCACCTACAATGCTGTAGGTCCTTTCATCCCTTCACAGGAGACTGAACAACAATTCACACCTGACCTCAGGTGACCTTAAACTTAAAGACTCGGACAGCAGTCGTCACAACATCAAGGAGCACTAACGAACCAAGTGTAAAGACCTGATTAACCATCACACCAAGGTTAAATAACTGAGTTTCCCCAGCAGTCTGTCAAAACTGAAGAAACCTCTTGGATGAGAGGTGAAACGTCTACAACCAAGTCCAGTTGTTCCAGATTGAACCAGAACTGTGTCTCTGTTTGTTTCTGACATGATTTAACCACTGGGTGGAGCAGTTGATGAGGCAGTCTGTTGGAACTTAAAGTTTCATTTTTTATCAATCACTTTCTTTAATTATCCTTTGATTAAGTTCTGACCCGCTATCTACTACTGCCTCATCCTATAACTGTGGATATTTATCTTGTTCTGAATTATTAGTTTACATCAAACAGCACAAATTTTAGCAGAATATTAATGTCATGTGAAATCCACAGAGTCATTCTAGTTTGTATTTTTTCATTCATTTTGATTTTGAATTGATTTGACTGAGGTCAGGAAGTCAATTTGAATGAAGACCAGAAGGAAAGACTTTGTTCATGTTTGTTTATTCATCATGTAAACCTTCAGTTTGTTCACACATCCCATCAGTAAAGTCTGTTCAATGACTCTTGTTCAATGAGTTCATGTACAGATTCACTTCATCCACACAATCAGTTTGTTTGAGCAGAATCTCACATATGTACAAGAAAAGAATGAATCATCTCCTTATTGATTATTTGATTATAGCTCATAGTCCCTCATTTGTACATTGATTTAAACAACATTTGATCTGACAAACAAATCAATGGAAATGTAATTCTAGATTTCTTTCCAAAATATCTACGATAAAGGAAGGTCTGCTGCTTTCTCTCTTCAGACTCATGCAGTGGAAGAGAAACAACAACATACAAACACATCAATGAATGACAAGATGTCAAAGTACCGCCCATAATGTTTGATTGACAGGTGATCTCTGTGCAGTGAAGAAATGCCACAACAATCAGCTCTCAGCAACAAACATGAAGACAAAATGAGTTTCAGGTTTAAAACACAGAATTTAACCCACTGTCCCTTCAATGACTTCTGTCTATTTCACTTTACTAAACTCAGCAGATCCAAGACGAACATAAAGTCCAGCATAGAGAGGCTGAGTGAACGTGGTCTGGACTCTGTGGAGGAGAGTCATGGTTTCAGAGACGCTGTAGAAGGTCAGAATACCTGCACTGTGATCCAGGTACACTCCAACTCTGGAGGACCGAGGACCTGAGACGGGAGTTTTGACATTGTTGTACCAAAATTCATAACTGTTATTGAAACAATATAACGACCAAGATTTGTCATTGCCTCCAAATCCACATTCTTTGAAGTTCCCTACTCTGCTGATATTCTTGTATGTGACTGCTACACGAACATCTGACCCACTCCACTCCACCTCCCAGTAACAACGTCCAGTCAGACTCTCTCTACTCAGGACCTGAGGACGCGAAGTGAATCTGTCTGGGTGACTAGAATAAGACTGTTGTTGACCCGTTAATGTCACTTTTCTGTTCCCCTCAGATAATAACAGCTTTGTGTGTGCTGTGTTTGGATCCAGTGTGAGTTCACGTGAATATTTTAAGAACTCAGCTCTGGTCTTGGGCTCTGGTTCTGGTCCTGACAGTGAAACATGGACTTCAGTCTCTGTCAGTGAGATGTTTGTCCTTTGGTCCCTCAGAACGTCCTGTAGTTTATCTCTGAGCTCTGACACAGCAGCTGTCACATCCTCAAAGTACCTCAGAGGACGGATATTGATGCTGGATGAGTCTGTAGATTGGCTGAGTCGTGACAGTGAGGGGTAGTTGTGTAGAAACTGGTTGTGGTCCTCTGTGTGTGAGAGCTTCTTCAGATCAGCGTCTTTCCTCTTCAGCTCAGTGATCTCCTGCTCCAGCTTCTCCTGAAGCTCTTTGACTCGACTCACTTCAGTTTCCTGCTGGGATCTGACCTGCTGCTTCACATCAGACCTTCTTTTCTCCATGAGACGGATCAGCTCAGTGAAGATCTTCTCACTGTCCTCCACTGCTTTATCAGCAGAGCCATTGATAGCCTCCACCTCCTGTTGAAGCTCCTTCACATCTTTCTCTCTGTCCTGGATTCTCTGCTGGATGTTTTGTCGACTCACCTCGAGCTCTCTCTGCCTCTCAGTCCTTTCTGCTGCAGCTGAGACTGTGTCGTGGCCTTTATGTTCATCCACAGGGCAGAGATAACAGATACACTGCTGATCAGTACGGCAGAACGTCTTCATCACCTCATCATGACGAGAGCAGATGTTCTCCTGGAGCTTCTTGGAGGGCTCCACCAGCTTGTGTTTCTCAAAGGCGGGGGATTCAAAGTGAAGCTGGAGGTGTTTCTCACAATAGGATATCAGACAGACCAGACAGGACTTCAGAGCTTTCAGTTTTCTCCCAGTGCAGACATCACAGGCCACATCTTCAGGTCCAGCATAGCAGTGATCAGCAGGAGCAGCTTGGAGTCCAGTCTTCTTCAGTTCCTCCACTAAAGCTGCTAACATGGTGTTTTTCATCAGGACAGGCCTCGGTATGAAGGTCTGCCTACACTGAGGGCAGCTGTGGATTCTCTTCTTATCCTCATCATCCCAGAAGTTTTGAATACAGTTCATGCAGTAGCTGTGTCCACAGGGAATAGTCACCGGATCCTTCAGTAGATCCTGACAGATCGAACAAGAGAAGGCTTCCCGATCCAGCTGAACTCCTTTCTGCGCCATTTCTCCTCTCAGTGTCGACGACTGTCTGACTGTCACTTCCTCAGAAATGAAACTAGTTTGAGCTCTGATCTAAACAACATGCGGCCTGTCAGCTGACACGTCACCACATGTTGGTTCCACCCATCTTCAAACTGTAGATCTGAGGGGGAGGGAACAAGGAAACACATGAACAGAGTGGAGCTGGCTGTGTCTGAGAGCAGGAAGAAGAGGGAGGGCTCATCGAGGGTTTAAGGTTCAGCTTTATTGTCGTTACACAACACAGGATTGCACAATAACATGCAGTTGTAGCCCTCTGCACTCACACACACAGAAAATGTAGAAACAGATATTCAAATGTCTGGAAACAGACAAAAGACTCACCATGTCTAACTTCACTCCATGTACAGTGGCATGTACAGAAGGCCTGAGTATCAGTCATAAAGTTCAAATCAGTTCAAAGAGGTAAATATATCAATTAAAATTTAATTTTACTTTATTTTATTTATTTATTTTATTTTAAATGTATTTTATTTTAATTTATTTTATTTTACTTTATGTTATTTCATTTTATTTTACTTTATTTTATTTATTTATTTTATTTTATTTTAATCTATTTTATTTTTCTTTATGTTATTTTAATTTATTTTACTCCATTTATTTATTTTATTTTATTTTATTTTATTTTATTTTATTTTATTTTATTTTTTTCCCGCTCCAGCAGGTGGCAGTAAACGCAGCACCGAGTCTCCCCGCTGCCATTAAATCCTCCAACAAACAACAAGACCGCGTTAGTGAATGGCTGTGACGCGCCAACCAACCAATCAGAGGACCGCCTCACTGCTGCCCGGTGACCATCGACCAATAGGAAGCGTTTGTGTTAGCGCGGATAAACGGATGTGTTGTTGTTGTTGTGTAGCGGGCCGGTGCTCTCCCTGCGTGTTTAACGGCAGTGACGTCCCGGTTTAAGAGCTCCACAGCGGCCAACGATGAGCCTGTCTCTGAGGTAAAACACCCCGCCTCACCTGGCACCCTTCACGGCTTCAGCACCGAGCGTCTGGACGTAGACAACACGGAGCTAAAGCTAGCTGCTTCACATTAGCATGTTAGCATGCTAGCCTTTGGGCATCAGTGTTTGTTTGTTAGCTCGCTAACATGCTAACGCAGCTTAGCCGCGCCTCGGCTCGGTTTAAGGTGGAATGCTAACGTTAGCAGCAGTGAACAATTCGTCCACTCACTGCTGCCCAATCTGGGGGTCCCGACCCCTTCTATGGGGCGCCAAAAGCTTCAAAATGGGGTCGCGGCGTACAGGAGGAGCGTGTGAACATTTCACCATAGAAACTGTGTTTATGAACTATTTTTCAATAATCGTACAATTCTTTTACGTTACATTACATTTAGTCATTCAGTCAGGGAGTCCCAAACCTTTCAGCCAGTGACCCCCAAAAACAACGGCACCAGTGATTTGTCCTCGTTATGCTTTTATTTTAAATTTAAATACTTTTTTATGTTTTCTTACAGTTATGGATAAAATATGCTGTTTCTAAATATTTATTTGATTTCTGAAGATCATCTCGCGACCCCTCGGGGGATCCCGAACCAGTGATTTAGCTGGTTTAATCCAAAGTGACGTACAGGCAGCAGGTGTAGGACACTTGGACACGCAGACCGGAGGAGCCGGGGATCGAACCACTGACCATCTGATTGGTGGACGACCCGCTCTGCCTCCTGAGCCACAGCCGCTCCGTTTCTAGCTCGTACAGTCAGATAATACAAAACATCATGATGATAATAATAATAAACTTTATTTCCAAACGATATGTAACGTTGTCAGAATGTTTGGAGAACGTTCGAACGCAGTGTGACCACAGCATCATTTGTGTTTATTCCCACAAGTGAATGTTAATTCACATATTAATAATTAATAATAATACATATACATCACAGTTCATGTTAAAGTGAAGCTGGAATCGAGAAGCAGTCCGACCTCGTCTCGTCCTTTTCTGTCCCGTGAAGTTGTTTCGTGGAGACAGTCTGCACGGAGAGCGAACACAGATCCACGTACCGGGGGTCTGGTCGAACAGTCAGAAAAATCAGCTCCTAAGTCCTTTCCTAACCACTTTTCCTTGACCTGGAAAACGTCACAAGGTCAAGGAAAGATATGAAGGAGAGGTGATAAGGAGTTAGGAGAAGGCTCTTACACTAGACTACGTCATGATGTAACGGTGAATGTTATTGACGTGATCTGTGGTAAAACTACAAAGTCCAGAAGATGGACTACAAAACGCTCATCTGAGATACTTCCTAGATACTCCCCGTGCGCTCTGACCGTGTTGTTTCATGCAGGAAATATAAACGTGGACAACCCGGTGAAAAATGTGACTTCATCATCAAGCAAGTTATGGCAAAGATTATTAAGCACGGTAACTTCATGATGATAGGACGCTGTTTGCAGCAGCTTGTGTCAGACTTTTGGTGTGCTCGTCTTTCCAGAACTGAACTCCCGGCGGACAAAAACAAACGTAAGAAGAGGAGAGAGCTCACCGAGGATCAGAAACATGAAATCAAAGAAGCCTTCGAGTTGTTTGACACCGACAAAGACAAAGAAATCGACTACCACGAGCTGAAGGTGAGCGTGATCTGTACTCGAGTATTTGTTCTGATTACAGCCGAACATCAACAAGGTCACCAACAGCAGACATAGCAGCCAGCTAATATTACTGACTAGTCCAACAGCAGTCAGCCCAGCTCGGCGTCTGTCTTTCAGCCTTTTATTTCACCAAGCTCTCACCAACCACTAAAAGTCAGTCCCAGATTTACTCTTGTCGAAAATGGCTGACGTAACTTCTCACACAGCTATCTACGAACATATAGAAGTGACATGTTCACCCACAATTCAATGCAAAAGAGCGTCAACGTAACTTCAAAACTTTATTGTCCAGCTGAGGATGGAGAATCAACGTTAGCTGGCTGCAGAGTCACGATCATGTCGTGATGTTTCCACTCCTCTGATCAGGATGGAAGTACGTTTTAACGTTAAATCTGTCAACACTTAAACGTGCCAACAGGTGGCGATGCGCGCGCTCGGCTTTGAGGTGAAGAAAGTGGACGTGTTGAAGATCCTTAAAGACTACGACAGAGAGGGAAACGGTAAAATAACGTTCGAGGACTTCAATGAAGTCGGTAAGTTTGCGTTCGTTTTCAGTCTTCACGCTGTCTTAAGTCTCTCCGGTGAATCCTTGACGCGCTCGTGTCATCTTCTCCGCAGTGACCGATCGCATCCTGGAGCGAGACCCCAAGGAGGAGATCATGAAGGCCTTCAAGCTGTTCGACGACGACGAGTCGGGGAGGATCAGCCTGAGGAACCTGAGACGGGTAGCACGGGAACTCGGGGAGAACATCAGCGACGAGGAGCTGCGCAGCATGATCGACGAGTTCGACACGGACGGAGACGGTGAAAGTAAGAGCTCAAACTATCGACTCGAGGTCCAAATACTTTATTTCCAGCTAACAAAGATGTTTCCACCAGGACAGCTTCAGAAGATTTCCCCTCGTTTGGTGTTTTGATGGTGGAGAGCGCTCCAGACTCTGTCATCTCTCTTTTGCTGTAACGTGGTCTGACTCTGAGTTTAATATTCTCTGAGGTTTATAGTCTCAGCTCGTCTTGTTCTTCTCCACTCGTCCTTTAATCTGTCTGTAGGTTGTCTGTAGGTTGTCTGTAGGTTGTCTGTAGGTTGTCTGTATTCATGGCTGAACTGTTTTTTTCTTCTTTTCCAGTAAATCAGGACGAGTTCCTCTCCATCATGACCGGAGACTCCTGCTGAAGACTCTGATGTTTGACTGGTCTTCATGAAGGAGGACATGATGAGTCCTCTGAAGTGGTTTTTACTTGAACAGAAGGACTGCCGTCAGTCTTTCTTCATGTTTGCTCAAAGTGTCGTTGACTTTCACACGTTTGTGTCTTCATGAAACGTTCTGAAGTGACTCTGTCTTTATATTTCATGTTGTCATTTTTTATAGTTTACGTAACGTGAATGTTTGAATGTGTTATTTATTTTGTACTAAATAAATCACTTTGCCGACAAATCTTTGTTTGTCTTTACTACGTTTACTTTAAAGGTCCAGTGTGTCGGATTTATGCCATCTAGTGGTGAAGCTGACAGTCTGTGGGGACGTCACGGAGACTACGCCCAGGTTTTAGACAGTCTGCAGGGACGTCATGGAGACTACGTCCAGGTTTTAGACAGTCTGTGGGGACGTCATGGAGACACGTCCAGGTTTTAGACAGTCTGCAGGGACGCAGGAACACGCCATGTTTTAGACAGTCTGTGGGACGTCACAGAGACACGTCCAGGTTTTAGACAGTCTGTGGGGACGTCACGGAGACTACGCCCAGGTTTTAGACAGTCTGCAGGGACGTCATGGAGACTACATCCAGGTTTTAGACAGTCTGTGGGGACGTCATGGAGACTACGCCCAGGTTTTAGACAGTCTGCAGGGACGTCATGGAGACTACGTCCATGTTTTAGACAGTCTGTGTGGACGTCACAGAGACTACGTCCATGTTTTAGACAGTCTGTGTGGACGTCACAGAGACTACGTCCAGGTTTTAGACAGTCTGTGGGGACGTCACAGAGACTACGTCCAGGTTTTAGACAGTCTGTAAGCATGTGTTTGTCTGTCCTGGGCTCCTGTAGAAATATGGCGGACTCTGGATGTAAAGTCTCACTCTGATGTAACAAAAGCGTCACACGTCTGATTCTCTGGTGATTAAACACTGATGACCTGCTGTACCGCCGCTGTCCACCAGAGGGAGTCGCTCAGTCACGACTGTGTTTTCAGACTCATCATGAAACTTCACCCACAGACCAGAGCAGGATGGAGGAAGTCCAGCTTCACTCTTTGTACAGATCTGTAATGTAGTCGTTTGTCTAATTAACTAACGGATACTTTACACCTCAGTGTACGTCAATAAATCCCATCTGCTGAATGTTGAAATAATAAAACAACTTCCTGTCACGCAGAAAACCTTTTAGGCGTCTCCTCATGAGCTCCAGGTGATGAAGAGGACTGTGGTCGGCTAACACAATTAGCTTTGAGCTAATCACACAATGACTCACAGAGACTACGTCCAGGTTTTAGACAGTGTGGACGTTGTGTGTGTGTGTGTGTGTGTGTGTGTGTGTTGCAGCTGAAGGTCAGCAGTGATGTTGACTGTCAGACCTGCATCTGGTCCTCACTGCAGGGACGGACATCATGACTTGCCCTTGCACTGGCACATGCTCAGCTGTTGGACTGAAGCAACACATGCTCCAGAAATAAACCAACCCAGTTCCTCCCCAGTTACAACCTCAAAGTCGCCCCCCTGTGGCTTCCACTATACGACTCACTCACACACACACACACTCACACTCACACACACACACTCTTTTGTACTGCTGGTAATCATCTTGTGTTGATGAGACTTCTAAAAATAAGTCGGTCTGGCGGACCCCGCCAGGGTCTGATGATTGCTCTCTGGTTAGCGGTAATAGCATGGGTTAGCATCGGCTCCAGATTTAGATGGACTAACAGGACGAGGACTCGTTTACTCTCAGCGCAGAGTACTCGAGTACATTGTTATACTCGAGTATCTCCATTTTACTTCACTACTTTAAACATGCAGTTTTTACTGCACCATATTTATCTGCTGAACTTAGTGTGCAGCTTCAGATTGTCATTAATAATAAAAACTAATAAATTAAAAAATAAGTAGAAAACACACACACATTCACACACACTTCTTTTAAATGTGTTTTAAGAAGTGATTTAAAAGGAGTCAAACACTGTCGGGGCGTCACTGTGGCCTTCTGGGACACTGTGACAACATTTCTCGTTAATTTTTCAGAATTTTAATCGAAGAATCGATGATGAGAATAATCAGCAGCTGACTTTATTTCATGCTCGTCTTTTAAATGTTTGAGTATCCGACAAATGAAATCTTTAATTCTCGAATCAGGAGCAGCAACAATTATTTTAATTATTAAATTAGATTTCACTTTTTAATGTTTTTATTTATTATTTTCAACTATTGATTACAGATATTTATTTTAAGTAATTGATGAATTATTCCGTCTGTAACGGTGAAAAATATCCATCAAATCCATTTTTTAAAATGTATTTCTTTAGAGTTGTAAGAGTGGGTGAGGAGAAGACAAAAATCTGCTTCAAACATGCTTTTATTTTGTTAATTTAACGCTTTTATTGTGAAAATACAGAATGCTTTTCAAAATGAAATGTTTAAAAACAAGATATATTTGAAGATTTTCAAATGGATTTCAGAGTCGAGCTGCTTAAGATGCCGATCATTTCACGACGCGGTGGCCGCGCAGGTCGAGGTCATTCTTACGAGAAAGGTCAAAGGTCACGGCCTCCCACCTGGTGTCACCCTCCCAGCTGACACGCGTCATAAACGCTCACACCTTCCTGAGCCGTGAAGCTTCATTCACCGAGAAACTTTAATCACGGCTGATGACGCTTCTAACATGCCGTCACAGATCGGTCCAAACGGTCCAAACGGTCCAAACGGTCCTTGTCCACCCGTCCCCCGTGTTCGCCTGTCTCGGTGAGGGTCGGAGGCTAAGTGTTGTCACATGGTCGGCATAACTCGACTAATGACTGACAGGTGGACACAAGAGCCGGACCGTGACTCTGGTTACCGATGAGGCGGTTTAAAGGCGCCGCTGTGCAAACAGAGCGACGCGTAACGATCGACGTGTTGGACGATTCATTTAATTTATGAAGCACCAAATCATAACAGAAGTAATCTCTGGACGTAGTCTCCGTGACATCCCAGCAGACTGTCTAAAACCTGGACGTAGTCTCCGTGACATCCCCGCAGACTGTCTAAAACCTGGACGTAGTCTCCGTGACGTCCCAGCAGACTGTCTAAAACCTGGACGTAGTCTCTGTGACGTCCCCGCAGACTGTCTTAAACCTTGACGTAGTCTCCGTGACGTCCCCGCAGACTGTCTAAAACCCGGACGTAGTCTCTGTGACGTCCCCGCAGACTGTCTAAAACAAGCAAACTTACTTAGCTAGCCTCTTAGCTTGAGCAGCTTTCATCTTTTTAAGAAAAATTCAAACTTTTATTGACTGAATATTTTTTTTCACATTTTCAGTATTTGCTGACACGTTTTAAACCAAATGAATGAAATGAAGTTAAATCAGCAGATTAATGGACGATCAGCGATGGAGAGGGTGATCAGGTGATTCAGAAAGCAGTGAAGCGTCTGATTAAACTCTGGACTTCCTTCAAACGAGGGGTAAACGAGGGGAGCGGGCACAGACATGAGGAGGGAATGCCTCGAGACATGCTGTGGATCGTGGACTATGCCTGGCAGTTGGGTGAGGATGGATTAGTTTACACACGCTCATGGCTTTCACGGTAACTCTATCTGTCCAACAGCCCGACTTCATCCAGCCTGCACCGCACTGCAGCGGACCTTATCCCACACTCGGTAAACCGAAAGACATCGTAGTCTTTGAACGAGGAACAGTCGCACTGAACGCCACCAAAGTGAAAAATACTCCTCGGGTGACTTTTCTGATCGAGTCAGGCAGTGGTGGAGGAAGTAAAAGTACTAATACCACACTGTAAAAATACTCTTACAAGTTAAAGTCATTGTTGGAAGTGAAGCTGGGACTGTAAAACCTGGACGTAGTCTCTGTGACGTCCCCACAGACTGTCTAAAACCTGGACGTAGTCTCCGTGACGTCCCCGCAGACTGTCTAAAACCTGGACGTAGTCTCCGTGACGTCCCCGCAGACTGTCTAAAACCTGGACGTAGTCTCCGTGACGTCCACACAGACTGTCTAAAACCTGGACGTAGTCTCCGTGACGTCCCCGCAGACTGTCTAAAACCTGGACGTAGTCTCCGTGACGTCCCCGCAGACTGTCTAAAACCTGGACGTAGTCTCCGTGACGTCCCCGCAGACTGTCTAAAACCTGGACTTAGTCTCCGTGACGTCCCCACAGGGGATCAAGACTGTGAAATGTGGAGTCGAAGTAGAAAGTGGCATGAAAAGAAAAGACAGCGGTAAACGGTGAATCGCTCTGTTTTGGCGTCACAATGAGAAGAACGTTTGAAGACCTCCTGTAATAATATTTTCAGGATCTCTCTGCACACATCTGGTTCTCTTCAGACCGAGCTTATTGCTTCTGTTCATTGCTTGTTTATGTTTCTCCAACACCTTCATTCAACTCCTACGCTACCTGCCTACACAGACGGACATATGGACTCCACACATACATACATACTGTACATGCAAGGTAGAGCAGCACTGTGCAACTTTCCTCTGATAAACTAACGTCTGTTACCTCCTGTTGATCTACGCTGACCTGTAATCAGGTGAATGGTGATTTACAGAGTTTCCTGATGGACAGTGAAGTAAACTGCTGACAACTGTAGCTGCTGTTAGCTCATGTTAGCTCAGTTTGTTAGCCGGGCTGCCCACACTGTGAGCTTTGAATACATTTCGGTAGGAAATCTATACCAGTGCAGATATTACATTATAATTTCAAGTAAAATCTCTTTGTTGGACGTCTTGTGCTTGTGTTTTGTCACCGTGTTGAGGTAAAAAATTGTGGGGGGCACACATGGGGGTGAGAACCAGAACCATTGACTTCCCTGACAGCTTAAATCTACCCATAATTCAATTTCAGCCCGTGTTCTGCCGCCTTCCTGAAGTACAAACAATCACTGTTGGTTTTTTCCTCTCCTTCCCACCTCTTTTCATTTCCTCCTCCCTTTCCTCCCTTCCTCCAGTCTAAATGGTGCAGACAGGAGTCTAAACAGTTGGTTCGGTGGGTTTGTAGATGAACAGCATGTTTCTTTTTTCAGGAGGAGGTAAAGGATGGATGCAAACCAACGGCGGGGAAATTAAAACACGTAAATTTAACACACCAGAACATTTTACACATTCCTCCAAACCCGAACGCTCGCCTCCGTCACTGTGTGTCGGAAATCAAGCACAACATTTATGTTCAGGTGGAATTATCGTTTACGCTTCAGCTGTTTCCTTTCCGTCACCACGTCCTCGCCGTCTGAAACTCACTGACCTGCAGTATGAAGCATCCAGGCTCCCGTTAGCTGCTAAAAACCTGGACGTAGTCTCCGTGACGTCCCCACAGACTGTCTAAAACCTGGATGTAGTCTCCGTGACGTCCCCGCAGACTGTCTAAAACCTGGACATAGTCTCCGTGACGTCCCCACAGACTGTCTAAAACCTGGACGTAGTCTCTGTGACGTCCCCACAGACTGTCTAAAACCTGGACGTAGTCTCTGTGACGCCCCGCAAACTGTCTAAAACCTGTACGTAGTCTCCACGATGTCCCCCGCAGACTGTCTAAAACCTAACGTACCAATGTCCCGAGACTGCAAAACCTGACAGCTCCGTGACGCCCCGCAGACTGTCTAAAACCTGGACGTAGTCTCTGTGACGTCCCCGCAGACTGTCTAAAACCTGGACGTAGTCTCTGTGATGTCCCGCAGACTGTCTTAAACCTGGACGTAGTCTCCGTGACCTCCCCGCAGACTGTCTAAAACCTGGACGTAGTCTCCTTGACGTCCTCACAGACTGTCTAAAACCTAAATGTAGTCTCTGTGACGTCCCGCAGACTGTCTTAAACCTGGACGTAGTCTCTGTGACGTCCCGCAGACTGTCTAAAACCTGGACGTAGTCTCTGTGACGTCCCCACAGACTGTCTAAAACCTGGACGTAGTCTCTGTGACGTCCCCACAGACTGTCTAAAACCTGGACGTAGTCTCCGTGACGTCCCCACAGACTGTCTAAAACCTGGACGTAGTCTCCATGATGTCCCCCGCAGACTGTCTAAAACCTGGACGTAGTCTCCGTGACGTCTCATATTTTCTGTGGTGGTCCGAGGTGTCCAAAGTTTAACAAACTGTATATTTCGTGAATGTTGGTGTCGTATGACCCGACCCAGAGGGGTGTGTGTTGGCGTCCGTCCTGCCTCGCTGGTGTGTGTGGTTTTTTTTTGGGGGGGTGTGTCTTTTCATTGAGTCAGCCATGTTATTGCACCGATGTTCGATGGATTCATACATCATCGAAGTCAAAAGAGTCTTTCCTCTGTCTGACAGCAGCGGACAGCTGAGGCCAGAGCAGATGCTCGCTGTGCTGATATGTAGGACGAGCTCGCGGGTTTGATCTCTCTCTCTCTCTGGATGTAATGTGTAGAGCCGCTGGTCTTTGGAGCAGTAATCCTGGGCTCTTACACCGAGGCCCATGGAGGCCCTGAGTGTCAGCAACACATTTTTCAGCCCCCCTCCAACACACACAACACACACACACACACACACACACACACACACACTCTCAGGCAGCATCACTGACACCTCAGAGCTAAATATACTGCGAGTGACAACGACAGGTGACCGGGCCGCTCCACAGGCCGGCTGGGCCAGCTCGGACACAGGAGGTCACTGGGTATGAGTGTACGAGTGCAAAAGAGGTGTGTGCGTGTGCGTGTGTGTGTGTGTGTGTGTGTGTGTGTGATGGGACGGAGGGGGTGGTGTTTGGACGTCAGGGTCTGATGAGCGTAGACTATCTCGGCTCAGTGCGGACTGATCTCAGATCCAAACGCAGCCCAGTTCTGGGTTCCCCCTCTTCTCTAAGCCAGCTGGTCTGGCTTAACGTCACTTCTACTTTCATTTTCTTTATTTTTATTTTTGAATCCTTTCTTGTTTGATACAAGGGATCGACTGAGCAAACCCACAGCTGGAGCTGCTGGGGAACCTTCCAGGTGAAGACAGAACAAAAAGCACCGGTGAGTGAACGCGAGAGGACGAGTGGTGACGGAAGGAAGCTCGAACAACATTGGAATATTGCTAAATGTTGCTGCAAGGCAGGAGGAGAACTGTGTTTACTGGACAGCAAGTTTAAGCTGAAAACTTTCGATTAATTACAGCAGAGATAATACGTCTCTTTGCTTTTTTTGACCACTTGGTGGCAGCAGAAACAATCTGGAAACATAAAATTCCACCGTTAGCTGTCTTTTAGCTCTGTTTTTGGTCTCCACCACCACTTGGACAGCAACATTAACTTGTAAACTTAAAATAATAAAGCAGAGATAATATGTTCTTTCTTTATATGTCCACAGCAGAAACAAGCTGTGGACATATAAATCCAGTCCAAGTCCAAACGTTGGCTCTCTTGTAGCTCTGTTTTTGGTCTCCACCACATGCTGAGGGAATTATCTGTCTCTTTAGCTGCTAAATGCTACGCTATGTTCACGAGCTGACTGCTGGCCAATGCTGATATTTACTGATAAACAAACATGTAATGATTACTGCTGTATCTGAATAATATCAGCCAATGTATTGAGAGTAAAACCAAAACAATGAGCTGAAAGACTGTAAAATGCTCTGAGCCGAGTGAGTGACCCTCACCGCATTATTATCTGATGGTTGAAGGTTCATGGTTTGAATCCCTCAGTCTGCGTGGGTTCAGCCGGTCCAACAGGTTCACTGGTGACTTGTTCAGGGCGTACCCCGCCTCTCGCCCCGATGTCAGCTGGGATCGGCTCCAGTTGGTGGTTGATGAGTGCGGCTTTAATGATAAGAAGTTTTTTTATTTACTTCTGACAGCTGTGTTATTCTCATGATGAGGTCAATGAAGTGGTTTTACAGTAAACGTCGTGAGATGAATTTTAAATTTCAACTTTGAAAACACAGACTGAAGTTTTTAGTTTGTGGAAAATATATAATATCATATTTTTATATTTCATATATTTGACATTAACTTCCAAAGGTACCTGGATTTTACCACAAACTGAAAGTTTTTGAGTTTTATGTAAAAAATCAGACATTAAAACTGAATTTTGAATAATCTAATATAATATATATATTAATATATAAATACAAACATAAATGCAACATGACATGAAACGAGGTTGAGGTTATGAAAGGTGTTTGAACTCATCACACACAACGTTCTTCATAACTTAATAAAATATATTATATTTACAGTGTAGAAATCCTGTATATATTACATGTACATAAAAGGAGCATTAAAGCTGCACTGATCAATATTATGTATAATATTATATATTATATATATATATATTATATATTATATTAATGTGACAGAAGTCTGTAGTTCCCGTCAGCTCTATGCAGCGTTTTAGCTTCTTTCAGCTCATTGTTTTGGTTTCACAGCACACAAAAAAAAACACAACTAAACTAAATTAAACTCAATTATACTAAACAACTAAACTAAATGCAGTAAAACTAAACTTATCTAAACTAAATTAAACTAACTTAAACTTTACTGATGAACAGCTGGCTGCAGTTTTTAAAGTGTCCGCTGGGCGGCGCTGATGATCCGGATCACAGTGTGCTCGTGAACCTGTTGAAAAGTTAAATTAAAATAATTAACACACACACACACACACACACACACACACACACACACACATCATGAACTTCATTTATAGAAACATCGCTGATTCTGTTTATTTCCTCTGTGTGTTTCTGCGCGTGCGTGTGTGTGTGTGCGTGCGTGTTCCTGTGATGATGCCGCCTCCTGACGTCCAGGTGCTTTGCTGACAAGCCTGAGAAGCGCGTGCTCTGCGGAGACTCACCGATGGACTGAACCGCTGGACGGACACGCGCAGAGAGGAAGTCAACGAGAGGCATGCGGAGCTGAGCGGAGCGGAGAGGTAAGGAGCTGTGCGTGATGCGGGGCGTGCGTGAGTGAGTTGACACGAGAAACAACAGGAAACTAAACACAGGCGGGATAATCCTTCAGTCGCTCCTCTTTTTCTCTGCGTGGATCTTTTCCTCCTTCTTCCCCGCTCAAGTCACTTTCTGTGTCCGTGTTTGGAGAACTTCAGCTCGGCTTGTTCGGCGGGAAGGTTGTAGTTTTAGAGCCCGGAGCTGAAGCCCGGTTCACGGGCTTTTGTGGAGCCGCGGACCGCTCTACTTCACCCGGCAGAGGCTGGAGGAAAGAGTCGGAGCATCGTGCCATGTGAGGAGAGTTTCTACAGCAACACTTGGTAAGAAGACTGATGGAAGTCCTGTCATTATTATTATTATTATTATTATTATTATTATTATTATGATCAGCTGTGTTTACACACAGTCTGCAGAGAGTGGTGGGCACCAATCAGGGGCACATTCAGCCATTTGGGGGCCCCGGGCAACCTCAGGACAAGCCCCCCCTTCAGACTTATTTAACTGCTGCTAACTGACTCAGCCCGGGATGCCAGGAGCCAAACCCGGCAAGAACACCACCTCGGTAGTTGCTGTTAGACTGGACACTGCTGGTTCCAGAGGTTCTGTTCAGTCTCTGGAGGGTAGACGCTGACACTAGCTCGTAGCACTAATGGCCATGCATACGGGTTGGTGTGTAACGCACACTCGACTTTTCATGGAGACTTTAAACTCTGTGAAAGGTGGAATTAAATCGTAAAAGAGGGTGAACGTACGCCGGCCGAGCTCATCGGTGCCGTGTCCTATAAAGACGTTGCAGATGTCATCCACGTATGCTGAGCATGTGGCATGACTCACTGACTGCTTACAGAGGGGCGTCCCAAACCAAGTTTTCCTTTTACAACTGACAACACAGCTGTTAGCTGCCGCCGTGCAGCCATAAAGAGTCGACCTCGACCATGTTTATCATTAGCGTTATCTGTGTTGATGTTCTTGGACTGTAAGTACAAAATCCAGATCCTCTACCGAACACGTGAGCGCACCGTTCTGCTGCCAGCCAGCTAATATTACTGACTAGTCCAGCAGCAGTCAGCCCAGCTCGGTGTCTGTCTTTCAGCCTTTTATTTCACCAAGCTCTCACCAACCACTTCTTAGCTTCCTCCATCAACGTCCTCTTCGCTCTCTTCTCCTCTGCCATTATGTCCATAGAGACTGCCGAGCCCGCAGGTCTGGCTCCGGTCCAAATCTCCTTTTGCTAACGGACGGTGTACAACACGAGCTAACGTTAGCTTAGAAATGGAGTCTGCTAACGTCAACAAACGACCAGCACCGGCTACAAAATCAAAGAGACTCCAAAACATGTCAGATCTATTTTGTCATATTGTGGCATATTTTTATACGTGAGCTAGTTAACAGTTCGTATAAGCAAGCTAACGTATCAAAATACTGTCGTGGGTGGATAACTTTAGCTTGATGCTTGCTAACGTTATCGCTTGCGAGTGGATGTGTTATTTAAAGCTTTTTAAATTAGTTTAGCAGCTAACATGATCCATGATACTAACTTATGGATTGCCCAGCTCCTCTTCTGGCACAATACTGGCTCCAGTCTGTAAACCTCCTCCTCCTCCTCTTCTTCTTCTTCTTCTCCTTCTTCTTCTTCTCCTTCTTCTTCTTCTTCCTGGTGGTCCAAAAAGCCTGTGGTACAAACACTAACACTCCCCCGGTGCTCTGAGCTCACAGTCAGAGCTAACATTAACTAACAGCAGCTAACAAACTGAGCTAACATTAGCTAACAGCAGCTAACAAACTGAGCTAACATTAGCTAACAGATGCTAAGAAACTGAGCTAACATTAGCTAACAGCAGCTAACAAACTGAGCTAACATTAGCTAACAGCAGCTACAGTTGGCAGCAGTTTACTTCACTGTCCATCAGGAAACTCTGTAAATCACAGAGAGTTGAGGCGGAGCAGCCGGAGGACATCAGAGGGAAAACCAGAAAACATTTTCTCCATAAAATATGATCCAGTTTCACCAAAATCAGTGAAATAGTTGGTGGTGTGTGACTTAGTGCCGTAAAGCGTTACGTACTTCTCCCGACCCGGAGCCCAAAGTTACATAGTGTGAGAACAGACGTACGAATGACAGAGACACCATTCACCTGATCACAGGTCAGTGTAGATCAACAGGAGTTAAAGTGTGTTAGAAAAGTTACATAAAGTTTCTCCCTGAATGCAGCGTTTACTGTCTGTGCTCTGCAGGATGAATCTGAACTGAACAACAACAACAACAACAACAAACACTTTGATAAAGCGGCGCGACGTCGATACAATCAGAATCGTGTGCGAAGCGAGCAGCGACATGTCAGCCGGAGAGTGTTACATGAATGTCTGGTGTCTGAGTCACGCTGCCTCGCTCGCTTCAGGAAAACAGAACGAGGATCAACGCGGTTTAAATTTAGACGAGCGCACTCAGCATGTTGTCGTAAAAATCAAGGAGTTTCAGGCCAGATTGGGACGTTCGAGGGAACTTTGCATGAAACGATAAGAATCAGTGTGTGTGTGTGTGTGTGTGTGTGTGTGTGTGCTGTTTTCTGTAGGTGTGATTTTATGCCGAGTTTGATCTTTTCCAGGATGACAGCAAATCTCCACCCTCCACACACCCACGCGCTCAAACCTCCCTGTTATTTATAGACTCGGCGTGAAGCAGACGGCCTCCAAAAATAAAGAAGGAATGAACTTTTTACCTCCAAACAAACAATACGAGCGTTTTCTGCTTCAGAGCGGCCGTTGAACAGAGGAAGAGATGGAAATCAGCCATCTCACGCAGCAGTCCTCAGCTGCTCCCTCTCTTTCTCGCCGCCTTGCCAAGTTTTTTTTTTTTTCTTGAACCCTCGGAGGGGAGAGTTCGACTCCGTGACGGCCTGTTTGCATACGTGCTGTACATTTCACACAGCAGAGGGCTAATGGGTGACATGTGGCCGTGCCCTTGTGTTCTTTGGCAGGACGCTCTGCGTGTCTCGGTGTCGGAGAGCCGGGGAGGGTCGGGTGGTTGGTGGTTGGTGGTCGGTGGAGGGTGAGGGGGTGGAGGGAGGCAGGCTCTCCCGCAGGGGGCTGACGGACAGGAGGTGGAGGTGGAGGTGGAGGTGGAGGTGGACGGACAGTTGTGAATGGTCCCATTGGACTTTCAGGAAACTCTTTTTTTAGAGCCGCTGTACCTGGAAGTGAAGTCTGAAATCGACTTAAAAAAAGAAAAGCAGACGAGGCAGAAAGCTTCTTACTGCCTGAATGGAGGCTGGTTCCAGAAGTGAGTCAGTCTCCATAAGTCCCCATGTTCAAATGTCCAACTTCACAGCAGAAATAAACATGTTTACAGCCTGGTACAAAAAACAGTTTTGGTCTCTATAGCTAATTTCCCCGTTCATGACAACTGTACTGAGGGTGAATTTATATACAACTCACCTGTTCACATTATATTAAGGCTTAAAGTTATGCAGGATTAAGAGCGTGGACGCTTTGATTGACAGGTGGGTGTCGTCACAGGTGGCTTGTTTGAGCAACCAGGCGTCATTCAGCCCGCCTCAGGTCCACTGATGATTTAGATTAGCAGAGGGGCAGGACTACAAACATGGCGGCGGCCAGAGCCACAGATTTTGAGCTTCAAAACACCACTTAAGAAACCTGTGGGGACGTCATGGAGACTACGTCCAGGTTTTAGACAGTCTGTGGGGACGTCTCAGAGACTACGTCCAGGTTTTAGACAGTCTGCGGGGACGTCTCAGTGACTACGTCCAGGTTTTAGACAGTCTGTGGGGACGTCACAGAGACTACGTCCAGTCTGTCTTACGTCTTTGTGAATTTCATTTTTTTTTTCGTGCACGCCTCGGCGCTCCTCGTCGCTGTGACGACGCTGAAAAGCTGCCAAGAAAACCTGTCGTGTCGTGTGTGTTTGTGTTTGTGTTTGTGTGCGTCTGTCTCGGCATGTGTGTGTGTGAACAATCCAGTTAACTCGGCCGACCCGACCGCTTAAGCTCACACGGGTCACATGGCACACACACACACACACACACACACACACACACACACACACACACACACTCAGGTCCATCAGTATAACATATCTGTGTGAGCTCCTCTCGTCGTGTGTCACGTCATGAGAGGACATGGTCTTTCTCAAACGTCCCCTCCTCGCGGTGTCTTAACGTGACACGGCGGGTTAAAGGTCAGCTGTGGGGGCTTTCTGTCCAAGAAGAAGAAAGTGTGTGTGTGTGTGTGCTGGTGTTTCCACGTGGTCGACATTCATCATGCACACATGATGTATGAACACCGTGAGTGAAGCCTGGAGCCGTGTGGAAGTCCCTCAGAGGGAAGATCTGCTGTCAGATCTGAGAACACGGAGACGTGACGGAGTCTGTGAGCGATGTTCACGACGGACGCCTGCAACTGAACATGTTAGCAACCTGACGCCAAGAAGGGGCTTATGGGTAACTGTCGGTCTAAGAGGCTCATAGACAAATCTCAGCAACACGGCGCGTCAGGCGAGCTGATTGGTCGACTCGATATCCTGCTCAGAAGTTTGACTTTTGATTGGACAAAAACCTGGACGTAGTCTCTGAGACGTCCCCGCAGACTGTCTAAAACCTGGACGTAGTCTCCGTGACGTCCCCGTAGACTGTCTAAAACCTGGACGTAGTCTCTGAGACGTCCCCGCAGACTGTCTAAAACCTGGACGTAGTCATAAATGAAATAAATCTCCACCTATCACGTTCATCTTCGGTGTTTCCTGCTTGCTCGTCCCATCTCAGCTCCACCCAGAGAGGACGTAGAGACAGATCCTGTCTTCAGGTGGTGTTTGACGCAGACTCTTTATGATTTGCATTCTGACATGCCCGGTTGTTTCACTTCCTCCTCAGGGTGCAGTCACCCCCTCAGGAAGCTGGTTTGGGTGTGTCAGGGGGATACAGCCGCAGTGAATGGGCCGGCATGCAAACAGATAATACGCTGCCTGTTGGTGCGTGCACGGCGGTTAAACTCTGCATTACAGCATGACATGACACACGCACGCCATCCAGTTTTGGTAATTAAACGCGGTGTTCATACATGTTTCTGTTTGACTTTTGTTCTGGAGTCTTTTGTCGTCTTCATTCCTGCGTAGACGTCGACTCCTGGAGTGTGACACGGGATCCTAAAACCAGTTTATCCTCTTCCTGCCATCCCATGTGTGGGCATGTGCGTGACTAATAACGCCTTCATACCTGATGATTGTGTTTTGTTCCCGTGTTTTGCAGGAGCCAGCAGTTTGGGACTGAAAAGTGAAAAACTGTGAGGACCCCAAAGTCAATCCAGGAAAGAGTGAAAGAAGACGACGTTTGTGACAAAAAGAGGAAAAAGGAAATACAATAAAAGCCGAGATGGGGAGAAAAAAGATCCAGATAGCGCGGATTATGGACGAACGGAACAGACATGTGAGTATACAGCAAGAGTTAAAAACACATCTGTCACCTGTCCTCCAACATCTGGACCTCTTCTTCAGCCGAGTGCTTCCTGTTTGATCCAGTCTGTGTGTGACTGTGAGGGCTGCTGCAGTCATCTGTATCCGGGCCTCACTGATCACTGTACAGAACCAGAACCACAGAACTTTATTCAAACTGGATCAGATTTTATTCACAATATATTTCTACTGTCTTTCTATATGGTACTTTACTGTCTTTCTATACAGTATTCTACTTTTTCCCGTATTGGACTGCATTTTTTTACCATATTCGTAGCGGTTTTTTTTTATTCTACTGTGTTTCTTTGCCGTATTCCACTGAGGCCAAAACTAGTAATCCCAGCTCGTGGTCCATTCATTGTTTGTGCACTATTAGAAAACAGCAGCAGAATCTAATAAAATATCAAATTCCCTAAAAAGAAAAATTAAGTTTAAACATCCATCAGTGAGAGAGCAGAAAACACTCGTCTTCTTCTACTACTCTTCAGATTCTAGTTCCTTAAACTGGTGACATCACGTCATGTGACCGTCACAAGCTGTGACTGTGAGATTTGTCTGATGCGACAACCGAGAAACGAGAGCTTGTTGTCAATGAAGTTCAACTGTACGGTCACACACAAATGAACACACACACACACACACACACACACACACACACGTCTTGTCTGGGGGAGCAGTTCCTCTCTTCCTGTTATGACAGGAAATGCAGGCACATATGCTTCCTGACCCTCGTACCAGGGCAGGACTGACCTCGTCACAGTCCCACCGTGGACCGTCTGATGGTTTTAAATATGAGTGTGTCGTGTAGCTTCATCTTTAATGAACATACAAGTTTGTTTATAAGTTTAAGCTCTTATTTTTTACTACAACTCGACTCTTATTTTGATAGCTCTGGTTATAACAACGTTAAACTTACAAAGTCGCTAAAAATAGGTCCAATAGAGGCAACAAACACCAACGTGTCAGATCACGTTGGAAACAAATCAGATTTATTTAGAAGAGTAAATAAAGGTGTAACGGTAAATTTATAACCCAAACTGTCCGTTGTAAACATCCGTCACAGACCGACTTCCTGCTTGAACTCTGACCTACTGTGTGCGAGCGGTTTTCCTGTTGCAATGAGGGATTATTACAAACATCTCAGGTGGACCTCCCAAATATAATCGGCATGTTTACAACCTGTTTTCAGTCAGCGAACACGACTCGCCTCCTTCCAGTTTCAGGCAGCCATTGATTTCCGTTCTTTTCAGTTAAAGTCGATGAGCAGACTCTCGTCGTGTGTGAGCCGTCACAGTGAACATCAAGCCTGCATTCAGTACATTATTCATGCGCGGTAATGTCGTTTAAGTGCAGATTGATTTTTAACGGTCTGCACTGCATCGCCTCATGTCGTAACTGAAATGAATGGAGGCAAATGGATGCCTGGAAAGGTCGACGAAATACACCGAGCTCTGTGAGGCCCTACTTTAAGCTAAATGCTAACATGCTCCCTTCGTAATTCCCGCCTAATTCTCTGCTCCAATCACAGTTGAGCAAACATCAGTCAACTTCCTCCTTTCCTGGACTTAGATATGCTAAATGCTAGCACCAAAGTCAGTGCAGGGTTTGTCCTCTGGGTGTCTCTCATGACACCAATAAAGACATTTTACCTGGTTTCTTTACCTGTTCTCTGTCCTCCAGGTGACATTCACGAAGCGCAAGTTTGGTCTGATGAAGAAGGCGTACGAGCTGAGCGTGCTGTGCGACTGCGAGATCGCCCTCATCATCTTCAACAGCACCAACAAGCTGTTTCAGTACGCCAGCACCGACATGGACAAGGTTCTGCTCAAATACACCGAATACAACGAGCCCCACGAGAGCAGGACCAACTCCGACATCGTGGATGTAAGCAACACACACACACAAACACACAAACACACACACACTTACTGACATTAGAGCTGAAACTGTTGATTAATTGATGATTGATGAATGATGATTGAACGTGCTCGCTGGTTTTATCAGTCATCTTTGATCGGACATCTTTGGGACATTTACGGACTTCAGCTTGAGCTCTCGACATTTCGTGGACGAGACAACTAATCAAATTCTCAAAAAGTGAACCGGCAGATTAATTAACTGCGGTGTTCGTAATCTCGTTGGCGAAAACCAACCAAGAGGGAAGATGTTGGATGTGACGCGCTTTTTTCTCGTGACGAAGATGTTTACGTTGACGAGATTCAAACGTTAGCGATGGTCCGTTAACACCGCTCAGACCGTCGGCCTCACTTGTTTGTTTGAGTGTGTTTGAGTGTATGAATGTGTTGTGACAGCGTGGTACAGTACTGCAGAGTAATACAGTATGTACTAGACTGAACCTTGTTCCGCCCGGACTTATGTAATCGTGTTAGGAGAACACAATAGCAAGTGTATGCCTCTGTGGACACATGTACACACTAACACACACACTGTGGACACATGTACACACTAACACACACACTGTGGACACATGTACACACTAACACACACACTGTGGACATATGTACACACTCTGGCACTTTGTGGACATTTGCTAAGCACGCCGTGTCACCAAGGTCAAACTTAAGCTGTCAAAAGTCAGAGAGCAGGCAGGAGTCTGGAAACCTCCTGGACCTCCACCTGGACTCATTTAAACATTATAATTAACATTTTTCCACACATAAATAATGAAGTATAAATCTTAAATGTGAACATTTGATTGATCTTTGATTGATAACTAAACGTCTTGGGCTCAGCGTGTCGGTGAACCCCGGCTGGTTCGCGCTGTGCGGGATACGCTGCAGAGATGAAGAGGCTGCCTGGACAGATTAGAGTAACGAGCTAAACTGGATTGTGATTAGTTACAGAGGATTACGGAGCGTGTAAACCCGGTTCTGACGGTGGCTGGCCAAGAGGCCATGTGGTGGGCCGCGTGGAGGCAAAAGCTCAGGGACAAAACCGCTAATACAGCGTGTACATGTGCGACACAGTGAACACAACAAGTTTTTTCTCCGTCACAGATTGCTTGATTACATTATTGATTAGCATATGGTCATTTCAAAATCAGTTGCCCCAGTTTGCCCCTAGCCCACTCCCATTTCAAACATCTGGAACCAGTTTGGCATTTTTCCTTGAGAAATGAATGAAGCGGTTCATCGATCATCAGTCGGTCAGTACACGTCAGTGCTGTCTGTTAGCATGCTGACTGCCGCGCACAGACTGTTATCTACACGTGCCGCTTCGTGTCATTTACATGTCACTCTGACATACTGACATGTCACATTTGACTCGTGAAATGGCGTGTCACATAAAAACACAACAACCACCAGGTACACTGTAAAACCATTAATGTCATAACACTAAAGACAGGATGGACATGCCACGTGTATGACATGTTTTTACTGTAATTCCTTAGAAAATATCAGATATACGGTATTACACAAATATCATTATTATAATTAGTAATAATTATTTATAAAAGACCCTTAAATGAATGTGTTTAATTCAATACGATAGATGAGCGGTACGGTACGATACGATAACCGTCTCCGTAAATATCATGGTACAACAGTATAGGGTATCACACAAGTATCATTATTATGAATTACAAAGGACCCTTAAATTAATGAAAACAGTGTTGTGTTTTTTGACTTAACAAAACTTCAATAATTATAATTTCATTAAATATTATGTCCCATATTTTTTAATAACACTAACACTTTTTTACATTTAATACAGTAGATGAGCACGGTACGATAACGGTCTCCGAAATATCACGGTATACTGTATTCCACAAATATTAGATTATTAGTTACATTAATTCATTAATTAATGAATGAAAACAGAAGAGCTTAACTCTAACACAGTAGAATACAGTACTAGATAACGTTACGGTACAATAACGGTCTCCGTAAATATCACGGTATAACAGTATAGGGTATCACACAATTATTATTATCAAAGACTCTTAAAGGTTTTTTTTGTTTTCTTATAATTTCACATAATATTACGTCCTATATATTTTTAATAATACTAATACTGTACAATTCAATACCATGAATAAGCAAACGTACACGGTATGATAGCCGTTAATCTTTAAATTAACGTTAAAGTATGTAGTTATTTGATTAGATTTGATTGAACTAAATTTAGAAAAACGAGATTTAACGACTGTGAAATTAGTTATTTTATACTGAATAATGGTGATTCAGACTTTTTATTTTATTCTTGTTTATATTTGGTTAAAGTTTTATTTATTAACACAATAAATTTGAACTCAAGGTCCATTTACTTGCTTTTGTTCAGCACTTTCAATCCCACCTTGTGGTCTTCATCATCTATTATGTGACCTTACTGAGGTTACGTGATGAGAAATAAAGCAAAGTGCTTTTTTATTTAGTTTTAACGGACTTGTCTGAAGAAGTGCTGTACCGTATACGTGATTCCAGTGTGGTTCCAGTGTTAGCTGATAACAGTTGATACCTGGCCAACGCACCACGCTTAATCTTGCTGCTCTCTGATTGGATAATGAGAGGGATAGAAGTCTTTGAGAGGCAGGTGTAACCTCTCAGGGTAAGACGACGACACATGGCTCGACATGGTGCCGAGGTGGCCGTGCCAAGGTCACGCTCGCTGTGCCAGAGCGAGTCGAACGAGCTGCCGCGTGTCGCCTCGGCTCAGATTTAAAGGAATGTTTCAACACTTTGTCAGGATGTGGTTAGCTTAGCTTAGCTTAGCATAAAGACTGCAAGCAGGGGGAAGCAGCTAGCTTGGCTCTGTCTGCGTTAGCTCTCCAGGCTTCTTCCTGTTTACATTTTGTTCTTTAGGTTTAAGACAGTCTCACAGATAGACATTTAGACTTTTTATATTTCAGGTTGCGTGCAGATAGCAGCTTTATGCTAAGCTAAATGCTAAGGTATCGATATTTTGTGTAAAGTTTAAAAAATGTTTTTTTTTTACCAAAACTTTTTAAAAATTTGTTCCTGAAAACATGAAAACAAAGTTTTTAGTCACAAACCCCAAAATATATTCAGTTTATTATCCTGGTAAACAAAGAAAAGAAGGACGTTCCCATGACGGAGAGGCTAATGAATGTTTTTGTTTGATCAGTTGATTGATCGTTTGGACCCGTACTGATTATCCTCGTCATGTTTTTGCAGCGCTGCTTTCATTATCCACTTAATCTGCCGATTGTTTTCTCAATGAATCATTTAGAAAATCAGAAAATAGTAAAAAGATGATCAGCTTTCTGTCCAAGCACTCCCAGGTTAGAAGCTGAAACTTGGAAAGGGTTGGTTAATTTTCTGTCGGTTGATTTAATCGATCTGTTGAGTTTTTTTTTTTTTTTTTAATTCACTCGTGGCTGAGTTTGGACGGCGGTTCGAGGGTCGGGGCTCGATGTTAGCGAGCTGTGAAAAGTCCTCGGCACCGATGCAATGTGCACCACACAGGAATTCAGTAGAAGAGAGGCTCCTTTGTTTTGGTCATCTCTTTTTCCCCTCATGTGGCGGGTTGGCATGCGGCCTCCGTTCATGTGTGTGTGTGTGTGTGTGTGTACAGACTACATGCTAGATAACTATCAGCTTATTGTATTGTGTTCATTTAGCCTGGGAACCTTGCTGCTATTTATAAACCTAAAGGAGTTCTGCATTCCTTACTTTTACTCTGTTAACCTTATTTTGCTTTGGCCTGCTCTGAGTGTGAGTGTGTGTGTGTGTGTGTGTGTTATTGAAAATCTGTTTCTAATCTGAACACACACACACACACACATGCTCAGACACACACTGACGCTCACATATGCTCACAGAGTAAGTCCAGTTCCTTTGTGTTGGCTGCGATCCCTCCCAGCTAAATGGCTGGAAACCGGTAGTGGTCTAAAAATAGCTCGGTACACAGCTAAGAATAGACATGACGGGGCTGTGAGTGTGTGTGTGTGTGTGTGACTGTGGTTAGCCTGAGTGTGTACGTCTAACTGTGTGAGCCACTGGAGGAAAATAAAGAGGAAGAGAGGCAACTTAAGGCTGAGTAACAAAGTTCCCCACAACCACCGTCGTCTTCTTCTTCTTCCCTTTTTTAAAGCAACATTTCATTTTTAGAAAGAAGTTTAGTGTTTGTCTCCCGCAGACTGTCTAAAACCTGGACGTAGTCTCCGTGACGTCCCCGCAGACTGTCTAAAACAGTCCCTGAGCTAACCACAGTTAGCGGTTCACTACTTATCAATGTTTCCATCATAAAGTCTGTAAATCACCTCGGTAGTGTAACGTTATTCCCTGTTGGTCTCAGAGGCTGTGCTCCAACCTGGTCCGGTCCGGCTGCTGAGGCCGGTTCTGTTGCCTGCTAACTACATTTGTAGTTAAAATGAGCTATACGTGTACTCGTAGCATCATCTGACGTGTCGGAGGAGGAGGCCGCCCACGAAAAAGAGACCGTGGAAGGAAGTGAAAAGAGAAAATCGATGGGAAAGAAAAGCAGTGAGGGTGGAGGTGTGGATGGAGTGGGGCCGGGGAGGTGGTGGTGTCGGGACAGGAGGCAGGGTGGGGGAGGGTTGGTATGATATTATGGCATCCTCCCTCCTCAGCTGTCTCCCCTCTCTCTCTTGAGTCTCGAGTACCTCCAGGAAGCTGTTCAAACCACCTGCCACCACACAAACACACCCTGACACACACATTCCTGAAAGTAACTAAGTATTTACTCGAGTACTGGACTGAAGCGCAGCTACTTATTCTACTACATGACACAAACACGACTTCAGATGAATGATCATGTTGCTCTGTAAGTCTGATTACATTATTTATGATCAAAAACTAGCGAGTCGACAACTTTGCTAACAGCCAAACATCAACAAGGTCAACAACACAAGACATAGCAGCATAGCATAGCAGAACTTCCTCTTCGCTCTCTTCTCCTCTGCCATTATGTCCATGGAGGCTGCTGAGCCCGGTTGTCCGGCTCTGGTCCAAATCTCCTTTGCTAATGGACAGTGTGCAACACGAGCTAATGTTATCTTAAAAATAGAGTCTGCTAACGTCAACAAAAGACAGGCACCTGCTACAACACAGAGTCCAAAGTCCAAGCTAACGTTACTGCAAAAAGCTTGTGAAACATATTGTCATGTTGTGGTTTTAGCGAGCTAACGTTAGCTTGCTAACGCAGACGAATTGCTAGCTAACGTATCACAAGCCTGTCTTCAGTGGATAACGTCAGCTAATTCATCCAGACTCTCGGTTTGCTTGCTAACATTATCACTAGAAAGACACAATGAGTGGATGTGTTATGTACAGTTTACCAAATGAGCAGCTAACATAATCCGTCTTATGTATTGTTGAGCTACTGTTCTGGCATGACACCAGGTCTGGCCTAAAAACCTCTTCTTCTTCTTCTTCTTCTTCTTCTTCTTCTTCCCGGTGGTCAAAAACTCCTGTGGTACAAACACTAACACTTCCCCGGTGCTCTGAGCTCACAGTCCGGGCAGGCCGGCTAACAAACTGAGCTAACAGCAGCTAACAAACTGAGCTAACATGAGCTAACAGCAGCTACAGTTGTCAGCAGTTTACTTCACTGTCCATCAGGAAACTCTGTAAATCACAGAGAGTTGAGGCGGAGCAGCCGGAGGACATCAGAGCGAAAACCAGAAAACATTTTCTCCATAAAATATGATCCAGTTTCACCAAAATCAGTGAAATAGTTGGTGGTGTGTGACTTAGTGCCGTAAAGCGTTACGTACTTCTCCCGACCCGGAGCCCAAAGTTACATAGTGTGAGAACAGACGTACGAATGACAGAGACACCATTCACCTGATCACAGGATTTAAAGTCATATATGTGATATTTGATGATATTTATGCTGCGTTCACAGTCACATAGTTATTTCAGGTTTAAAGGAATAATCTGTTCCTGTCTGCATCGACAGACCAGCTCTGTATTTTATTGAAAAAGGAAGGCGTGGGTGTGTGTGGTGGCTCCGTCGAGCCGCACAGCATGTGTGTGTTTGAAGCCGGTTTTATGTTTTAATAGACGAGCCAGATTGACAGATTGTGAGGGAGGCGTGGGAGTGACGAGAAACGCTGGAGCAAAAAATAGCCTTCTACGGACATCCCTCCGGTAGCTGCCTCCACCTCCTCCTCCTCCTCCTCACCCCAGACCTCACCCCTCCTCCTCTGTGAAGCCAAACAGGTGGACATGACTGGGATGAGTGGGATAGCTGCACTGGGCCGACCACTGAGTCCTCCATATGTGTGTGTGTGTGTGTGTGTGTTGCAACCATCCAGTGACAGACTGGACTAATGGGCTGTGAAGTGCTGAAGCAGGACGCTCAGAGCCAAACCACATACTGTACAACACACACACACACACACACACACTCGGATCGTTTACAAGTCCTGCATTCAAAATGTTGATGCAGTGACATAAAAGCTACAATATTTCCACCTTAACTGTCGTTGAAGTAGCAGAAAATGGCCTCAGGTGAAGAAGTTTGAACTTAAATCGGACAAAAAGTCAATGTCGAGCTCTTGAAAGCAGCATGTTGTGTTCAATGTCCACGGCTGTCTGACTGTGAGAGTTTGTGGGTGATGATACAGTGAAGATATCTGATCAGATGGCGCCCTCTTGTGTTTGAAGTCGGCACTGCGTCTTCTCTCCTCTGAGCTTCTTCTTCTGTAACGCTTCCATGAATGCAGGTCTGAAGCTCACACGTGAAACTCAAAGTTCACAGTTATATCCATAACGTGAGCGTGATCATGTGTTTATCTATTTAACTGGCCTGCCGGTGTATGGGATGCACATTTCTGATACTACAAGTCCCAGAACGCACTGCAGTAGCGAGCGCGTCGGGACATCACAGACTCGTATGATGCGGTGACGGTTTCTGGCACTACGGTGAGAGCTGCCCAAGCTAAGCTGTGCTTAGTTTGTAGTTTGTTTGTAGTTGACGTGCAAAGAGCAGTTTCCAAGCTTCATCCGTGAAACGCCTCGACTCTGCATGTTGCATGTTTGAAAGCACATACCTGTACATGTGAACAAACCACAAAGTCTCAGTGATGCACACCTTCGCTTCATCTTGAGGGCACAGAACCAAACACAGATGAACCGAACTCCATCTGCTGACCGCTACGAAGAAGCGGGTTAAATGAGGGGGTTACACTGCTCCTTTAATATCCTTTTATGTGCATATATAATTAAAAACCTGATGTTTTGCTCTGCCAGGTGATCCAGATGTGTTGACGTGTCTCCTTTGTTTCTTCAGACGCTGCGTAAGAAAGGATTAAACGGCTGCGACAGCCCTGACATCGAGGCCGACGACTCTGCAGGCCAGAGCCCAGAGTCTGACGACAAGTATCGCAAAATCAACGAAGACATCGACCTGATGATCAACAGACAGAGAATCTGTGTAAGTTCACGTAGACGCTTTCAGACAGTTTTCCCGCCTCCTCCTCCTCCTCCTCCTCAGTGGTTTTAACCAGCTGATCTGTCCAGCAGGGTCTGCCTCCATCCAACTACGACATGGGAGCGTCCATCCCGGCCACTAACCCCGGCAGTCTGCTGTACTCCCACCCCGGGATAGGCTGCGGTATCGGTAACCACAACCTGCTGCCCATCTCACACACACACCTGCAGAGAAACAGCATGTCACCTCAACGGGCCCCGAGCCCCGGAAATACAGGTGTGTGTGTGTGTGTGTGTGTGTGTGAATATAAACCATAAAATGCCAACATGTCACGCCTGGTATCTGACCGTGTGTGTTTGTGTCTGCAGGACTGATGGGTTCAGAGCTGCCGAGCACCGTGGTCTCCACCGTGGGTATGAAAGTTTTATTTTGATGTAACAGACGGAAAAAAATCAACTGTTGATCTGTTCACACCACATCTAGTTTCTGTCTGTCCGTCCTGAATAGGCTTGGAAAGTTTCTGGTAAATTTCCAGAAACCTTCCCAAAAACTTTCCATGGAAAGTTAAGCTGGGGAATTTTGTGCTATGTGCATGTGATTGAGGGATAGCAGATATTCAAATGCATGAAATCTGGTTGTTTTAGTCAAGATTATGCTAAAATATATTTTCCCCAACTGTATTTAAGTTCACTGTTAAAGTTTAGTAAATTCCCTGTTTATTCCCATAAATTCCGGTTAATTCCCATAAATTCCCATGGAACATTTCCAACTTTGAAAGTTCCCTAAATTTTGCAACCTTAGTCCTTCCTCTGTCGCACCTCTTGAGGTTTCTTCCCCTTTTCCCCCCGTTAAAGTTACAGCGTGGAAAATTTAAGGCAACTGCAACCACATGAATACTCTCGCCTCACCCTCAGCTTCAAGTTCACTTAAAAACAAAAGTTCATATCTACATCACAGTTTGGTTTGTCTGTTCAAAATGGCAGACTCCGTGGAAGAGGACCCGCTCTAAGAGAACAAAAACACAATTCATAATATCAGATTATATATTAATGAAAACACACTAATTAATATTGTTTTTTCATTCCTGCTAATACTAAAGACTCCTGAATCTGACACACTGGACCTTTTTAAAGTAGCAATCTGTAAAAACATCAGTGGCTGCAGCCTCCAATCGGTGCAGTCAGAGCAGACTTGTAGCTCCACTTTGGGCTCGTCGGTGCATCTCCTGTCGACTGTCTTGACCACGGGCTCAGAAGATTTTAGCTTCTGATGAACCACGCAGTGATCAGAGAGTCTCAGAGCAGAAGGCAGTAGCAGCCAATCAAGTCCAAGTCGGTTGTGTTGAGGAGCAGCTGCACCTCACTTCACCAGAGAGAGCTGCTCCACCTCCAACTAGTAACTCCGTAAAACAGCAGCAGATGAAGCCAAACTTACAAAGACAATCTAAAATTCTGTTTAAAACCATAAATATAAAACTCGACTGCATGCTATAATGAACGCTACATTTAAATCTGCAGGAAACGGCAGCTACACGAACCACTGCACCTCCCCCGGGCTGCTGTCTCCAGGAGGAGTTAACAAGAACATGCAGGAGAAGAGTCCTCCTCCGATGAGCATGAGCCGTAAGCCTGACCTCCGGACACTGATGCCGCCCTCCAACAAGTGCAACAACATGCCGACCATCGTGAGTGTGTTTTTTTTTCTCTTTGATTGGATCTCATGTTTAACCGTGTGAAGTCTTCATGATGTCTGTGCTTTAACGCTGCGCTCCAGTGTGAGGACTTTGATCTGATGCTGGTGAGTACTGTCTGTACTCCGTTAGACTGGACACCGCTGGTTTCAGAGGTTGTGTTCGGTCACTGGACGCTGACGCTAGCTGCACATTTCTGTGTTGATATTTCTGAGTTCACTTTGTCTGTTCATGTGTGCAGCATCGATACTTTGACTTGAAGGTTTTGAACGCAGACGTGGAGTAATCTGAGTACTTCCTCTTGTCGCTGCAGAACCAGAGGATAAATCACTCTCAGAGTGCTCAGACGCTGTCCACTCCCGCCGTCTCCATCGCCGCTCAGACTCTACCTGGACAGGGGATGGGCGGGTATCCGTCCTCGCTCGCCTCGTCTTACGGCACAGGTGACGGATCATAACGCCGCAGAGCAGACGGAGAGGCTCAGACCTGCTGAACGACCTCCTGACTGATGATCTGTGTGTGTTTTTCCTCAGAGTTCTCCCTCGGCAGCGACATGTCCTCCCTGTCCGGGTTTGGAGGTTCTGGTCTCGGGTCGGTGACGAACTGGCAGCAACAGCAGATACAGAACCTGCAGCACTCGGCGCTTGGACACATGGGGTGAGCTCGTAGCTTCTCTCAGATCCTCGCCCGTCACGTCGGGGTCCAGTTTGCTTACGTCTCTCTCGTCTTGTCTCAGGAACTTGTGTCAGAACACGAACCTGAACCACCCCTCCGGCAACCAGCACCTCCACATCAAGTCCGAGCCGGCCTCCCCTCCCAGAGACCGGAGCGTCAGCATGATTGGGCTCGGAGGAGGCGTGACCACGGCCGGATACTCCACCGCCGGGGGCCGGGGTCCCAACGAGCCGGGCCGCTCCCCCGCCGACAGCGCGTCCAGCTGCGGGAGCTCGTACGAAGGCAGCGAGGAGCGCGAGGATCACCTCGGCAATGACAACTTCCTCCTCCGGCCTCTGTCCAGTCAGGAGGAGCACCACAGCCCGTCAGTGAAACGGATGAGGCTATCAGAGGGGTGGGCGACATGATGCGAGCCGGCGAGCAGCCAGAGGGGACGGGGTGTTCGTAAAGTTACCTTATAGTGTTATTATTATTATTATTATTATTATTATCATATTCTTCTTGTTCTGAGTGCGTGTGCTACATGTGTAACGGTAACGTGTACGCGTCAGATCACACAGAGATTTATCAAACTTCTAACAGTCACACTAAAGTTCCTTTAACATTAATCATGTACGCTCCGAGCACGAGCAGCCAATCAGAGACCAGTTTGAAGTTTTATGTAAAAAAAATATAAAACATGCAGGGCTCTGATTTAAAAATATGGATCATAGGTTGGAAGGTCGACCCAACATCTGTCACGCAAAAACACAGCGAGGAGATGTTACAACGGCGTCCCAAAAGCTGGACATAGTACATACGTGACGGGTCTCCCAAAGACGGAGAGCCGATCACGGAGACGTTACATCCACCACATCTCAGACTCGAGCTTCTTTAGTTCTTCATCATTAAAATCTGGTTAAATTTGGTTATTTAGCTCGTGTAGGGCGACTTCTGGAGCCGCAGACGGCTCGTCTTTGTTGGGGTTGTGATCAGATTGTTTTGTGATCAGATTACTGGTGAAACACTGTTACTGTGATATACCCAACGCTGCCGGCGGCAGGTTTCCTCAGAGTCGGCTGTCGTCAGTCGTCTGTCTTCGTTAGAGCACTGACATGATTTGAATCATCTAATCATCAAACGCATCTCAGAAACTTCTGATGAATCACGTTAATCCTGAAGTCTGCGAGTCGCGGCGAGCGTCTCTTTTAGCAGTTTGATAAATCGTCTGAGTCGAACGTGAGTCTGTCGTCGGCGTACATGTCTGCTTGTTTTGTGTGTGCGTGTGTTTGGGGGGGGGGTTATAAGTAAATAACATATGTTACATGCACATGGACGCGTGTGCACATGTATGCAAACTAACAACAAAGTGAAGAAGTCTGGTACTCTGAAGCTACTGCTGAGTTTAATAACACGTGGAGCCGTGAGAGCAGGCGTGAACAGGCGTGAAGCGCTCAGCCCAACACGCCGTGTTGCAGGTTCAACATAGTTTATAGCGCACATTAAAACATATAAAGCACATTTAAATACGGAAGGTAAAGAGTGGCAAATAAACGGGTAGAAAGACGGAGGAAGTTCAGGAAGAGGAAGAGGAAGAGGAATGTAGCTCAGAGAGAAAAGAGAGATGAGAGGTGACGAGGAGGTTTTCATGCGAGAGACGAGAAAGTTATTTGCAACAGGTTGCAGAAAAAAAAAAGAAGCTTTGGACAATTTTCACTTGACGTGAAGCTTTTTGAGAGTTAGCGAATTATTTTCAGAGCTGTTAGAAATAAAATGTGATTTTTTTTTCAGTGAATGCAGTCAAACTACAAACTATGGAAGCAAAGAAAGGCGAGAGAGTTCAGTCAATTTTTATGTTACTGATTAACTAAAGTTTCACATCATGAAAAAATATAAAAGGTGTGGTCGCATTATGCTGCCGTAAAAAGACTAGTTTAAACAGCATTTAAAAGAATGTTTAAAAGAATCACGGACGACATAAGTGTTTTAATTAATTTAAAAAAGCAGCTGAATTTGAAGCATTTTGATATTTTACTTAAAACTGAAATCTGAATTCAGATTTTTGAAAATCAAAATGAAGTCAGATTCACGTCAGACGCCGAAATTTAACCTGAAATCCAAACTTAAATATCACGTACAAGGAATTTGTCTTGGTGTTTTTTTTGGGTCATAACAAACATTAAGCAAATTAAATTTAAACAATATACGGGAGATAAAAAGTACTAAAAGATAAAAACAAAAAATAAAAGGTGAAAGGTGTGCGTTAATGTAACGTTTTTACGATGTTTAAATGTCGTTTTCTTCTTCTGTCTGATCATTTTGGCCTTTCTTTGCTTCCATATGTAAAAGTCATTTTCCCTTCAAACAAACAAACAGATCTTTTGCTGTTTTACGTCTCAAACCGTCACGTTCAGACTCGAGCGGTAAATAAGTAAACGCAGAGAGCGTTATCATGAGCTGATAGCTTAGCAGGAGTTAAGCAGAGTGACTAATAAAGCCATATCCGACAGACCGTGATGCTTCTGCTGCACAAAGTTTATAGTGTTATGTTTTTTTTTTATTCCTTATTATATCAAATTGATATTCTCGGACGTCTGCAGCTCGATTCAATCAGATAAAACAGGAATTTAAAGGTGCACCATGTTTTCTATCAGAACATTCAGGGAGATTTTTAATCCGATTGAGAATAAAAACTGGAGCTGGTGTCGGACTCAGTCTGCTGTTTTCAACACGTCAGGGCTGATTATTCAAATATGCAGCTTTTACAGCGGTGGAAGGAGTACTCGGATACTTTTAAAATGTCAAAATACTCGATGTTCATCCTGATGCATCGATGTTAGAGCAGCGTTTTACTGTTTATATGCAGTTAGATTACATATAAATAAGAAATATATAGTAATGTTACATGATGGGAGTCCAGTTCAGTCCAAACGGTCTCCAGATAAATCAGAAAAAACAAAGTCCTGATAGAGAAAATTATCTTTATTTTTATGGTTTATTTGCTTTGTTGTGTAATTTTACATCTTTGAGCCTCAGACAGTCTTCGGCTCCTGCGGGATGAATCTTTTTTTGCAGGATGGCGAAGGCGTGACGCCGTCTGTGAATCAGTATTTATTCAAGTTCTGCTCGTCTTCTTCTGAGTCAGATGTTTCATAAAGATCTTTATTCCCTGAAGTCAAGCAGCAGACGTTAAAGGTCCAGTGTGGAAACCATAAAACAAAGTTCAGGTTCAGTTGAAGGACTCGAGAACGTCTTTCCACCGCTGTAACTCCACAAAGACGTTGTACCTCAACACTCCGAGTCGCTGACAGCTTTTATTTTGTATTTCAGAGAGACGGAGCGGCGGCTGAGGGTTGTTCACATTTTGAATATTTTGGTTTAAAAACTGTATATTTGGAGCTCCGCCCTTCAGCCGCACTCCTCCGTGTCCGCTCGTGCCCCGTTTAAAAAAACCCGTGTAGCTCTTCATGTTGAATCAAATAAGACGGGCAGAGCCCAGCGTGTGTTTTCAGGTCGCCTCCTGCTCACACACTTCCTGCCTCCGCTCGACTCGTTACCGACGGAGCCAAAGGACAGGAGAGCCGGGAGCTCGTCGTCCTTCAGGCTTCCGGGTGGAGTCCACCGCGTGCAGAGAGGAAGGTGGAGCTGGAAGGTGGAGTGTAAACTAACCAAAGTGTGAAGTACTCTTTTATTTGTGTTCTTGGTTTGATTCTTAGTAACTGCCTGGACTTTGTACCTCAGACGCCCCGATCAGATGATGTCCTCTGTACTGTAAACGTGTTTCCCCGTCATGCTTCTAATAACCAGAAAAATATACGAAGAGATTGTTAGCGGCATAAGCTGGCCTTTGTCGCCACTTGGGAGACAAAACAAAAGTGCACCTCTGTTGTCGCAGTCAGAGATCATGTACAGAGATTCCCTCACGCAGAAATGTGGTAGTATTTGTATTTTGCAGAAAAATATACAGAAATATACAAAATATACAGGCTCTGTTACAAACATGTGTGCTGTGTCATCTTTGATTCTCCTTTTTTTTTTTATTTCACATCTGCATCAACAGACAAACACAAACGTCAGAAGCAATGAGCAGGGCCGTGTCTAGCTGTTTGGGGGCCCTAAACAAGGTGACATAAAAACTCTCTCCCAATCCAAAACAGTAAAAAAATTACTAAGACTTACTGAAATGATTAGAAATACAGTGGAGGGGCGGCGTTTAGCTCAGTTGGTAGAGCGTCTGCCCCGTGTACGAAGGCTCAGTCCTTGCTGTGAAAGTTTCTGGAAACTTTCCATGTGAAGTTAAGCTTGGGAATTTTGGGAATATTCCAAATTTGAAACTTCATCTGAATTTCTGTGAATTAACTGTAAATTGTGGGTAATTTAAACAAACTGCATCATATCCAAACATAAATCTAAACATTTAGTTTTGTCATAAGCAGACATGCAAAATAAAACAATTAAAAAAACATTTCAACAGATTTATTTGTAAGTAGAACTTTAACAAGTTTGAATTATTTCATTGACCCGCTCCCACTGTGGATATAAAAGGATGTAGTCCACGAGCTCAAATGTGTGTCTTCAGTGCTCTGGGCTCTAAAGTGTGGTCCAGGTACAGAAATCACCTGTGCAGGTAGGGGGCGTGGCCTCAATAGCCCTGCAGTAAGCAGTGTGCTATGTGCATGTGACTGAGGAACAGCAGATATTCAAGTGTACCTGCATGACATCTGGTTGATTTAGTCAAGATAAGCCAACCTTCAACTTTGTAAATTCACCATTTATTCCCATAAATTCCCATGGAAAGTTTCCAGAATTTTGCGACCCTACTTAGAATACATCAAACACATAAATGATCCTAACAGCACCATCTGGACGATGAGTTTCCTGTAAGTCCTCAGAGATTTTTATTTTAAAGTAGCAGCTGGAGAGTCAAAGTGCGATGACGACGTGTTGGTGGGATTCGAACCCCGACCTGCTGAACACAAGGCCTGAGCTTCTGAGCGGCCGTGCACTCTACCAGGTGAGCTAACACCTGGAGGAACAAATGATTCACACTGAAACTTCAGGAACAGTTTAAGGACACTTTGTGGAGCCGAGGAGACATCTTCTGTGACCTCTTCTCCTCATCAGGGAGCCAATCACAGCTGACTCTGGGTGAGAGGCGAGACACCTCGGACCAATGAACAACCGTCTTCAACAAAACCTAAAAAAAATAAAATAACGTTACATCTTTCAGGACGGACGACGGTTTAGACTTTAAAAACATCAGGAGCAGTTTAAGGAAACTTTGTGCAGGGAGGAGGAGACATGTTTCCTCTTTGGACTGCAGGAGGAAGCCGGAGGAGCCAAGGTTCGAACCAGGAACCTTCTTACTGTGAGATGACAGCACCAACCACTGCGCCACCATGCCATTGACACTTGACTTCCAAAATCAAATTCAAAATCTACATAAAAACAAACAAAAGAGGAGTTCAGTCAAGAGAAACACTTCATAGATCATCTCAGTCGTCCTGCGGCTCTTTGCTGTCACTCTTCATCTGTCTGTTAAACCTCTAAATTTAAATTGAACCTGTACAAATATTTTAACAAATAAAAAAATATGAATATATAAAAAGTCAAAAGAAAGAAATAAAGATCAAAACTTTTTAAATGAGAGTGGAAAATGAATCACAGTCATCTATAATCATGAATTAATTAATAACAAGAAGAGGCACAAATACACGGAGACTTTACTGAGCGACACCATCAGTAAAATAATTCAAACATTTCTACATGTGATTTATTTTTTATTTATCGTTTACTGTGAGTGTGAAGAAATGTCCACAAACTGTCCACTCATCATTCATCATTTAAAATGATTAATAACATTTCACAGCCTGACCACCAGGGGGCGCCACAGACTGTGTAACTCCTGAATCAGCTGATCGTCATCATCAGATGATTTATGAAACATTGCAGAGAGTCAGCTGACCACGAGAAATCTGATAATCAGCTGTTTTCTGGATTCATTGATTAAAGAAGATTAAATTTGAAACTTTTAATTCCCCTGAATCAATAAATCATTCAAATATTTATCATCATTTAACATTTTTATTTGTCATTAAACTGTTTTTTTGTGACATTTTAATTTTAAACTGAGTTTATCAGACACATTTCTGAGTGAAGCTTCAGAATAAAGAACACTTTGATATAAAATAATTCTTGCTCTGTTTCAGTCGCTCTTGTGTTTTGTGGGTGGTGGTTTATCGGCGTACTGAGGAACAAGGTAGAACAAACCTCTCATAAATTCTGTCTCACAGCTTCGATATGAATGCAGACAGCTTGTGTTTATTTTTGGCAGCCTGGGTAACGTCCATAGATTGTTGGCCGGCCGTCTGCAGATGAACAGGAGGCCAAAGTAAAGGGCGAAGGTTTCAGCAGTTTTAAAGCAGCACACTTCAGATGTGACTGAAGATGTTTGTGCGTGTTTACATTTCATACTCGGCTGATTCTGATTCAAATAAAGCTTCTTTGGGGTTTGGAAACAGCTGATCCACACACAGCGCACACACCAAACCTGAGCTGTGTTTAGAAGTCGTCAAGGACACGATGTGAACTGGACCTCGGCCCAGATGCCTGTCAAGTACCTTGCATGTGTGTGTGCGTGTGTGTGTGTGTGTGTGTGTGTGTGTGTGTGTGTGTGTGTTTGTGCATGAGTGTGTTTGTCAGATGCATATGCAGCTCGGACAAACATGCAAACACTCGAGCTATTCCAAGATGTGACTTTAGTAAATATGACCTACATATATTTATATACCCAGCGGTCAAGGAAGTACTTAAGTAAAAGTAGCAATACCAGAGTGTAGGAATACTTCCAGAGACACAAAACTACAAATACACACAGAACAACTTGAATACACACTAAACATCTACAAAGAGACACAAAACATCAACAAAGAGACACAAAACAACAACAGGAGACACAAAACATCTACAGGAGACACAAAACAACCACAAAGAGACACAAAACAACAACAGGAGACACAAAACATCTACAGGAGACACAAAACAACCACAAAGAGACACAAAACAACAACAGGAGACACAAAACATCTACAGGAGACACAAAACAACTACAAAGAGACACAAAACAACAACAGGAGACACAAAACATCTACAGGAGACACAAAACAACCACAAAGAGACACAAAACAACAACAGGAGACACAAAACAACAACAGGAGACACAAAACAACCACAAAGAGACACAAAACAACCACAAAGAGACACAAAACAACTACAAAAAGACCCAAAGCGTCCATGATTTGCTAGATTGTCAACAAGCAGACCTCAGCCACATGAGGGATTCGAACCCTCGACCTCTGTATCTCCAGAGAACCAGACAGTGGTTGCACCACTGGGGAGCTGAGGTTTGACAAACCTTCTCACAGGTTCAGGTGACGACTCCACCTGCTGCAGACGCTCAAATCATTGTGCAGAGTTCAGGTGTGCTGTCAGATACTTTGGTGATGTTCAAACTCAGATTACATTTGAGACAAACAATGTCTGCGTCCATGTTGGTCACGTCTGCATGAAGACTTGTGGAGATACAGATGTTAACTCGACATCATTGAGCTCTCCCGGTAGCTCTCCTGGTAGAGCGCTCGCCCCATTAATGAAAGACCGGGTTCGATTCTGACCTGAAGTCCTGTGCTGCAGCTCGTCTAATCTTTGAGTCCTCAGTTTTACGTAGTTTTTGTGTTTGTACCATAAAGTTGTGTGATGTGAGTGAAAGCAGCGGTGGACAGTCTGGGATACAGTCGCCTGCTCAGCTGCTTTTCTTGTCTGGTTTGTCTCCTGGAGTCAGTTCAGAGTGTCATCAGCAGATTCAGATCACCTGTGAGAGGCACCTTCATTTCTACTCAGTGCTGCTCTGAGCGGAGTTTGAACTCACAACTTCTGGATCTAAAAGAGGCTCAATGACGAGATGTTAACCCACTGGACCAGTGAAGATGTAGGAGGACAGGAGGAGCAGTGAGCAGTGGACCATGTGGTCCAAAAGGACATGGAGACGTGGTTCTCCTTCTACATGATGAGACAAACAAAGTGAAGAACAGAAATGTTCTTCAGCAGCTCTATCAGGACTGATGGAGGAGAATCTTCAGCATGATTCCTCCCCTCAATCTGATCCTGGTTCTTCTTCTCCATCGGTACCGAAGATGGTCCAGTGGGGAAGGACGCCAACCGTCAACGTGGAGACGTGAGATCGAACCTCGGCTCCGGCAACCTGAGGTAGGTGATCATCGAGTGTATGTGGTGTGTGTGTGTGCAAAACTAAAAACCAAACAAAACCGTTAAACCCGTCCGAAATCGCGTTGCGTTGTGTTGCGTTGCGTTCGTTTCTCGTCGTCAATTTCCACCGAATTTCTCCGATTTCAACTTCAACTTCAACACAGCCAACCATTGAGGGAACAAAGAACAGGTGAGTCAAAGGTAAGTCAAGCTAGCTGGCTTGAAAAAGGCGAGCTAGCTTGGAGTTTCTTTCTTTATTAATAGACGAGAAAAAAAACTTTTTGATGACCTTCAGTGAAGTCTGTGGAAAGATTCTGACGATAACGTTTTGGGTACGATCTGTACCCCGAGTGCAGGATGACATCATCAACAAGTTTTTCTGGTTTATCAGGAAATGACAAAAATTAAAAACACAACGAAGAACACCTGAAGACACTGTGTCAGTGTTGGACAGACACTGGAGGACAGAGGACAGAAAGTTTGACTTCATGGAGACTTTAAAAAGTAAAAAAATACTGTGTGAAATGTGTTGAAGTAGAAACATGAAGTCAAACTCTGCAGTCTGTTTGTGCTGAGGATCGTGTGTGCCTCTCGTAGCAGCTATTCAGTCATCCAAGACCAAAAGATACAAAACCTGTCTCACAAAACTTTATCTGTCATTGCTGTCTGTCTGCCTGTCTGTCTGTCTGTCTGTCTGTCTGTCTGCCTGCCTGCCTGCCTGTCTGTCTGTGCCTGCCTGCCTGCCTGCCTGCCTGCCTGCCTGTCTGTCTGTCTGTCTGTGCCTGCCTGCCTGCCTGCCTGCCTGCCTGTCTGTCTGTCTGTCTGTCTGTCTGCCTGCCTGCCTGCCTGCCTGCCTGCCTGCCTGCCTGTCTGTCTGTGCCTGCCTGCCTGCCTGCCTGCCTGCCTGCCTGCCTGCCTGTCTGTCTGTCTGTCTGTCTGTCTGCCTGCCTGCCTGCCTGTCTGTCTGTGCCTGCCTGTCTGCCTGTCTGTCTGTCTGTCTGTCTGTCTGTCTGTCTGCCTGCCTGCCTGCCTGCCTGCCTGCCTGTCTGTCTGTCTGTGCCTGCCTGCCTGTCTGTCTGCCTATCTGTCTGTCTGTCTGTCTGTCTGTGCCTGCCTGTCTTCATCCAGTTCAAACCAGTTTCTGTTTATCAGCTGGACAGACGCAGCCTGTATAGCAGAAGCCAAAACATTATTCATGTGACCTCCCATCATCGTGTGTGTGTGTGTGTGTGTGTGTGTGTGTGTGTGTGTGTTGTGTAATTATGAGTCAAGGTAAGATCTCCCAGCGCTCACAGCCGTCGTATAAACCTGATATTATTTCATGTTTGAACATCGGTGGGTGAAACCAGTTCTGAGGCGCGCTCGGGTAGCCGTGAGTTCGAGCTCGCGGTGAGTCTGGTTTGTCTGCTTGCTTAAACACGGACGGTTACAACAACAAGAGAGCTGTGTGATACTTCAACACTTCACACATGCCTTCAGTTTCATCATATTTATATCACTAAAACTCTTTGATTGTTGTTTATTTCTTTATTTTCAGCTGATTTTTACCTGCATGCAACCAACGCCTCAAACATCCACTTGAGGCTGGCTCCAGCAGTGAGTCAGTCTCCATAAGTCCCCATGTTCAAATGTCCAACTTCACAGCAGAAATAAACATGTTTACAGCCTGGTACAAAAAACAGTTTTGGTCTCTATAGCTAATTTCCCCGTTCATGACAACTGTACTGAGGGTGAATTTATATACAACTCACCTGTTCAAATTATATTAAGGCTTAAAGTTATGCAGGATTAAGAGCGTGGACGCTTTGATTGACAGGTGGGTGTCTGGTTGCAAGTAAGCCATGTTTCTACAGTAGACCACGAAACACTGAAAGGAAAACAGGAAGGAAACATGTCAACTGTGTACTGTAACTTATGAAATAGCATTACTCGGTTTTCTATTTCTGTTTTCTGCGGAGTGGAACGAGGTCGGCAGCTCACATGAGCTCCGTCCTACATCTGGATTTCTTTATCTGCAGCAGCCTGCAAGACAGACATGAGGGGAGCAGACTCCACGCTGTGGTCTGTCACCGTGAACTCAGCGAGTTGGCTCCAACTTGACCCCAGTTTTGTTTACATCTGGACAAAATAGCATTCAGTAGCCAATAGCAAGTGTGCGTTACACCCTCACTGCTATGCATCGCAGCTAGCGCTATGAGCTAGTGTTAGCCTCTACCTTCCAGGTACCGAACAGAACCTCTGAACCAGCAGTGTCCAGTCTAACAGTGAATACAGCAACAGAACCTCTGAACCAGCAGTGTCCAGTCTAACAGTGAATACAGTAACAGAACCTCTGAACCAGCAGTGTCCAGTCTAACAGTGAATACAGTAACAGAACCTCTGAACCAGCAGTGTCCAGTCTAACAGTGAATACAGACAGACCTCTAACCAGAGGTCCATTTTAAAAGTGAATACAGCAGCCTACCGAGGTGGTTTTCTTGCCGGGTTTGGCTCCTGGCATCCCGGACTGAGTCAGTTCAGTTAGCTACACAGCTGACCGAGCTAACCACAGTTAGCGCTTCACTACTTATCAATCTTTACATCAAGTAATGGTAGCTAATGTTAGCAGTTAGGTACATTAACTGTATCTCAAACTTAGCAAAATCGACAACATTAGCTTATATTATCAGTTAGCTATATTAGCCTTTTCCAAAACAAGCGAGGTCCATAACATTAACTTATGTTAGCAGTTAGCTACATTAGCAGTAGCTCCAAACCAACTGGATCCTCAGTGTTAGCTGTGTTAGCTTTATTATATTAGCTTTAGCTCTACTGCTACTTATCAATCTTTCCATCGTAAAGTCTGTAAATCACCTCGGTAGTGTGACGTTATTCCCTGTTGGTCTCAGAGGCTGCTGAGCCCGGTTCTGTTAGCATGCTAACGGCAAGATTCAGTTAGCAGCAGTTAATTAGCGGTCAGTAACTTTAGCAAGTGGTTAGACTAAAGCTATCTAATGTTAGCAGTTAGCTACATTATTTAGCTAAATTGACAACATTAGCTTATATTATCAGTTAGCTATGTTAGCCTTTTTTCCCAAAACTAGCGAGGTCCATAACATTAGCTAATGTTAGCAGTTAGCTACATTAGCACTAGATCCAACCAACTGGATCCTCAGTGTTAGCTGTGTTAGCTTCATTATATTAACATAGGAAAGCCTGTAAATCACCTCGGTAGTGTGACGTTATTCCCTGTTGGTCACAGGCTGCTGAGCCCGGTTCTGTTAGCATGCTAACGGCAGATTCAGTTAGCAACAGTTAATTAGCTGTTAACTACTTTAGCAAGTGGTTAGGCTACAACTTTTTGTCAGTGATGCTGGAGGACAGATGGGAGAAAAAAAAAACATTTTTATAAAATAAACTTTTATTTTATCAAAAGTTGATCATGACAGCAGTAAGATCATGACAATAATATATATAATGCACAGAAATGGAATAAACAGCAACAGAGTATATGAAAAACTAGTGCAAAAAAATCACAAATACAAAAATATATTGCACTTTGAAGGTTTAGGTGGAAGAAGTTATCTTTGAACAACATTCTCGACTCGATATATTCATCTGTAAACATCTTTTTTACACTTTGTCGTTCTTTTTACGCAGAAAGCTTCTCAGAAAAACATCGACAGCGAGAAGAAGAAGCTTCAGAGCAGAAACCAACAGGCGACTTGTGGTACTTTTTTTTATCTTGGTTGGTCGGAGTTGTGCTTTTTCTCTTGACCCTGTTTGGGGTTTATACCTGGTCATTTAAACCAACACACACACACACACACACACTCTCTCACACACACACATTCACACACACTCTGAGCTTTACTTTAAGTGCTCGAGGTGGTCGTTTATTTTCTCGTCTCCTCCGTCGTCTTTGCTTTGTTCGCAGATGGAGACCACCTGAAGTCTGAACTATCGTTGAACTGAAGACAGTCCTGTTTTAAATGTGCCGTTTAGATTTAAAGAGTACGTCTGTGGACAGAGTCTACTGTAGCATATAGGCCTGCGGCGATCTGCAGTATATAAAACCCACCAATAGAAAAACAGTAATTACGGTATGTGCAAAAATTCACTGTGAGGCAGGAGGAGGCGTCTTCTCCGCCTCGCCAGAGTCAAACAGTGGCCTCGTCTTCAGGATCCAGCACGGCTTGAAATCCCTGGTCCATATGTCAATGGTCACCGAATACTCTCTCAGCTGACTCCCCCCGGGGTTAAGGGAGGGTCTCGCCTCATTTTATCGTGATACATAATCTGGTGAGAAGCTGGCTGTGCAGCCGACTGACGGTGATGGTGTCGTGTTTTGTGCAGAAGCCCCCCTCTGAGCTCACAGAGCTCTCCTCAGCGGGACGGACACGTGTCGGGTCTCCTGACATCGGCGGCGCCGCACACCTCCACGGGGTCGGGGTAAGGGTCGACCTGAGGGCGGGAACAGAGACGGAGCTGCAGGTTAAACAGGCTGAATGATGAAACGTTATCTGGATGTTTTAAACTCTTTTATTGGATGTTTTCTCCGTGTGTGTGTGTGAGACAGTTTTTTAATCTCGAAACGTTTACGTGTTTCCTGTGAGATTATGACGCTGTGTGTGTGCGTGTGTGTGTGTGTGTGTGTGCGTATGAAGCGTACCTCAGAGTAGAGTGGTGGTGGCAGATATCTGAACTCTGTGATGTATGTCAGCAGAGATCCGTGCTCTTCTCCCTCCCCGTCAGACCTATCACAGCCCTGCAGGCAGTCCCGCCTTTGAGACTCTGATATTGCCAGATCGCTGTAATTCGGCGGAGCTGCAATGAACAAACAGACGTCAGAGACGGCTTCGTGCTGCGCGCTCATGAAAAAGATAAAAACACGCGTCGACCGTCCGAACCTTCAGGTCTCTCCTGCAGGCCCAGCCAGCTCAAAGTGCTGCAGTTGCTGCTGATGCTGGAAGTGCGGGTGGCGCAGGCGTGCAGAGGTATGGTCCCGATCACCAACGGCAACGAGAGAGACAAATTCAACCCACCGGGAACGTCGACATATACCTGCAGGCATGAAAAAGAAGAAGAAGAAGAAGAAAAGACATGAGCAAACATTTGTGCTCTAACTGGTTCTGTCAGTGAGATTCAGCCCGAGGGGACAAATTATCTTCATGTCTGCTGATCTGTACAACAACCTGACACACAAGCAACAAAACATTTGAGCAATCACTGCTTTAAAGGCAACACCCTGCATTCAAACACCTCTAAGACATTCAACTAACAATATGTTATCACAAGATGTGTGTTACTAGCAAGTTATTAGCAGTTTATTAGTAGTTTTAGCGTGTTATTAGCAGACTAGTAGTACTTTGAGTGTGTTACTAGCAGGTTTTAGCTTGTTTTTAGCCGCTTATTAGCAGTTTTAGCGTTATCAGCAGGCTATTAGCAGTTTTAGCTTGTTATTAGCTGCTTATTAGTGGTTTTAGCGTGTTATTAGCAGACTAGTAGTACTTTGAGTGTGTTATTAGCTGCTTATTAGCAGTTTTAGTTTGTTTTTAGCTGCTTATTAGCAGTTTTAGTGTTATCAGCAGGCTATTAGCAGTTTTAGCTTGTTTTTAGCCGCTTATTAGCAGTTTTAGCGTGTTATTAGCAGGTTATTAGTACTTTTAACGTGTTATTAGCAAGTTATTAGTACTTTTAGCGTGTTATTAGCAGACTAGTAGTACTTTGAGTGTGTTACTAGCAGGTTTTAGCTTGTTTTTAGCTGCTTATTAGCAGTTTTAGCATTATCAGCAGGTTATTAGCAGTTTTAGCTTGTTTTTAGCCGCTTATTAGTGGTTTTAGCATGTTATTAGCAGGTTATTAGTGCTTTTAGCATGTTATTAGCAGGTTATTAGTACTTATAATATATTGTAAATAGTTTTAGTGCGCTTTTATATTCCATAAAATATATTTTTTTATATTACTTGTTGAAATTTTATTAAACTGGACTTTTAATTTTGTAGCCTTGGCCAGGAGGAGAGGTCACAGAGTGTTTGGACCCTCGGTACCAACAACAGTCTGCGTTTGGTGGGTCGGCAGTGATGGTGATGTCACTGTCTCTCTCCTCCAGGCTCTAACTCTTTCTGACGGAGGAAGTGGTGGAAAGATTCGAGAGTTTTTAAATAGTTTCAGGATAGCAGACAGGAAGTGAGACGGGCGGCGTCTCACACAGGGGAGTACTTTGGGTTTCCTGGTGTCTCTGGGTCAGATACTACACATAGTGGGACTCAGTCTGGACTCACCACGAGGGCGTACTCCACTCTGATGATGGGACAGTCCAGGATGGACGGGGACACCGGGGGGATCTTGAGCAGTTTTCCCTCCCAGCTCTGGCTCTTGCCCTGCGGCAGAGGGTCTCCTCTCAGGTTGGACACCAGCTGCTGGATCTGCTTGCCCTTGCCCTTGGCGAAGAAGGTCTGGGTCTGGTACAGAGCAGCTTTGGGCACCACGACGCGGGACGAACAGTTCTCCACCTCGGCGAAGATTTGGATGGACTCACCTTGGAGAGAAGGGAGAAGAGATCAGTCTGTCAGACTGAGAGAGAGAGAAGTGGAATGAGTGAAAAGGTAAAGAAGAAGAAGAAGAGCTGGAGGACTGAGAAGGAGGTGGAACTCACCTGGTGTGTAGCCCTTTCGCTCGATCTTGGCACTGAGGGAGATCGGGCCTGACGCACAGAACCAGCAGCACAGAGTCTTCTCCTTTGTTCCAGCCTGAGGAGCCTATTCACACACGAGCATCCGTTTAACCCTCCACTCCTTCTTCAGAAAGTAGTCCCACAAACACGCTCAGACACCACTCTCATGCCTGTACGCTACATGTCAAGCTAGGCTTATTAGCTTAGCTTAGCATAAAGACTGGAAACCGAGGGAAACAGCTAGCCTGGCTCTGTCAAAAAATAACAAAATCTACCTACGAGCACCTCAAAAAGCTCAAAAATGAACACGTTATATTACATTTATTTAATACGTAACAAGCAAACAGTAAAGACATCCAGTGTTATTAGCATGTTATTAGCGTGTTATTAATGGGTTATTAATACTAAATTAAATAAAGCTAAGCTAACCGCCTGCAGACATCAGAGTGGTATCGATCATCTCATCTGCAGACAGTAAATTAACGAGTATTTCCCCAAACGAGCGTGTGCGGCGTTCTCACCAGCAGCAGCGGCGTGTTGATGTCGATGTGTTCAAACACAATGAACTCTTTCTTCACTTTAACGGGCAACAGCCATGGACGGTGCAGCTCAGCTTTCACCCAGTACCTCACGCTGCCGTGCTTCCCTTCAAAGGAAGTGGCCAGAGCCCTGACAGACAAGACGAAGGGCAGCAGAGTATTAGGAAGGGAAATACTCAGAAATACTCAGATACTCCATTAGCAGTAAAAGTAAAAGGTTTTACTCGAGTAAAGTACCATGAAAGTATATTTGTGTGTACTCACATCTGAGGCAGGTTGAAGCTGAAAGCGAACTCGTGTAATCCGGCGTGCAGAACGGTCAGACCTTCCTCTGGACAGTCTTCATCTGAAAGGACACAGACAATACACGTCAGGATGGATCTCACAGGACGGACTCAGTCTGCGGGGACGTCACGGAGACTACGTCCAGGTTTTAGACAGTCTGCGGGGACGTCACGGAGACTACGTCCAGGTTTTAGACAGTCTGCGGGGACGTCACGGAGACTATGTCCAGGTTTTAGACAGTCTGCGGGGACGTCACGGAGACTACGTCCAGGTTTTAGACAGTCTGCGGGGACGTCACGGAGACTACGTCCAGGTTTTAGACAGTCTGCGGGGACGTCATGGAGACTACGTCCAGGTTTTAGACAGTCTGCGGGGACGTCACGGAGACTACGTCCAGGTTTTAGACAGTCTGCGGGGACGTCACGGAGACTACGTCCAGGTTTTAGACAGTCTGCAGGGACATTTTGATAAAAACAATAAATTCTTTATTTTATTTTATTTTTTAAAAATGATTTTTATATTTTTAATTGTTTGTTTCTTTATCGTGTCGTCGTCGTCCTCCGTCAGCTGCTGAAGTCAAACACACCCTGTGAACACGACCTCTGTTCACTTCCTCATTTCTTCTTCTTCTGTTATTGTTTGTGTTTCTCGGCTGAACTTCAACTTCCTGCCAGCTCAGCACGCAGACAGACAGATACAGGCTGTCTGTCTGCGTGTGTGTGTGTGCGTGTGTGTGTTTGTGTGTGTTTCTATGTGTTTGCCGTGAGGGCTGTCATAAACAGCTTGCATGCATATGTGTGTGTGTGTGTGTGTGTGTGTGTGTGTGTGTGTGTGCCCTCGTCAAGTCACCGGCAGCACGGAGCACAGAGCAGGAGTAGACCGGTATGAACCAGACTGAGCAGCTTCCTTCAGCTGGAAACTCCAACGCATGCATTACAACTCGGCCTCCCATTGGCCGAGAACGTGACATGAATTGGAACCCTGCGAGCTGATTGGTGCGGCGGCGACAAGCCCCTGCCCACATTTGTACAGCCATGTGGTGTGTTGCATGAGACAGGGAGGAGGAGGAGGAGGAGGAGGAGGAAGGGTATCACACACTAACTGTGAACTCCAGGTAGTCTGAGACCGAACGATGACTTTAATATTCAGACATTCATCTTTATTTATCCATAAAAACTCGTCATGAGGACTTCTTCTAGAAGAAGTGGTCTAGAATGAATTTTTGCACAAGTAAAGATGATTAAAAACTCCAAGATGTGACATTAAACTGAACGTCTTTGTCGTTTTATCACATCGAATCTCCTGAAGCACGACGTAACGTGTTGCTTCAACAGATTACTCGACATAAACTGGACTTCTGAGGCTCAGATGTTTGATTCAGTTTTATTTATTATGTTTTTCTTCAAGTAAAGATGAAAACTTCCATCTTCTCGACTATCTTTGAGGTTTTATCAAGTCAGATTTTAGATAATCACGATGCACGTCGAACCAGATCGAATCTCCTCGATCGAAGTTCGGTGACATTTTCAGACATCTTGGTTCGTCCAAAAATCGACAGATTACCCAACAAATTCTTGATTTTTGAGGCCCAGATGTTCAATTTAGTTACATTTATATTGTTTTTCTTCAAGTAAACATTAAGTTGTGGCATTAAACTGACCGTCTTTGAGGTTTTATCACGTCAGATTTTAGATAATTACGATGCACGTTGAATTGGATCGAATCTCCTCGATCGAAGCTCGACTTCAAATGTCTTGGTTCGTCCAAAAATCGACAGATTACCTGACAAATTCTTGATTTTTGAGGCCCAGATGTTCACTTCAGTTGCATTTATAAAGTTTTTCTGAGGTTGTGACATTAAGCTGACCGTCTTTGAGGTTTTATCACGTCAGATTTTAGATAATCACGATGCATGTCGAACCAGATCGAATCTCCTGAAACTCGACGTGACGTGTTCAGATGTCTCGTTTCGTCCAAAAATCGACAGATTACTCGACATGAACTGGATTTTTGAGGCCCAGATGTTCGATTCAGTTTTATTTATTTAGCATCAGATCACAACATAACTGAAGTTTTGACACACAGAGACTCAACAAGTCCAACCATGAGCGAGCGCCGGGCGACAGCGGCGAGGAAAAACTTCACGCTGACACTTTTTATTAAAGATCTTAAACCTCGCTCGCGTTTATCGATCCCTCACATCACTCGAACTCAAACAAATCTAACCACTCATCATGTGACACAAACTGACGCTTTGACCGCCATCGTCCAGTAAAAACCTCACGTCCACTTCCACTTCCTCTTGACCTTTGACCTCCTCCCTGACAACAAATTCCTCGGAAACGAGACGACTTCCTTCCTCTCTCCACGATCGTCATGACGACGGCGGCGGCGATGAAATAAATCATCCTGCGCGGTCCAAACGTGTCTCTAACTGTTCAGACGGATCATCACAACACACACACACACTTCAACACACACTTCAACACACACACACACACACACACACCATCAAACTGTCTTTTGGCTCATTTGCATCACGTTTTACAAGTAAAAACACAAACATCATCACAGGTGGAGGAAGTGGTGGGAGGCTTTTAACCAGCATTATCACACACACACTTGAACACACACACACACACACACACACACACACACACACACACACACACTCTGAGAGTCAGCCGGGTCCTCCCTCCCTCCCTCCCTCCTCCCTCTCTGGCAGTTTCTGAACAGGTTTGAACCGCTTCTAACAAAGGGAGTTGCCTGAGCTGAAAAAGCCTCTTCAGGATGTCATGAGTGGAAATGTTTGCCGTGCGTGACTTTGCGTGAATGTTTCACGAAAATGATCCAAATAAAATGTTGAAGTTTTGCGTGTTTTTTTGCGTGTTTCGCTCTTTGTAACTTTTCCCTGCCCGCAGCAGAGCTCGGATGTGCGGATGGAGGCTGACTCCATCACTGATGATGGGGGTGAATTACTCTCTGTGTGTGTGTGTGTGTGTGTGTGTGTTTGGGGGGGTGTTTAAGCATCATTGATCAGCTGTTGCATCAGCACCACAGGCGGGGTGTCCATAAAGGTGGAGGTGGGAGGTGGTGCATGAACAATCTGAAGCTGGTGTTGAGTTAAAAGTTTGCATCCCTCCGTGCACTGCGACAACAAACTGTGACACTCACCTCTCTCCTCTCCTATCAAGGTGTCGTAGTGGTGGAGGTACTCCACCTCCTCGGTGTAGTTCTGGGTGTAAGCCGTGTTTGCACCGGCGTTCCTCGACTCAGTCCACCGGACCTTAGCGACTCCTCTCGCGGTTATATCCAGACTCTTCACCCGCACATCCCCGGTCACCTCCACCACCACCCTCCCTGACACCAGCTCTCCGCCGGAGAACACCGGCAGGTTGTTCTCGTTCAGGCTGTCAAAGTAGACCGCCAAGGCCCGCACTTTGCCCAGCACCATGACGGGCAGCGAGATAAAACACAGCAGGGGAATAAAACGCGACGCACAGTCTGTGGAGAAGTTGAGCCGAGCCGTGTGAGGCGCACAAATTCGTGCGTCCTCTAGCTCCTCCGGGTGTCCAGCACGGAGCCCGGTCCGCGGCGGCTCTGAGGTCCGTGATGGTTCATGTCTGTCAGCCCGGTGATGGGTCACTTCAGCTCTCCGCTCTCCGCTCTCCTCTCTCTCTCCTCCCCGGTGCGCTCTCCGGTCTCTCTGCTGCCGTCTGCCTCCAGCCGCTCCGCTCTTAAAGCCTCTGTGCGCAAAAATAACCTCACTGAGCATGTGCGCACGGCCCCGGCAGCACCGACACAAGGACTCCAGACAAACACCGACTGCACGAGCCTGCACGTGAAGATTTCATGAAGTAAATGTACTCAGTTACATTTCAGAGTTTAGTTACTTCACATCAATGTTTCCACTTGCACGATATTAGTGCCATAAACTAACAGAGCTCAAATCATGTTGAAACTCTCTGTGATTTACAGAGTTTCCTGATGGACAGTGAAGTAAACTGCTGCCAACTGTAGCTGCTGTTAGCTAATGTTAGCTCAGTTTGTTAGCCAGGCCCATGCCTGGACTGTGAGCTCAGAGCAGCGGGGGAGTGTTACCCCGAAAATCCACCGGACACGTCTCCGTCACGTCTGTTTTGTTCGTCATGCATCGACTTCAAACTCCACCGGGAGCGTTTCAGAAGCGTTTCTCCCTCCAGACTTTGTTCACTTGCTCAGATTTGGTCATTTTCCTGGTTCATGTTCTTCTAAATATGCTTCTACATGTGTGAATATGCTGCGTGCTTCATTTGTTTCTCTTTTGTCTGTTTTTACCACCGGCAGTTTGCACGGAGGTGTTTTATTTTGAAAATCCAGCGGATTCTCTATGCTGTTTCTGTGTCTGACTTCCTGTCAGCTCGAGGTGCTCTGGGTTAAATTGACGCGGGCTGCTCGCGGCGTCCGTCAAAAATAGAACAGAGCCGAGCGGAGGCCCGCTTCTGGCACGCTTCTGAGCCGGACCGGCACAGTGTCGTGCCAGAACAGGAGCTGGACAATACGTAAATTAGCATCATGGGTCATGTTAGCTGCTGAACTCATATGGAAAGCTTAAAATAACACATCCACTCACACAATCGTAGTGTTTTGCCAGCAATAACGTTAGCAAGCATCAAGCTAACGCTAGCCAGCCAGCAAAGTAACCTGCAAACAGCGAGACGGACAAAAAGAATGTTGCCATTTTCTAAAGTTAAAATTACTTTAATGATTAATAATGATCAGAATAGTCGGTGACTGAACTATTCAGACCCTTTATGTCTGTAAAATGTTCCCCCTGACTGTTTATCTATTAAATTCAAGGCCTTTCCAGGCCCAAATCCCTCAAATTCAAGGACCCGACACATGCGCAGTGTGAGACACGGATCAAACAGGTTAATGTTCACTGTCCTCTTAACGTTCAGTGATGAATGTACATGCAGCTTTAATGTAGTATGATGTATTAATATTCAAGTTTTTTCAGTGTTGTTGTCGTACAAACATTTATAGAGGCGGGTCTTGAACTTAAACTGTCTCCGTGTGTTTTAATATTGACATTTTATTATGACTGAAAATCTGATAAAACGCTGAGCGAGCGAGGATCCACGACACATGCTGAGAGGAGATTAAAGAACAGGAACACGACCTCGGGCTCAAAACAACCAGCAAGAACACAAATCATTAAAAAAAAGTCCAATTATTTAAACCGACATCAAAGAAAACTAAAGTACAAATTTAGTTTAAAATCCAGCCCTCGTGTCTCCATGTTAAAAAGACGTTTATGTTTGTTCTACACTAGTTCACTGAATGCTCATTTTAGCTTCACGTTGAGTTGATTTCTGTTAAATAAAAGTTTAAGTAGAACACTTGAGGAGTGTTTCGGTTTTGGATCGATGGTTTTATGGCGGATACGTCCCCAAAAACACGAGCCCACTGTGGCTTGGTGTCAGTGATACGAATCAGGAGAGCTTCACGCTCGTGAGATGAAGACTTTGAATCGGAGAAGGCGATGTCAGAGACAGAGGGAGGAGGTTTGTGTGTCTCCAAACTCCTTCAGTGAGCTCAGCGTCCAAAGATTTGTCTTATCCAACGAAGACGAGCGGTTAGCTGGAAACATTTTAGAAATGATGCCCGTGCTATGTGTGAAGCATTTCAGGAGCGTTTCAGGGAGACTACGTCCAAGTTTTAGACAGTCTGCGGGGACGTCACGGAGACTACGTCCAAGTTTTAGACAGTCTGCGGGGACGTCACGGAGACTACGTCCAAGTTTTAGACAGTCTGCGGGGACGTCACGGAGACTACGTCCAGGTTTTAGACAGTCTGCGGGGACGTCACGGAAACTACTTCCAGGTTTTAGACAGTCTGCGGGGACATCACGGAGACTACGTCCAAGTTTTAGACAGTCTGCGGGGACGTCACGGAAACTACGTCCAGGTTTTAGACAGTCTGCGGGGACGTCACGGAGACTACGTCCAGGTTTTAGACAGTCTGCGGGGACGTCACGGAAACTACTTCCAGGTTTTAGACGTCCGAGGACGCCACGGAAACTACTTCCAGGTTTTAGACAGTCTGCGGGGACGTCACGGAAACTACTTCCAGGTTTTAGACAGTCTGCGGGGACGTCACGGAGACTACGTCCAGGTTTTAGACAGTCTGCGGGGACGTCACGGAAACTACTTCCAGGTTTTAGACAGTCTGTGGTCATGTGGTCTGTGAGGAATTTCTGTTGCTTTGTGTTGATTCTGGCGCCCCCTGTGGATAAAAGTTTAATAATCCAGTTAAAAACTCTTTTTAATCTTTTTATTCTTTGTTTGGACACATTTGATGTATTTTTGCTGTTTTTGCTGTTTGGCTCTGTGAAACACTTTGAGCTGCTTGTTTGTATGAAAGCTGCTGTACACATGAACAAAGTTTCAAACATGATAAATGATAAATGTAGCAGAATATGTAATGAATATTAGATGTATAGGACAGACTGTTTGAGCATGTGACAGATAAAATGTCTGAGACAGAAAATCAGCTCAGATCAAAGTAAACGAGTCCCTCTGCTGGACGAAAGTGTGCGGTACAACGAGCAGCTGTCAAATATTTTCATGTGTTCAGTGTTAGAGCTGTTTTCTTTAGATCTCCATTTATTCATTTATTAGTTGTCATGACGAGATAACGGCTCATTTCCTCGAGATAATAAAACTTTCTTTTGCTCCCGCCCTGCCATACACTTGTGTTACAGACTTATGTTACATATGTTACAGACATATATTACAGACTTATGTTACATACTTATATTACAGACATATATTACAGACTTATGTTACATACTTATGTTACAGACTTATGTTACATATGTTACAGACATATATTACAACTTATGTTACAACATAATTAAGACTTATGTTACATACTTATTTACAGTAATATTTACAGACATATATTACAGACTTATGTACATACTTATGTTACAGACTTATGTTACATATGTTACAGACATATATTACAGACATATATTACAGACTTTTTAAACTTTTTAAACTTATTTACATATGTTACAGACATATGACTCTGCCACCCAGACACTCAGGACGATCCAAACTTTTCGAGAACCGGAGACTGCTTTGTAGATAAGCGGCAGAGTAATGTGTTGTAGAGCGTTTTTTAAAAGTGTTTTAGAAGGTGTTTCACAAGCGTTTCAAGAGCGTTTCTGAAGGTGTTTCACAAGCATTTCACGAGCGTTTTAAGAGCGTTTCTGAAGGTGTTTCACGAGCGTTTCACGAACGTTTTAAGAGCGTTTCTGAAGGTGTTTCACGAGCGTTTTAAAAGCGTTTCTGAAGGTGTTTCAGGAGCTCAAAGCGTTTTAGGAGCGTTTCTGAAGGTGTTTCACGAGTGTTTCACAAGCGTTTTAAGAGCGTTTCTGAAGGTGTTTCACGAGTGTTTCACAAGCGTTTTAAGAGCGTTTCTGAAGGTGTTTCACGAGTGTTTCACAAGCGTTTTAAGAGCGTTTCTCAAGGTGTTTCACGAGCGTTTTAAGAGCGTTTCTGAAGGTGTTTCACGAACGTTTCAGGAGCATTTTAGGAGCCTGAAGGTGTTTCACGAGCGTTTCAGGAGCATTTTAGAGCGTTTCTGAAGGTGTTTCAGGAGCGTTTCACGAGCGTTTTAGGAGCGTTTCTGAAGGTGTTTCATGAGCGTTTCACGAGCATTTTAAGAGCGTTTCTCAAGGTGTTTCACGAGCGTTTTAAGAGCGTTTCTGAAGGTGTTTCACGAACGTTTCAGGAGCATTTTAGGAGCGTTTCTGAAGGTGTTTCAGGAGCGTTTCAGGAGCGTTTTAAGAGCGTTTCTGAAGGTGTTTCACAAGCGTTTTAAGAGCGTTTCTGAAGGTGTTTCACGAGCGTTTTAAGAGCGTTTCTCAAGGCGTTTCAGGAGCGTTTTAGGAGCGTTTCTGAAGGTGTTTCATGAGCGTTTCTGAAGTGTTCAGAGCGTTTTAAGAGCGTTTCTGAAGGTGTTTCATGAGCGTTTTAAGAGCGTTTCTGAAGGTGTTTCATGAGCGTTTCAGGAGCATTTTAAGAGCGTTTCTGAAGGTGTTTCAGGAGCGTTTCAGGAGCGTTTTAAGAGTGTTTCTGAAGGTGTTTCACGAGCGTTTCAGGAGCATTTTAGGAGCATTTCTGAAGGTGTTTCAGGAGCGTTTCAGGAGCGTTTTAGGAGCGTTTCTGAAGGTGTTTCATGAGCGTTTTAAGAGTGTTTCTGAAGGTGTTTCTGAAGGTGTTTCACGAGCGTTTTAGGAGTGTTTCTGAAGGTGTTTCAAGAGCGTTTTAGGAGCGTTTCTGAAGGTGTTTCACGAGCGTTTTAAGAGCGTTTCTGAAGGTGTTTCACGAACGTTTCAGGAGCATTTTAGGAGCGTTTCTGAAGGTGTTTCAGGAGCGTTTCACGAGCATTTTAGGAGCGTTTCTGAAGGTGTTTCACGAGCGTTTTAAGAGCGTTTCTGAAGGTGTTTCAGGAGCGTTTCACGAGCGTTTTAAGAGCATTTCTGAAGGTGTTTCACAAGCGTTTCAGGAGCGTTTTAGGAGTGTTTCTGAAGGTGTTTCAGAGCGTTTCGAAGGGGTTTCAGAGCGTTTCTGAAGGTGTTTCACAAGCGTTTCAGGAGCGTTTCTGAAGGTGTTTCATGAGCGTTTTAAGAGCGTTTCTGAAGGTGTTTCACGATTGTTCTGAAGGTGTTTCAGGAGCGTTTCACGAGCGTTTTAAGAGCGTTTCTGAAGGTGTTTCAGGAGCGTTTCAGGAGCGTTTTAAGAGCGTTTCTGAAGGTGTTTCACAAGCGTTTTAAGAGCGTTTCTGAAGGTGTTTCACGAGCGTTTTAAGAGCGTTTCTGAAGGCGTTTCAGGAACGTTTTAGGAGCGTTTCTGAAGGTGTTTCATGAGCGTTTTACAAGCGTTTTAAGAGCGTTTCTGAAGGTGTTTCATGAGCGTTTTAAGAGCGTTTCTGAAGGTGTTTCATGAGCGTTTCACGAGCATTTTAAGAGCGTTTCTGAAAGTGTTTCACGAGCGTTTTAAGAGCGTTTCTGAAGGTGTTTCACGAACGTTTCAGGAGCATTTTAGGAGCGTTTCTGAAGGTGTTTCAGGAGCGTTTCACGAGCGTTTTAGGAGCGTTTCTGAAGGTGTTTCATGAGCGTTTCACGAGCATTTTAAGAGCGTTTCTCAAGGTGTTTCACGAGCGTTTTAAGAGCGTTTCTGAAGGTGTTTCACGAACGTTTCAGGAGCATTTTAGGAGCGTTTCTGAAGGTGTTTCAGGAGCGTTTCAGGAGCGTTTTAAGAGCGTTTCTGAAGGTGTTTCACAAGCGTTTTAAGAGCGTTTCTGAAGGTGTTTCACGAGCGTTTTAAGAGCGTTTCTCAAGGCGTTTCAGGAGCGTTTTAGGAGCGTTTCTGAAGGTGTTTCATGAGCGTTTCACAAGCGTTTTAAGAGCGTTTCTGAAGGTGTTTCATGAGCGTTTTAAGAGCGTTTCTGAAGGTGTTTCATGAGCGTTTCACGAGCATTTTAAGAGCGTTTCTGAAGGTGTTTCAGGAGCATTTCATGAGCGTTTTAAGAGTGTTTCTGAAGGTGTTTCACGAGCGTTTCAGGAGCGTTTTAGGAGCATTTCTGAAGGTGTTTCAGGAGCGTTTCAGGAGCGTTTTAGGAGCGTTTCTGAAGGTGTTTCATGAGCGTTTTAAGAGTGTTTCTGAAGGTGTTTCACGAGCGTTTCAGGAGCGTTTTAGGAGCATTTCTGAAGGTGTTTCAGGAGCGTTTCAGGAGCGTTTTAGGAGCGTTTCTGAAGGTGTTTCATGAGCGTTTTAAGAGCGTTTTTGAAGGTGTTTCATGAGCGTTTCACGAGCGTTTTAGGAGCGTTTCTGAAGGTGTTTCACGAGCGTTTCATGAGCGTTTTAAGAGTGTTTCTGAAGGTGTTTCAGGAGCGTTTTAAGAGCGTTTCTGAAGGTGTTTCACGAGCGTTTCAGGAGCGTTTTAGGAGCGTTTCTGAAGGTGTTTCACAAGCGTTTTAAGAGCGTTTCTGAAGGTGTTTCACGAGCGTTTCACGAACGTTTTAAGAGCGTTTCTGAAGGTGTTTCACGAGCGTTTCACAAGCGTTTTAAGAGTGTTTCTGAAGGTGTTTCACGAGCGTTTCACGAACGTTTTAAGAGCGTTTCTGAAGGTGTTTCACGAGCGTTTCACAAGCGTTTTAAGACTGTTTCTGAAGGTGTTTCACGAGCGTTTTAAGAGCGTTTCTGAAGGTGTTTCACGAGCGTTTTAAAAGCGTTTCTGAAGGTGTTTCACGAGCGTTTCACGAGCGTTTCAAGAGCGTTTCTGAAGGTGTTTCACAAGCGTTTCAAGAGCGTTTCTGAAGGTGTTTCACGAGCGTTTTAAGAGCGTTCCTGAAGGTGTTTCACAAGCATTTCACGAGCGTTTTAAGAGCGTTTCTGAAGGTGTTTCACGAGCGTTTCACGAACGTTTTAAGAGCGTTTCTGAAGGTGTTTCACGAGCGTTTCACAAGCGTTTTAAGAGCGTTTCTGAAGGTGTTTCACGAGCGTTTTAAGAGCGTTTCTGAAGGTGTTTCACGAGCGTTTTAAAAGCGTTTCTGAAGGTGTTTCACGAGCGTTTCACGAGCGTTTCAAGAGCGCTTCTGAAGGTGTTTCACAAGCGTTTCAAGAGCGTTTCTGAAGGTGTTTCACGAGCGTTTTAAGAGCGTTTCTGAAGGTGTTTCACAAGCATTTCACGAGCGTTTTAAGAGCGTTTCTGAAGGTGTTTCCCGAGCGTTTCACGAACGTTTTAAGAGCGTTTCTGAAGGTGTTTCACGAGCGTTTCACAAGCGTTTTAAGAGCGTTTCTGAAGGTGTTTCACGAAGCGTTTTAAGAGCGTTTCTGAAGGTGTTTCACGAGCGTTTTAAAAAGCGTTTCTGAAGGTGTTTCACGAGCGTTTCACGAGCTTTCAAGAGCGTTTCTGAAGGTGTTTCACAAGCGTTTCAAGAGCGCTTGTTTCTGAAGGTATTTCATGAGCGTTTTAAGAGCGTTTCTGAAGGTGTTTCACGATTGTTCTGAAGGTGTTTCACAAGCGTTTCACGAGCGTTTTAAGAGCGTTTCTGAAGGTGTTTCATGAGCGTTTTAAGAGTGTTTCTGAAGGTGTTTCACGAGCGTTTTAAGAGCGTTTCTGAAGGTGTTTCACGAGCGTTTCAGGAGCGTTTCAGGAGCGTTTTAGTAGCGTTTCAGGAGCATTTCACGAGCGTTTTAGGACCATTTTAAATGAAACAAAAAAAGGCTCCTGAAACACTCTCAAAAAACGTTGTTTCTTTGTTTTTGTTTATTTAAAAATTTTTTTTTTTTTTTAATCTTTCAAAAAACGCTTTAAAAAAAAAGAAAAAAAAATCGCTCAAAAACGCTCCTGAAATACTTTCAAAAATGTTTTTTTTGTTGTTGTTTTTTGTTCATATATGTCTGAAACGTTTCATCGTTTCTGCTTCAAAAAATGTGAAATTTCCTGCTGCCCTTTTGTCAATTATTAAAATAATTTATCTTAAAAAAAAAATATATATATCTTTTTTTTTTGATGATTTGGACAAATCAAATATTGAGATGTTGTTAAACACAAAGTTGTTTAGCTCAGTAGGTTCAGTGTCTGCCCCGAGGCTCTGTCCTTTCTGCAGTGGTTCGAGTCCGACCTGTTGCTGCTGCTGCTGCAAAAAATCTTTCAGAAACGCTTCTGAAATCCCCCCTTCCCTTTCCTTTTGTCAATTATTAAAATTCCTTTTTTTTTTTGATGATTTGGACAAAAGAAATATTGAGATTTTCTTTGAACACAAAGTTGTTTAGCTCAGTAGGTTCAGTGTCTGCCCTGTGTACAAGAGGCTCTGTCCTTTCTGCAGCAGCTCAGGGTTCGAATCCGACTTGCTGCGTGTCGTTCATTATTTATTAAATACAAAATGATTTATTTGTTTGTGGTTTTTTTCAAATCTTTTTGTTTTGATGATTTGGACAAAAGAAATATTGAGATGTTGTTAAACCACAAAGTTGTTTAGCTCAGTAGGTAGAGCATCTGTCCTGTGTACAGCAGCAGCTCAGGGTTCAAGTCCGACCGGTGGCCCTTGCTACGTGTTGTTCCTTTTTTTCTTTTCTTTCAAAAACGCTCCTGAAACGCTCCTGAAACGTTCCTGAAATGCTCCTGAAATGCTCCCGTAATAGTTTCAAAAACTTTTTTTTTCTTTTAATCTTTCAAAAACGCTCCTGAAACGCTTTCCATTTTTTAAAATTTTTTTAAATCTTTAAAAATGCTTGTGAAACGCTCCTAAAACACTCCTGAAACGTTCCTGAAACACTTTCAAAAACGCCCGTGAAACGCTCCTAAAACACTCCTGAAACGTTCCTGAAACACTTTCAAAAACGCCCGTGAAACGCTCCTAAAACACTCCTGAAACGTTCCTGAAACACTTTCAAAAACGCCCGTGAAACGCTCCTAAAACACTTGTGAAACGTTCTTGAAATGATCCCGAAATACTTTCAAAAACTTTTTCTTTCTTTATTTATTTTTTTAATCTTTCAAAAGCACCTGTGAAACGCTCCTAAAACGCTACTGAAATACTCCTGAAACGTTCCTGGAACGCTCCCGAAAAACTTTGAAAAACGTTCCTGAAACACTTTCCAAAATAAAAATCTTTCAAAAACGTTCATGAAACGTTCCTACAATGCTCCTGAAACGTTTCTGAAATGCTCCTGAAATACTTTAAAAAACTTTTTTTTTTTTTTAATCTTTAAAAAAACGCTCTTAAAATTCTCCTAAAATGTTCCTGAAATACCTTGTTTGGGGACCTTGTAAGTGTTTCGGGAGCGTCTCAGATTTAAAATGCCAAAATAAAAACAACAACAAAAAAAAAACATAAGTGGTGGAAGAAGTAAGATTTTTGCTTTTTCAAGCTTTATTTGGACAGACAGCTGAAGATTGAGGTCGGAATCGAACCCTGAGCTGCTGCAGAAAGGACAGAGCCTCTTGTACACGGGGCAGACGCTGAACCTGCTGAGCTAAACAACTTTGTGTTTAACAACATCTCAATATTTGTTTTGTCCAAATCATCAAAAAAAAAAAAAAAAAAAATATTAATCATTTTAATAACTGACAAAGGAAGGGGAGAAGGAAATTTCACATTTCTGAAGCTGAGACGATGAAACGTTTCAGACATATGAACGAAAATTTGTTTCAGGAGCGTTTGTAAAGAGGACGATGAAGCGTTCAGGTTTCCCTGAAGAAGAACTGATTCACGTCTACACGATAAAATCAAACACAGAGACTCGTGAATGTGTGTAGAAATATATTTTCTCTGACACGTTACAGGGAACAGAAAGAAGTGATGAACACACAAACATCTTCATTCAGTATCCATAAATGCACTTACTGCGTATAATTTATATTCAGTCATGCAGAACACGTTAAGAATGACATGCTGGAAATCACAGACATGTTCAGACAGATATCAGCTGTTTGTGTTCAAACTAAGTCTCAAAGTTTTAGTCCAAAAACATTCAAATCATTTTAATAACTGACAAAAGGAAATGTACTTATGAAGCTGAAACGTTCTTGTACTTATGAACGAAACATTTCAGACATATGAACAAAATAAATACCCACAAAATTACCCAGAAGTCCACAGTCACACCTGAACCATGTTTGTTTTGTCCAAATTAAACTTGTTAAAATATTTCAAAAATAAAAAAACATTTATGAAGCTGAAATGTTTCAAACATGAAAATTTAAATTTAAATTTAAAATTAAATCATTTAAATTTAAGTAAAATAACTGTCAATGGTTTGTTGTTTGTTTGTCCAAATTCAAATTATTTCTGTAAAAAGGAAATTAATCTTAAAAAAGTGTTTCAGGAGCGTTCCTGACCCCGAAACCTCACCGGGCACGTCTCTGTCACGTCACGTCGCTGAAGCTCTGTTTAAATGTTTCAGACATATATGAACAAAAAATGAAAAAATACCCACAAAATTACCCAGAAGTCCACAGTCACACCTGAACAATGTTTGTTTTGTCCAAATTAAACGTATTAAAATATTTCAAAAACCGAAAATTTCACATTTATGAAGCTGAAATGTTTCAAACATGAACATTTACTTAAACAAATAATTCATAAAGTAAAATTATATAATATAATATTATGACATATTTGCATTAAAAAAGGAGTCTGTGACTTTGAACAGAGATGATAAAAAGGTCTGTGGGGATCGTTACAATATTTATCATTAATTGATTAATTGGTTTGTGAAGATTATTAAACAAATTAGTGAGAAATGACGTCACAATTACCCAGAATCCAAAGTGACACCTTCACACTGTTATCAGATATTAAAAATGATGTTTCATATCTGCATCAAACAAACAATCAATAATCAATAACTGTCCTCACACACACAGTTAATGCACTTTGTTGTCTTCGCTGGCTTCAGGAGAACTCTTTTATTTTGTATCATGTGACGTGTCCTCCATCTTTGTAGTTTCTGATCATCTTCTCCATCCGGTAACCTCAAAATAACCTTAAAGGAACCTTCAAATAACCTCAACATAATACAGAAATGAAGTTTTAGAGTAACAAACTGGTTTGAACTGTCGTCCCAACGTCTCCACCGAGCGATAAAGAAGCAGTCCGTACATTAAACATGCTACATGTTTCATATGAGGTAATATTTACTGAGTGTGTGTGTGTGTGTGTGTGTGTGTGTGTGTGTGTGTAAATACTGTCATACATGGAGTAACAGTGGCAGTAACAACATGCAACACTCAAATATAAAAACATCACCACACGTCATACATGCACACATGTACACACACACACACGTGTGTGCGTTGTTACAAGAAATAATAAAAAGTTTCTTTACAAGATTTTGAAAATAAAATTTTTTCCACGGTAACAAAAACAAAAAGAAGTCGACAGAATATTCAAAATATACAGAGAAGTTCACAGAGCGGCTAACTCGGGCTCGTCTTCTTGCGTTTGTTGGGACTTAGTCCGGGGTCGACCCTCAGCTGACGGTACTGCATCTGCAACACACACACACACACGCACACACACACACACACAAATAATAAAGCCTCTAGCCTCTTAGCTTGAGCAGCTTTCATCAAGAAAACATTAAAACTCTGCTGAAGTGAGGAGAAGGCGACGGGGATGCAGAGCTGATCTACAGACGGTACAAACCATGAGAACCGTCTGTTATCATGGAGAACGTAAGATCTCTCCACAATAAGATGGAGGAGCTGGATGGAGAGTGTAGCAGCACAGAGACGAGGCTGAATCTGAATCTATAAGTTACAGTTACAGTTACTCACCACTTGAACATCTGACGGCACTCTGGAGAGGAAGTCGAGAAGCTCGTTGTTGCTGATCAAGAACGGGTTACGAAGCTTCTTTGTGAATTTATTTACACCTACAGAAAAAAGAAGAAGAAGTAAATACTCATGTTGTGCGTGTCGTCGGAGCTAACTGCTGGAGTGAAGCAGGACTCACCCCACGCCAGCACGATGAGTCGTAGAGGGATGAGGTAGAGAAGAACTGTGGCCAGACATAAGGCAGTGATCGCCAGCAAGCTTAGAAAAGGCACTGTCCAGTTAACGGTGCTGCAGAGGAACAAGAGCAAACAACGTGTGTCACGTTTAAAGGTCCAGTGTGTCGGGTTTAGTCGTGTATAAACTGTTGTTGTTGTTAAAGAGCCGGCGCCTGATTGGCTACTCACTTCTTAAGCCTCTCTCCGTACGACGCCACCTCGTCCAGAGCGCCCTGCACCGTGACGATCACGTCCTGGATGGCGTGCAGTTTGTCCATGAAGCCCATGGGCTCGTCCTGACGGGGACAAAGGAAAGATCACGTTTCAGTAGCGCAACATCACGCGTGAATATTTTCAGCTGTACGACGCCGTTACCTCGTCTTCTTCGCTCTCCCATTCGAACATGGCGTCCACGGACTGCAGCAGACGAGGAGACAATAAAGATTTAACATTTTGAAAGACAAACGTTCGTTAGATATCATCAGTTCGTCTTCTCACCGTGTCGGACCGGCTCAAGAACAAGTAGTTCCAGACGAGAAGCAGCAGCAGAGCCAGCGGCAGCATGTAGAGCTCGAAGTTCCAGACCACGACCACGAAGAGCTGGAGGTGAAAGGCAAGGAAACATCTGACATGTCTCCTTGTATCCTTCACTTCTGTCCTAACCTGGTGTATGAATCTGAATATGTGTGTGTGTGTGTGTGTGTGTGTGTGTGTGTGTTTCATACCACAAAGGCGACCACGCTCCTCACTGAAGACTCCCACTGAAAGCAGCTGTTTATATACGACCCACAGGTGATCAGGACCATGATGCACCTCTTCACACGGTTAAGGTTCTGCTGGAGCAGCTGGAAGACACAAAGTCCACGTTTATAATTAAGTAATGTCACATGAGAGGTCGGGAGTAGTTACTATGGCAACGGCTATGGTAAAACTCCTAAAATCCCAGCTAACAGGAGCTAACGGGAGCTAACAGGAGCTAACAGGAGCTAACGGGAGCTAACGTTAATTAATGTAAAGAGAAGCAGCAGATAACGTGTTCAGTGTTCAAGTCTAAAGGCTAACAGGAGCTAAAGGAGGCTAACCGTAGCTAACGGGAGCTAGCTAACAGAGCTAATGGAACCTAACGGTAGCTAACAGAAAATACCTATCAGGAGCTAACGGGAGATAGCTAATGGGAGCTAATGTTACCTAACGGTAGCTAATAGAAGATACCTAACAGGAGCTAACAGGAGCTAACGGGAGCTAACGTTAATGTTAAAGTAAAGAGAAGCCAGTGTTCAGTCAGACTCAAGTCTAAAGGCTAAAGGCTAACAGGAGCTAACAGGAGATAGCTAACAGAGCAAACAAAAGCTAACGTCTAACAGTAGACTAGTTACTTTAATATTGTTATTTCCAGTCTCTGAAACATATTACTGGTTTACTGTCATCGTTCATTCATCGAGTGTATCGTTAAATATGTAATAACACATGAACTCACCTGTTTGGAGACCTTTGCTTCCTCCTCGATGTATTTCTGCTCTGCGGGGACGATCGTCCTTAAAGCAGCTTTAACCTGAAGACACAAACACACATGAAGCTAAAGCTGTCGGATACATGACAGAATACAATGTTTGCCTTTGTAGTGGAGTAAAAGTGGAAAGCAGTTTAACCTTTATTTAAATCCTGAAAAAATCTGAGGGCATGCCCTCATTTTCAACAACTTGTGTCTCTATAAGGATGTAACATTATTAAAATACATTGTGAACAACACAGGACCCAGTATGGATCCCTGTGGAACTCACCACGTTGTAGATGACATCAATCTCCAGGTAGATGACTCCTTTGGTCGGACCGGTCAGGTCTTTATTTTTCAACACGTAGCTCTTCTGCACGCCGTTACGGACCTGACAGAAAAATATCACATTAAAACATTAATTCATAAACAGACTTAATGAATTCACCGTACAATCAGTTATTGGTTAATGAAATGCTTTATCCGTCACACTTGTGGTCCTCCATAGTCTCATGTTTACAGCAGCATCAGGAAACCTTTGGACCTCTCACATTTATGTTTTATTTGTTTGTTATTGTTCGTCACACTCACGTTTAATAAAGGTATGGCCACTTTTCCCAGGAAGTCTGCAGTTCCGTCTCTGTCCTCGTCAAACACCGTCACCTCCAACAACGCGTGAATGTCCTTCACGTTACTGAGGGAAGACAAACGAACAATGGAGATCTTTCTCTGCACACGAACTTTATTCTTTAATTGTTCCGCTGTAAAACAAACAGACTGATGGTCACTCACAAGGTGAAGACTTTGTTCCACTCTGGATTGAGGTTCTTGTAAACAGTATGTGTCTGTAGTCTGTCGTTAGTCAGCTCCAACACACAGAACGGATCACTCTTACCTGGAAAACAGAGAAGGAAACTTAAGTGACATTTAACAATGAAGCACGGTAAGTATAAAGTACAGTACATGAGTATAAAGTACAGTACATGAGTATAAAGTACAGTACATGAGTATAAAGTACAGTACATGAGTATAACGTACAGTACATGAGTATAAAGTACAGTACATGAGTATAACGTACAGTACATGAGTATAACGTACAGTACATGAGTATAACATACAGTACATGAGTATAACGTACAGTTCAGGATGTGTAGTGAGAGGTTTTTTGATTACCGGTTACGTCTGCAGACATGAGTCCTTCAGCTTTCAACACCTTCACCTGAACGATGCCAACGTCTTTCAGCTTATTGAGCGACTTGGACAGATGCTGAAGAAGGAAACAGAAACATGTTATTCACGTCGTTCTGTGCATCCTTCGGGAAGTTCTAGGGGTCCTTTAGCAGGTTTAGTGGTCATTGAGGAGGTTCTAGCAGTAATTGAGCACGTTCTACAGTTCCTATTATAGGTCCTAGTGGTGACTGAGGATGTTCTGTGAATCCTTCTGAGGTTCTAGGGGTCATTTAGGATGTTTAGTGGCCATACAAATGTTCTAGAGGTCCTTCAGGAGGTTCTAGTAGTAATTATGCAAGTTCTACAGTTCTTTCAATGGGTTATAATGGTCACTACAGATGTTCTAGGTCCTTTGGGAGGTTCTACAGGTGTTGTTTTATGGTCATGTTCTACAGTTCCTATGGTTCAATGGTCACTGAGGATGTTCTGCCTGTCCTTTAGGAAGTTCTAGGGCTCCTTTATGAGGTTTAGTGGTCAATGAGGAGGTTCTAGCAGTAATCGAGCACGTTCTACAGTTCCTATTATAGGTCCTAGTGGTGACTGAGGATGTTCTGTGAATCCTTTTGGAGGTTCTAGGGGTCATTTAGTAGGTAGGTCAAACACTGGTCAGATATCATCGGTAGCAGTAACAGAGCTGCTCACGTATCGTTCCAGTATCTCCTCACGCTCCTGCGGGTTGTTCAGCGGCGTGGCGCACAGGTCAGCGATGGAGACGCGAGGCGAGGCGGTCAGCGTGAGCAGCAGCACCACAAAGCCCTGGGACTCCTCCAGAGGCAGGTCCAGGTGATGAGTGCGCTCCTTTAGCCAGAGTGGAGAGATCCACCTGGCACCTGGACAACAAACACAGGACACACCCAATGAATGAATGCAGGAGGTTCTACATCTTTTTGGAGGTTGTAGGGGGCACTGAAAGGGTTCTAGACGTCCTTTAGGAGATTTGCTGGTCATGGAAATGTTCCAGAGGTACTTAAGATGTTCTATGAGTCTTTCAGGCAGTTTAGTGACCACTGGAAAGGTTCTAGAGGTCGTAGTGGTGATTAAGGGTCATTTAAAGGGTTCTATAGGTCAAGATGTTCTTCAGGTGGTTTAGTTGTAAATGTAAATGTAAATGTAAATGTACTTTATTTATATAGCCCTTTACAACAGTCCTTTCGGTGTACCAAAGTGCTTTACAGCAAATAAATAAAAAGAAAAAACACAAACAAATTAAAAACAATAAAGGAACAGTGAAAACAGTAAAATACAACAAAATCAAATAAGAAAAGATAAAAGATAAAAAAGATAAAGATAAAAAAGTGTCGTCGTACTACTGGGTATGAAAAGCCATCCTAAAAAGGTGAGTTTTTAGCCTGGATTTAAAAAGTCCCAAGTCAGAAAGAAGACGCAACTCGACGGGGAGCTTATTCCAGAGCCTGGGGGCGGCAACGGAGAAGGCTCGGTCATTGAATGGGTTCTGGAGGTCCGTATAGAGGTCCCCTCAGGAGTTGTTATTGAGCATGTTCTACAGTTCCTTGAATAGGTTGTTGTGGTCATGTTCTAGAAGTCCTTCAGGATATTCTGAACGTGTTCTACAGTTCCTGTTATAGGTTCTAGTGGTCATTGAGGATGTTTTGTGTCCTTTGGAAGGGTCACTTAAAATGTTCTAGAGGTCCTTCAGGATGTTCTATGAGTTATTTAGGAGGTTTAGTGGCCATAGAAAATGTTCTATGAGTTCTTTGGTAGGTTTAGTGGTCATTGAGGATGTTCTAGAAGTCCTTCAGGAGGTTCTAGCAGTAATTGAGCACGTTCTTCAGGTCCTATGTACGGTGTTCTTGTGCATCACTTTTCAAACTCTGCTTGCGCAACATAAAAGTTTAAAGCTCTGATTATTTTACAGATGAAACAAACACAGCAAACCGACCGTCCCATGAAGTCGTCTTTCCTCCCGGTGTCTTTGTCCCACACTGAGATCTCCAAAATTCCTCCGCTCTCCTCATACTGATGAAGGTCGAACTGCTCCCTCCACTGTGGATTCAGCGTCTTTGACACCGTCTGCACACACATTATGGGAAACATGCTCTTAATTTGAAGATCCCGGTCAAACGGTTAAATTACTTTTGGTACTTTGAGTACATTTTGATGCTAATACTTTGTACTTTAGCACACCTTGCTCTTGTACTTTTGCTGTCCCAGCTTGAACTTGACGTACGGGTCACTCAGACCGTTCTGGTCCATAGGAACCAGGTTCCGGCCTTCGATGAGCCCGATGCTGACGATCCCTCTCCAGAGCTCGGATTTCCGATGCTGCTCTGCGAGACGCAGCGACTGCTGCTGCTGCTGCTGGTGGTCGGCACACACACATGATACAAACACTGATTATTATTCATGATACGTCAGGAAGATGAAGGGCAGCATGCAGGACGCTGATCGTGACGTGATGATGATTCGATTTGAGACGCCATCGAGATCTGTTGGTGCTAAAAGACATGATACGATACATTGGGAACAAAAATAGATAAACTATAAGTTTTTAAATGTTATCAGGCAAGAAACTGCCAAACAAAAACACAAAAAATAAAGTAATCATGACGTGAAATGATGAGAATTTGAGTCATGAATGTAGAGCAGGATACGTCAAGGTCGACTTACAAACTTTTTCTGAAGCTTCACTGGCATCTCATGCTCAAGGTGGACCATAAGACGCAGTGGAAAGCTCCAGAAATGTCGAGAAATTGGAACTTTAGTCAAGATTCTCTTGTCCAATTATTAAATCCCCTTTATTTAGCATTTATAAGCAGCATATAAACATTTAACAAACAGTTTATAACGCTCTATAATGTTGCTGTAAGCGGATATAACGATCCATCCATCCAATCCATTTCTGCTGATAAAAGTTACACACTGAACCTTTAAGGAGCTCGATACAAACACGCCTGATGTGTGTTTGAACACTGTGGCATCAAAAAACGAGGCTGTGAAGCTAAAATGTGCGAACAAACATCGATGAACAGGGACGGTGAAGGTTTTAAAACAGGTGATGGAAAGCTGTGACGGCAAACACATGGCCACGACGATGACGATGATGATGATTTACCTTTGTGGATCGTTTCCAGGACCTCCTGAGCAGCATAGTCTGAACATACATTAAAATACATTAATTCAACTCGACTCCTGCAGGGTGGGTTCAACTAGACGGCTGCATGAGCCACTAGGGGGCGCTGTAAGAAGGGTTTATTTGAAACTACATGGTGCTAACACAAGCGATGAAGGGGGGGAGTGTGTGACTCGAGGAGGTGCTGAATATTCATCATCACGACCTCGCCGACGTGCTCGTGCTGTTTGTTGATTGGTCTTTCTCTCTGCGGCCTCCTCTCTGATTGGAGCTGCAGCACAGACGCTGTACATTTATAATTCATTCATATGATGAATAAAACATGGACGAGACAGGCCGGGGCTCATATTTTAGTGCTGAGGATACAATCTGGAGACCCTGATCCAGCATATATGTAGCTGATTATAACTGATAGAAGAACTAAATACAGCAGCTGTGTTGAGATTCAAGTATGGAAGCAAAGAAAGGCCAAAATATTTGACTTTCTACCTGGATTGATGTGATTTGTTGAAGGTAATTTGATTCTGATTTCCTGTCATCTGTCAGCCGTTCACTTAAAATGAAAAGTCAAAAATGTCCCTGAAATATTCAGATTTTATAAATCACAGTACTCAGACTGGATCGGTGAAATTCAGACTTTAAATTTAAGATGGGAAATTTAAAACGATGAAGGACAAAGCTTCTGTCCTATCAGGTTCAAACCACATAAATTCAGTTAGTTCAAAGTAAAATGAGTTAAAGGGTCAAAAGTTTAAACATTTCAGCCTCTGCTGATTCAATATTGACCAATTTTTACAAATCTGTTGCCCAACGTTCATGCAGTTGCAACACTGAAGGTGTGAAGTTCCCCTTTACGTTTTCAGAAGTGATTCTTTTACAATCGACCCTTCCTAAGTCCCGCCTCTTTTTGCTCTGTGCTCCAATCACAGCGGAGTAAGTAAGTTCAGTAGTGAAGTAAACATTTTATTTATTTTATTAATAAGAGCTCCTGAAAGGAGGTGAAGCCAAAAACTGAAAAACAACACTACAGCAACTAAATAACTAACTGACAGACTCCGTCCACTAGATGGCGATAAGCTCACTGCAACTGAGAGGTGAGATGGAACGAGTCTATCAGGGTCAGTCTACAGGAAGTCACTCGAGCTGACGAGCTTACTTTGTTCACGTACGGTTTCCACCGATACGCCTTCACCTCGCTCTGCTGCAGGAGACAATCACAGCACAAAGACTGATCGTTACCGACTGAAGACAAAACTAAAATCCTCACGTCAAAGAGTTTTAGACAGTCTGTGGGGACGTCACAGAGACTACGTCCAGGTTTTAGACAGTCTGTGGGGACGTCACAGAGACTACGTCCAGGTTTTAGACAGTCTGTGGGGATGTCACAGAGACTACGTCCAGGTTTTAGACAGTCTGTGGGGACGTCACAGAGACTACGTCCAGGTTTTAGACAGTCTGTGGGGACGTCACAGAGACTATGTCCAGGTTTTAGACAGTCTGCGGGGACGTCACGGAGACTACATCCAGAGAAGTAAGCTTTTTGTCTGCAGAGTCTTAGTCTTAGTCTTAGATCTTTGACTCATGAAAACTGGTTTTAATTTTGTCGAGCGTACTTTCAGGTGCTGTGTAATGAACGTACTCGTTGACGGATGAATTGAACCACATTAAACTGAACTGAGATCAGCAGCGTACGTACCGACGAGTCTCGTCGGTCCTCTATGGGACTTTCTTTCGGTGTCAGGGTGACGGCCAGCTCCACGGTGCCCAGGTCCTCATCAGGGTGCTGTTCGTCCTTCAGCTCCAGCGTTACAGGTATCGTCCTGTAGGAACCAACAGGGAGAACACTTACTTCACCTTCACAGTTAGTTACAATCATTTCTCCTCAGTTCAAGCTTAGCTAAACAAAACAAGACATGTGGTCGCTGTATCGGGAGTTACACGTGGAACTGGGTCGGTAACTTTCTGGAGTTTTTACCAGGAAAACACCAGAAACTGCAGGTCAAACCACGAAAACAAACCATTTCTGTGTTCATGTATGAGCAGTGTCATGTTCTTTTGCATACTTTTGCTCCTGTAAAGGTAATATGAGATGGTCGGGGCCCCTACAAAGAGCCTCGGGGTCCATGAACACCTCAGTGTGCCACGTAAATGGAGCCTGAACCAGAAACATGCAAAGCAGCCTCAGAACCAGGAGAACAGCCCTGTGTCAACAGTTTGATGAAGCATGAAGCAAATAACGTGTTGAAAATGATCAATATTCCACGAAGGTGACAGAAATAAACGAAGAGACTCTGTGATCATCTGTGTTTGAGAAATTACTTTCCAGGACCTCTCCAGGACATTTTCCAGGTGTTTCCTTGACAATACAGGACAGCACTTGCTCACAACGGTCATATAATTTAGCTCCAGACTGAACTACCTGAGAGGAATGTTCACTGTGAAACCGTGAAAATCCATTTGCGTTAGCACGTTAGCTCGCTTTCATGACAAAATACACATTGAACACGGCGTGGCGTGTTCAGACTAAATCCAGTGCTGTGATGAAAATGCTGAATTTTCCATTCATTTCAATGGGTTAGTGCGTTTTGGCTGTGGCGTTTACGTTTCAGCGCAGATTATTTCCAGGATATTCGTTCATTTTAATCCATTTCAAGGTTTTTCCATGACTGGAAAACTTTCCAGGTTTTCCAGGATGACAGTAACAGCTGCCAACATGGCAACTATTTTTTAACACACTGTATAAAAATCGGGACAAACTGCCCAAAATGTCTCGATTGACTGAGCTGAACTGGGATATTTGGTCATTTTAATTTTTTTTTTTTTTTGTGTGTGTTTTTTTTTCTTTTTATTCCGGGCCAAAAACCCCAAAAAACCAGGTTTCAGGATTTGGTCATTTTAATTGACTTCCAGGTGTTTTCCATGACTGGCTCTACAACATGTCCAGAATTGAACTTCCTCTGTTCGATCCGGATAAGAACAAATAAATATCATGTATAAATGTGAGAAATTCATGTCCTTCTACCTCGTGGATGTCCTTCGTGAAGCCGAATGTTGCCGTGCGGCGACCTTGCGCTCCGATAGACTAAACACTTCTGTCAGCTGTGGGAAGAAACTCGTAGTTTCTGATAAATATTTGAACTTTTTGTGTCCGTCTGTCTTAAACACAGTTCATTCTCCCTAAACTGTGTCGTAGAAACGGTGACATTCCTTTGACATACCTGTGCTGCTCGAGAGAGTCCAGGTGGAGGTAAGCGGACCCCATGAAGTCATCTTGAACCCAGAAGTCGTGGTCAAACACCTGCAGAGCAACAAAAACAAAACAAAGATTCACTGACTCGTACGTTTGTTGAGAATTCACGAGGAAAAGCTGTGAGCTTCATGTGCTTCGTCACCTTCACATGCAGCGGCTCGTTCAGACAGTCCACTATCAGCGCCGTCTTCTCGTCCCACACCGGGTTCAGGTTTTTGCTGATGGTTTTGCTTTTGAACACTTCTTTCCCACCGAGCTTGAACTTGACGTAGGGATCGCTGGTGCCTGAAAGAGAGACGAATAAAGTCGTCACAGCTTCATGAAAACAAGGTCAGAAGTTCAAAAAGAGACGCTCTACCTCCTCTGTCTCGGATGGCCAGGTTGTTTCCTCTCTTCAGCTCAATCTCCAGCTTGTACATCCCCGAGCTTTGGATGGATTTCTCAGGAGTGACCCCAGACGAGCTCGGAGCTCCCATACCCTGAGAAGAAAATAAAAATGCATCGATCACAAACTGCACCGCTCCGCTGCCGTGCGAGCCGCACTCTCAAACAAACTCACCGACATGTCTAAATAGAGAAATAAAAGCGAAGCCTTCACTTCCTCAGCCGTGTGTGTGCCCACACTTCGAAGACTAAGTGTCTAATTCAGATCAGTAACTCGTCCCAGGGGCGACCGCTAACAGGAAATTACATGAGAGTAGCTTCCTCCCCTCCGACCAGAGTGTTGTTGAGTTTTTTTTTTTTTTTGTTCATTCTTGTATCGACTGTAGTAGCATTACCTGAGAGGCTGAACAGACATCACTAACACGACATACTGTGGGAAACATTTCAGTAATGATGATAAAGGGCTTTCAACGGGCTTTCTCATTTACATAATGTGCTTCAACCATCAACACACACAAACACAAAAACCACAGATAGAGTGCTGAGAAGCAAAACGACCACAAGGAGATGAAAAATGACCACAGACAGACTCAAAACAACAACAGACACATTCAAAACAATGACAAAGACAAGGGTCAAAAACAACTACAAGGAGACAAAGAGACAAAAAACGACAGAGATAGTTACAAAAAGATGCAAAAGAGACACACAACAACTACAAGGAGATGAGAAACGCCAACAGAGAGACACAAAATAACTGCAGAGATACAAAACAACCACAAACAGCAGCAGAGTAAACGAGTTTGTTCACTTTAAATAGTAAGACGTACATAAAAAGCAGTGAGACTGAATCTGTTGCATGAACACTGAACGCTGTACAGGGAGATGAAAACAAACGCCCTGCAACGAGCTCTGTGTTTGTGGTGTTGGTAAAGTTACAGATAAAAGGTTCAGATGAAAGTTTCAGATGAAAGTTTCGAGTCCTCTGATGAAAACATGAATTTCCTCCCGCTCAGATGTGAGCAACAGAGTGTTAAACATTATAATCTAATCATCAGCTGAAGCTCTGCTGCTACATCCTGTCAGCTCGTCCACTATCAGAGATGATCGATGATGCTGTAAATGGATAATGCACGAGGCCTTCACAGTGTGTGTGTGTGTGTGTGTGTGTGTGTGTGTGTGTGTGACGATTTTACACCACAGGAGGTCAGAAGCTGCCGATTTTCACCTAATTTCTCTGGAAAAGTTTCAATTTAACGACGTATGTTGTCCGTCACTGAGTTATGAAATGTATTTATTCATAAAGAAAAGAGGTCAAAGCGTCCTGTCGATCACCGTCGATCCGTCGTACTCGTTTCATTCACAGCGTTTCCACCCTGAGAGCTTCATCATGCAGGATTTTGACGACACGCTTAGCAGCTGTAAGGATATCACCATGAATCACCAGATAATGTCTTTCATAATAAACTGAAAATACTTTTACACAAAGCAGCTGAGAAACGGTCTGCAGTTAGATGTATGTAACTACAGTCATCTAATGTTTGCCTAACGTATAGACAACAAAGACCAACACCAGAGGGCTGAACAAATGAGACGACCATCATCCGACTGTTTATCTTCTCACTCTCTCGCTCGAGGCTTTCCTTGTTTTTAAAGAAATCCAGTTTGGAAGCTGAAAGTGAGACTAAACTCGACGTGAGAACCTCCATCAGCGGCTAAAAAACTCAATTTAATCCAACATGTCCGTCAGAATCAGAGTTACGTCGCTGCTAAAAGTCGACCAGCTTCAAAAGCATCGCACCAGCCTCAGCCAGGAATCAGTTACACACATGATGAAACACACACTAGTTTCCTGGAAGTGTGCCAAGTTCTGCTCTGAGTTTGGCAAGCTGCGGAAATTCCTGAGTGAAAACAGAGAAACAACAAAAGTGAGAGCACGGAGAGGCCGAAGTCCGACTGTGGTGATACACAAGGAGACGGACGAGAGGACGACGTGTTAGCATCTTACATTCACTTTATTTATGTCCAGAGTGTGTCAGGAGGTCGACCAGGTTCATTCCTGATAAGAAGATTTATTGCTGACTGTTGAACCGGGTCAAGAACCAGAACTCACCCGGTGTTAACGTGTCCGAACTTCTCTTTTTGAACCGTCCATTTATTATCTTAACGTCGTGTTTTATCTCATAATTAATCATTGACGTCCCCACAGACTGTCTAAAACCTGGACGTAGTCTCCGTGACGCCCCCGCAGACTGTCTAAAACCTGGACGTAGTCTCCGTGACGCCCCCGCAGACTGTCTAAAACCTGGACGTAGTCTCCGTGACGTCCCCGCAGACTGTCTAAAACCTGGACGTAGTCTCCGTGACCCCCCCGCAGACTGTCTAAAACCTGGACGTAGTCTCCGTGACGTCCCCACAGACTGTCTAAAACCTGGACGTAGTCTCCGTGACGCCCCCGCAGACTGTCTAAAACCTGGACGTAGTCTCCGTGACGCCCCCGCAGATTGTCTAAAACCTGGACCTAGTCTCCGTGACGTCCCCACAGACTGTCTAAAACCTGGACGTAGTCTCTGTGAGGACACCCACCTGTCAATCAAAGCGTCCACGCTCTTAATCCTGCATAACTTTAAGCCTTAATATAATCTGAACAGGTGAGTTGTATATAAATTCACCCTCAGTACAGTTGTCATGAACGGGGAAATTAGCTATAGAGACCAAAACTGTTTTTTGTACCAGGCTGTAAACATGTTTATTTCTGCTGTGAAGTTGGACATTTGAACATGGGGACTTATGGAGACTGACTCACTTCTGGAGCCAGCCTCAAGTGGACGTTTGAGGAACTGCAGTTTGTAGCTTCAGTTCACAGACACAGAGGTATCAGAGTTTATAAAATACGATGTTGTAAATTATTTTTTCAGAGGCAGAAACCTGGAGGCGATTAGCCTAGCTTAGCATAAACACTGGAAGCAAGTTTACACATGTAAAGCTGACTAACTAACACGTAAACATTTTGTGCCTTTAGGATGGATTTAGGAGTTTATGTATCCACCCAGAGACAACACCACCTACAAACACATGGTGTCATGTTTACTGTTTGAATAAGGCTACAGGTTACAAAGGCTGTTTCGTCACCTGAGACGGAGCCAGGTGATTCCTGTTTTTAATGCTAAGCTAGGCTAATTGCCTGCTTGATTTACACTACAGAACATTACAGGAAATGTGTGCACGAGTCACAGCTGAGCTGTGATGAGCCGTGTCCACAGGGTTTGAAACAACAGTATCACTGTAGGTTCACGTCAAAACATCGGGTTTGAGGCGGCTCCTGAGGCGTGACACAGAACCAACGGCTCTTAATTCACACCTCGTCTGCTGCTGGTGTGAACGAGAGAGAAAACTGCCAACATCAGCGGCCCGAGGCTGAGTCAGGGAGTTAACTGCCGGCGTTAACAAGCTGCTTAGAAAGGATTAACCGTCGTGTGACGGTAAAATCAGGAAGCACCCGAGCTGAGAATAGCATCAGATCATACACAATCCCATCAACCACGCTGCTGATGTACTCTTATTTTTAGGACGGTGTGTTTGTGTTTACACAAACATCTGTGAGCGCAGCCAAGGCTTCAATCTTCTGTCTGATTAATCTGACAAATATTTAACTGTTTATTTAATTTAATGTTCAAAAACGGCCTCGATAAAGTCGTTAATCAGAGGAATAAAAAGTGATTTCCTGATTGTTTCACAGCGGTTACAATGTAAGACGTAAGCCCGTCAGGATTTAATTTAGTGAAATGATGTTTGGTGTCTTTATGATGATGTACTCACACTCAGGTGTGACATTTATAGTTGCCATGATTCATAGTTCCTCAGGTGACCAACTCTGTACCGATGGATTTACTAAAAGTGTCAAAACAGTCAAAATTGAAGCATCAGCGGCCGAGACATCTCCAAAACACTCAGTCCTACATTTCCCATCATGCAACTCGACAGCATCTTAATTTAGAGCAGTGTAAAAGCCATTAAAAATATTTACTGATGATCATGAAATCAGCTCCAATGATTCATGAGCCTGTTGGTCTTGTTTATCTAATCAACGGTTCAAAACTCGAATCTTTAATATTTCTACCTGAAATTTACTAAAATGGCTCGAATGATCAATGACTCATCTAATCTTTGCAGCTCTACCTTATTTATTCATTCTCCCGTGAATAGAAACCTGAAACTCGACAAACTAGAGCTGAGTAAAGATTAGAGACCCGACAAGACGGCCTGGAAATAAAGTCAATAAGGCCCTAAGGAGAGCCGAGTACGTGGGAGTAATATATATATATATATATATATATATATATATATATATATATATATATATATAAAATATATATCTTCTTCACGTCAACAGCTCTCCGTAACATGATGATCTGCCCTCACAGGGACCATTACCATCAATCCTGCTGCCAATACACACCGCCGTGATCAATACTGTGAATGAAGGCAACAGCTCCCAGCGGACTCACTCCAACAGAGTCAACAAGAAGTACGACAACACGTTTACTTCAAAGTACTTCAGGTACATTTCAGAGGGAAATACTGTACTTTCTACTCCACCGCATTTGTCTACAGTTACGAGTTACTTTCAGATTAAGATTTTACTTCAGAAAAACATCTGAGGAGTTTATAAAATTTTAAAACCTTTCTTGGGTTTCAGATGTCAGTGAGTTGTTGTCATTTCAGAAACATTTTCCCTCTAAACTTCCTTTTTTTTCTTTGAAATAAAGTAACATTTTCCAAAGTTTTACATAAATTTGTGTGTCAGAACTTTGAATATTAATCATCTCATGACTCCTACGTTAGGAACCGCTGGACTAAACTCGCTAACGGATAACGGAAAGTCATAATTTGACAATAAAGTCTAAAGCTAAATGTGAATCTGTAGTTTCACCTGGGCTTTGACATCTGTACTAATCCCTTAAGTAGAAGAAGTTAATTCAACCTTGCGTATTCAAACTCGCATTTCAGTTTCTGTTATACCGTATTAAACATTCTTGTCCGCAGCTACCAGCTCAACTGACTTGGATGTTTCATCTCGAAGTTTGCACCGGGAGTCATAGTCAATCCAGAAATTTCTGTCCTTCCTGTTGATGGTGGTACAAAGGCTGTATAGTTACCGAGGCGCACGGGCGACTGTCCACGGACATTTTCAGAGTCTGCTGAAGTTTAGCAAAAGTCACGTGTAAAAGGACGGTAACCGAGGACTCACTGAGGAATATACTTAACACTTTTTGGCGGTTATCAGACACGTTTTATGCACAAGCGGTTTAAGATATATAAATGACCAACACTATACAATAATACACAAAAGCCCACACACAGGTAAATCGTCACTAATTCGAGTGAAACATCGAGCAAACCCGGCGGTGGTATGGATCTGCAAAGGATATGTCTAAACTACAATGCAACGGTTCATTTTTTTGGACGCCACAGAAAAGAACAGTAATGACAACAGGTGTAAGTTAACAGAGTTGGAAGTTGCTGATTTGGGAAGGGTACGCCTACATGACCACATCCCATCCCAAATGAGTTTGGGTGACCAGAATATTGAAATCAGGAGCGCTCACAGTGTTGAACGTTTGCTCGTCTTGGCCTTCAGGTTTGAGAAACACAAGTCAACGTTTGCAGATCACTTCATGTGTCAAGAGATATTAAAAAATCTTTTGATTGAAGGGGCAATGCAATGGTTAAGGTACTTTCTGTAAGTCCTTCAGGCATGGTGACACCAACATCTTATCTACTACAACGTCCAACTCTAGAGGGTCCCACCAGGGATGTCCTCTCATCTTCTAACCCAAAGAATAAGACAACGTCTTATTGAACTCATGCGATGTTTTACGATACAAACCATCGTCTTTGTTTCTTTGCAGATGATATACTACTATATGTCAACAATGTTCCCTCACCAATTCCTCACATTTTGGATGTCTGCCTCGATATTTTGCATCATTCTTCCCTTTACGCTTCCCATTTTTCCTACTCTTCATACTCCTGGATGAGGTTGCCCAGTATTTGTGGAAAATGGTATATTCATGGAGTAATATGGACAATATTTGCGTACAAGTACAAAGTAACTTCTTTAGTCAGGTACCATTACCTCAAAAGTACTTTCTTACTTTCCACCTCTTCTTACAGGTGAAGTATCAAATACAGGGTGATGATGCTCACCGACAGCAGCCGTCCACACGTGGAGGCAAAGGACGTGGAGTCATCGCAAGAGCCGCAGCGAAGAAACCCTCGAATCGCAAGACGGGACTCTGCCACCGGGGCCTCTCTTATGAGGAGATCCAGGATTCGAGGAGGACGCAGGGGGATAATACAGACAAGGTGAAGAGGTGGAGGTAAGAGAGGAGAGGGAATTTGAAACTGAGGATACTTCCAAAAGTGATTTCAGATTCAAAAATGATCATCCAAGAAGCTGCTGCCAAGAAGGAGCAAGTGTGGTACAGCCGGAGTTAGAGATGAATGAAAGAAGGAGCAACAGGTGAGGAGGAGGGAGGAAGAGGAGGCACCGTGCTGGTTGGCTTGACTATAATCCTTCTCCAGTGGAGTAAGCCTGACTGACAGGCTAAACTAACGGGTAAGATGTGAGTCTCCAAAGGTCACCGGCAGATTTAAGGCCAGTCAAGAGTCCTAAATTACAGACCTTACAGTTGTGCAGCCAGCTAATATTACTGACTAGTCCAACAGCAGTCAGCCCAGCTCGGCGTCTGTCTTTCAGCCTTTTATTTCACCAAGCTCTCACCAACCACTAAAAGTCAGTCCCAGATTTACTCTTGTCCGGACTCTAGCAAAACACTATGAGTCATTTTTTTACAAAATGAGTTCAGCAGCTAAAGTGATTCATGATACTAACTTATGTATTGCCCAGCTCCGGTTCTGGCACGACACTGGCTCTGCTCTTTGCCAACATTCCTGTAAACCTCCTCCTCTTCTTCTTCCTGGTGGTACAAACACTCCACTGGTGCTCTGAGCTCACCGTCTAACTTTAGCTAACAAATTGAGCTAACAACAGCTAACAGCAGCTAACAAACTGAGCTAACAACAGCAAACAGCAGCTAACAAACTGAGCTAACATAAGCTAACAATTTGAGCTAACATAAGCTAAAAGCAGATAACAAACTGAGCTAACAACAGCTAACAAACTGAGCTAACATTAGCCAACAACAGCTAACAAAGTGAGCTAACATTAGTCAACAACAGCTAACAAACTGAGCTAACATGAGCTAACAGCAGCTAACAAACTGAGCTAACATGAGCTGACAGCAGCTAACAAACTGAGCTAACATGCGCTAACAGTAGCTAACTAACTGAGCTAACATTAGCTGACAGCAGCTAACAAACTGAGCTAACATGAGCTGACAGCAGCTAACAAACTGAGCTAACATGCGCTAACAGCAGCTAACAAACTGAGCTAACATGAGCTGACAGCAGCTAACAAACTGAGCTAACATTAGCTAACAGCAGCTATGAGGCAGTCAGTGTAGCATCAACATGATTTAAAATCTTTTCTGGAGAGAGAAGTTACATTTTTCTGCATTACATACCATAAAAACAGTTTTTATGTTAGCACATATCTGCTCACATAAACACGGACATAATGTCTGTGTCCATTATCATACAATAATGTCAGCCGCCCGACCATTCATGCTCTACTGCTAACGTCAACAAGAAGAATAAAACTTGCATGAGCTGACGGAGACAAGTTTCAATCTGTTCACACACAAAGAAAAACAAATATGTGTTAAAGCTGTTTGTCTTGTGTCAAATAAAACACCTTGAAGCACATGAGCAGCATGTTTCCTCTCAGTCAGCTGATCTCCACGGTGAAAAATCAATAAGTGATATCCATTACAGCATCGCCATCGCAGATAACGACCTGTAGCTCTTTTTGTCTGCTGCTGGCTTCATTCACGAGGACGGTGCACGAACAAAATGCAGAAATCTTTGCAGCTTTTGTCTCTAAAACGCCTGAAATATGAGCCATGCAGGTCAGCACAGGTACAGAGGCTGCAGGCTTAACAGTTGTTATCTCTGGTCTCTCTTATCGCTCGAACACACACCGACACACACACACACATTGGATTTGTACTGTAGCGAGGGCGCTCTCTAATTTAATTCTCCCCTGATGTGAAAGCCTTCCCTCGTTTCCTGGAGGGTCTATCTGGGCTCAGATCACAGTCTGTGCTGGGTCTCTCTGCTTGAGGACAAAACTGTACTCCCTCTGACATTTACCTGCATATTTGCCAGGTGTGTGGCACGCTGAGGGTTTCATTTCAACTGTTTTAAAACACAGAAAATCCTCAGAGAGTTTCTTCTTTGCTCTACTCGTCCAACAAGATACAGACAGCAAACTCTCATTACAACACTGTGCAAGCAGCTCTCAGCAGTGTCAACAACAACTGGTTGACAGTGTTGATGTAAAAGTTTAAATATTTAACTCAAATATTTAAGTTACTCTTTAATAAAGTTCATTATTTGATTAAGAAAGCAGTCGTCTAAGTCGCAGAATCTTTAAAAAGCAGCCTGTCATCGATTAAAACCGTCAAATAAACTTTTTTATTTAGAAAGTCAGATTGTAACGTCTATGAGCTGTCCGTCAAGACAGAACAGTCAACGGCTACGCAACGAGCTTTGGTTTGGTTCAGCTCGCTCAGAGTTTGACCTCTTCAAGTCTGCGGGGACGTCACGGAGACTACGTCCAGGTTTTAGACAGTCTGCGGGGACGTCACGGAGACTACGTCTAGGTTTTAGACAGTCTGCGGGGACGTCACGGAGACTACGTCCAGGTTTTAGACAGTCTGCGGGGACGTCACGGAGACTACGTGTGTCAAACAACAGTTTATGCATCTGTAAAAAAAAGACTTGCAGCATTCTAAATGGAATGCAGCCATCATTAAATCAGTTACATGTGCTGACTCATCGTGCAGAATTACTCTGACCTGTTTCCACTTTCCTCTTTCGTTCATCACAGTAAGAGACAGACACTCAGACAAACAGAGGACGCACAGCCTCGTGGTTAAAAAGTCATTTCCTCCTGCAGCTAGACTTTTATTTTGAAGGATTTATCAGCTTTAGTTTATTTTGTCAGCTCGTCTCAGCTTCACACTTTTCATCAGATTTCATTCAGCGCACGTTTCCTATAAAACTCATTTTGTTTTCCTGCTGAGGTGTCACATGTGAGCGACAGCTCTGCAGGGTTTCCCCCGAGACGCCGAGTTAGTGAAGGCTTACTCATCCGTTATATATAAATATATATTATATGGAGCTGAATGAGAATGAGTCAGAGCTCTGCTGTATTCATGTTCAGTTATTTGATAAACAAACGAGTCTAATATTATATTTCATAACACTCCTCTGATGTTAGCGGGGACACTATAAACCCTGAGATGCCTCCTTCCCCTTTTTGGCCACTTGACTCCTGAGCTGTGACTCCTCCATCCTTAAAGTCACTCACAGTTATACTTACAAACTGCTCATTAAAAATATAAGTTTATATCTTTTTACTCTTGTAATCTCTCCAATGAGTGTTGACAAGTGTTCACATATGAGAGTTTGTCATTTGTCACTATAAACTGTGTCTGTGATGAAACTTGTCTAAAAAGTGTCCAAACATCCTTTAACCTGTGATCTAATTATCAATTAAGACAGTCTGATGCAGGTAACTGTCATATTAAAAGATTAAAACACCATGTTTTGACGTGGGAGCTCACCAGCTGCTCATCCCCGCTCTCCAGCTGTGGTCCCGCTGCTGCGGCAGCAGCTGTTGCCGCTTCGCCGCTTCCGCCTCCTCCGCTGCCGCTGCCGCTGCCGCTGCCCAGTGACTCGGCCAACCTCTCCGCGCACGCAGACCCGAGAGAGGAGCTCTTGTGGTGGGACTGCAACAGCTGTGCCACCGTGGGCTTGTTGGAGCTGGTGGACTGTTGTCTGGAGAGCTTCTCCCAGCCGGAGCCAGAGCCAGCGCTGCCGGCCGCTTTGCCGCAGAGCTGAGCCTCCCTCGCTCCCACCTGAGGGATGAACAGGTCGGGCTGCGAGGAGGAGATCACCCGGTCCAGCGCTTCGTTTTCCCTCGTTACCTTCCTCCTGAATATCGTGCCGCATCGCTCCTTCTTGTCTTCGGGGTCTCCGGTGCCCAGCTTCGGGCTGAACAGCGGCTTGGCTCTGGCTTGAAACTGTTTCCACATTGTGTTTTGTTGGGACGAGCAGCTCTCATTCTCTCCCTCTTCGCGCCGCTCCATTCCCGCCTCACCGATGACGGACAGGCGGCCGCTCAAACTCACGCGATCTGTTCAGTTTGAACCGCAGCCAGCTGCCTGACTCTGGGGGGAAACACACGAAAACACACGCTGAAATATGTCTCCACCGCCGGGCAGCGGGGTGGTCCAGCCCCCTCACGGAAATATTTACAACACCAAGGCGGCGACAGGGGGAGCAGGGCCCGCCTTTAGATTTTTATGAGCCCTGAACAAGTGTGGGACCTGCCCCCCCCCCCAAAATGGCGCCAGCTCAAACTCAGTTCAAACTACCTCCGAAGTCCTCAGGAGGAATTTACAACTTTGTTGAACTTTCTAGCTCCGTCATCACGTGGAAAAGTTTAAACTTGTCCAATATTTGACCAAATTCCTGCTTTTAAGCAGGAGGCTAACTGTGTCTTCACTGTTAATATGCAAACATTACAGCTAACGCGCTAACACGCTAAACTAAACTGGCGGTAAAACATGGTCAAGCATATTAGAGTGCTTATGTACTTAAAATTAAAATGAAATTAAAATTCCCATAAAACAAATGCAGAGTTCTGTTTATTTCCTAATTTTTACAGCAAAGTTAACATTTTACTGTCAGACATGTTGTCATATTGTGGTTTTAGCGTTTTAACATTAGCTTGTTTGCTAACTCGGACAAATTGCTAGCTAGTCTTGGGTGGATAACGTCAGCTAATTCATCCCAGTTTCAGACTCCCAGTTTGCTTGATAACGTTATCACTAGCAAAACACTATGAATGGATCAGTTATTTATAGCTTACTAAATGAGCAGCTAATGTGATCCATGACACTAACTTATATGTTGCCCAGCTCCGGTTCTGGCACAACACAGGCTCTGTCCATCGCCCAGGGCCTGTAAACGTCTTCTTCTTCTTCTTCTTCTTCTTCTTCTTCTTCTTCTTCTTCTTCCCGGTGGTCCAAAACGCCTGTGGTACAAACATTAACACTCCCCCGGTGCTCTGAGCTCACAGTCTGGGCAGCCCGGCTAACAAACTGAGCTAACAGAAGCTAACAAACTGAGCTAACATTAGCTAACAGCAGCTAACAAGCTGAGCTAACATTAGCTAACAGCAGCTGACAAACTGAGCTAACATTATCTAACAGTAGCTAACAAACTGAGCTAACATTAGCTAACAGCAGCTACAAAATGAGCTAACATTAGCTAACAGCAGCTACAGTTGGCAGCAGTTTACTTCACTGTCCATCAGGAAACTCTGTAAATCACAGAGAGTTGAGGAGCCGCAGGACGTCAGAGGGAAAACCAGAAAACATTTTTTGTTTTTTTGTTTTTTAATCGTGTCCTTATTTTACTGTAAAGCACTCAGTAACACTGTTTGTGAAAAGCACGATACAAACAAGTCATTATTACTGTTAATATTATTAATTATAAAGCTAACCGTTGGTGAGTGGGTCACATCTGTAACATGTCATAGTGAGAAATACTGATTAAATATCAAACACACAAACTCAAAAACACATGCTCTGAAAAATGAAGTGCACTGTACGTGGGATTGTTCGCAGATATGATTGTACACTGCAGAAACACTTCATGGTTAAAAGTTTTACGTGAGGATGAGATGTCTGCGTTACCATGGCTTCGCTGATGACCATGAAACTCCTCAAATGTATGCATGAGCACACACACTCACACTGCAGCGCCGAGCTTCAGAAGAGTCCATCTGCACATTATGCGTGGCTGGTTCGTAGCTGTGGGGTGTATCAGGACGAGCAGGCATCGAGGCTTCATCACCGCTGTTGACATCTTTGTACATGATATTTAGAGGAGCGCCCTCTAGTGCATGAAAAGATTTATACAGACATCGAAATACCTGGAAACACTGACAGTATAAAGACTGGAAGTAGTCTCCGTGATGTCCCCCACAGGTTTCTGAAGAGTCGTTGTGAACCTCCCGGCTAATCTGGGGCGGGCTGAGTGAAGCCTGGTTGCTGAAACAAGCCACCTGTGACAACACTCACCTGTCAATCAAAGCGTTCACGCTCTTAATCCTGCATAACTTTAAGCCTTAATATAATCTGAACAGGTGAGTTGTATATAAATTCACCCTCAGTACAGTTGTCATGAACGGGGAAATTAGCTATAGAGACCAAAACTGTTTTTTGTACCAGGCTGTAAACATGTTTATTTCTGCTGTGAAGTTGGACATTTGAACATGGGGACTTATGGAGACTGACTCAAGTGGACGTTTGAGGAAGTTGAAGGAAATTAGTAATCAGTTTACAACTCAACACCATGCAGCCACCTCCGTGTCTGTGAAGAGAAGCCAAAAAACTGCAGTTCCTCTTGTCGTCCACTTGAGGCTGGCTCCAGAAGTGAGTCAGTCTCCATAAGTCCCCATGTTAAAATGTCCAACTTCACAGCAGAAATAAACATGTTTACAGCCTGGTACAAAAAACAGTTTTGGTCTCTATAGCTAATTTCCCCGTTCATGACAACTGTACTGAGGGTGAATTTATATACAACTCACCTGTTCAGATTATATTCAGGCTTAAAGTTATGCAGAATTAAGAGCGTGGACGCTTTGATTGACAGGTGGGTGTCGTCACAGGTGTCTTATTAAAGCACCCAGGCGTCATTCAGCCTGCCTCAAGTCCACTGAGGGCTTCACAACGACTCTTCAGAAACCTGTGGGGGACGTCACGGAGACTAACTCCAGTCTTTGGGATCACTGAGATCTACAGAGCAAGATCTTCAGGTAATCCCAAAATCCTACGACTAAAAGTGACCGAGCGCCTTATCTGTTGTTTGAAACCCGTCACATAAATACCATTATACAGCGCTCAGAATGTGCACATGCTGTTCAAAGTGTTTCAAACCGTCAGCGACTTTTCATTTTCCCGCCGTCGCTCCACACACACACACACACACACAGTCAGTGCATAAAGTACTAAATGATTGAGGGCGTGGTGCGTTGGCTTCATTTAGTATTTCAAGTAGAAAACACACTCGGAAATCTACGGCGGCCTAAAGGTAACAAAGAGCAATCTACTTACTATTGCCTAACTACACTCACTTGGCTAACGACTGCGTTAAAAAAAAATGTACATTTAAATCAGGTCAAAATACATCTCCCAGCATGCCGTTGGTTACTCCGTGACCAGAAATATTGACTATCTCGTCCTGACGAGGTGACTTTAGTGAAGTCTACGCTGTGTTAAATAAATCAGAGGTCACAGGTGTAGCGTTAGAGGTCGGGTGGGGGCGTCACAGGTCCTGTTCATGCATCTGCTGCTGCATCTTCTGAAGCATCTGCTGCATCCTCTTCAGCTGCAACGAGAGAGAGAGACGGCTTACATAATCCAACACATGTGGGTCATCGTCTCACATCAGCATCTCGGTTACGTAACGCCTGCTGCGGTGTATCATCTCGTCTCGCTCACCTCCTCGTCTTTCCTCTTGATGAGTTTCTCCGTCTCCTCGTCGGGTGTGGACAGCGGCAGCAGCGGGATGGGGCTCTCCACCCGTTTATCTGCGTTCATCTTGCTGTAAGATAAGAGATGAACGTGAAGCCGCTGGGTTTCCACCAGCCATGACATCATGACCAAAAAAACAGCCCTGACCCATCCAAACCACGCCCATGCACAGGACAGGTCCCGCCCCCCTCAGCTGTCAAACACTGTAACCACAGCAACCTCAACATGGATGCTACGTGGCCCTCCATGTTTGAGCTCCACCTGTAAGTTGCGAGGTGGGGCCTCCATGGATTGGACTTGTTTGTGGACTGGATTGAGATCTGGGGAATCTGCACCTTGAACTTCGTCGTTGTGTTCCTCAAACTGTTCCTGAACCACGTTTCAGGGGTCAGCATGGACTACACGGGTCAAACCGCGCTCCCCATGTCAATGAACCTTGGCCGTCCATGACCATGACCACACTGACCACCGCTGACCAGGAACACCCCTCAACAGCTGCAGTTCAGGAGATGTTCTGACCCGTTTCCTGCTTCTAACACACTGATACATCTCACCTACTGACAGGTGAACTGGTTGGGCTTTGTCAGGGCGCATTACCCAGCTGAAAGAGGCCACTGTTTCATCAAAGGGTGGACATGATCTGCAACAGCGCCTAGGTAGGTGGTGTCAAAGTAACATCCACATGAATGGCAGGACCCGCCTGCCTCTGCCGGCTCGCCTTCTTCCCATAGTGCATCCTGGTGCCATCTGTTCCCCAGGTCAGAAACGCAAAAGAAAACCTGATTCATCAGACCAGAACACCTTCTTACGTTACTCATTAATCTGTTGTTGGCGCTTTCCATCACCCTGTCGCCTTCCTCGGACCACTTTTGAAAGGTACTTGTGGGTAACACCCCACGAGACCTGCAGTTCAGGAGATGTTCTGACCCAGTCGCCCCATTTTCCTGCTTCTAACACGTCGACTTTGAGGACTACATGTTCACCTGGTCATAATGTTCTGTATAAAGCAACGAATCACCCCAAAATATGAAACTCATGAAGGTTCTGGGCTGCAGTCTAATTTTTCTGGACTAGAGGGCAAAATGCAGTACAGCAATACGTCAGCAGGTGTCAGCAAATCCACGTTTATGTCTGCTGCTCTCACGAGGAAGTGGTTCAATCAAGCCATCATGGTGACCCTGCTTCTATCTCCATGTGTATATCTCCAGGCCGTAGGACGCTATGTGGACGGAAGGACTCGTCTTTCTCTGCAGGTATAAGAAGTACACACCTGGTCATGGTCTGGATGCACTGAGCTCTGTAGTTCTCGTAGTGACAGTCGCTGGTGATGTCCTTCAGGTCGTGCATGTGGGTTCTGATCAGAATGTTCCTCAGCTTCACGAAGTCGCAGTGCGCCGGGTTCTCCACTGCACACAGGAAGAGATTAACATCAGGGCTGGACGGCGGTCACGCACGGTTAGTTAGTGTTGTCGTGGTAACTGAGAAGTTTCTTACCCTCCACGATGCCCCACGGGTAGAGGCGCCCTCTCACTCTCTGACCTCGGGTTTCCACCACGGTGTTGCTGCCGATCACTGCGAACGGAGTGCTGTCCTGCAGAGAGAGGGAGGAATCACATCCTGAACTCAAAGAAGTAAAACCACCAACTAAAACTTTAAATATTAATAAACTCTTTTCACTTGTTTTGGTTAAACTGGATCATATTTTATGGAGAAAATGTTTCCTGATGGACAGTGAAGTAAACTGCTGCCAACTGTAGCTGCTGTTAGCTGCTGTTAGCTCAGTTTGTTAGCTGTGGTTTGCTTAGTTTGTTAGCTGTGGTTTGCTTAGTTTGTTAGCTGTGGTTTGCTTAGTTTGTTAGCTGTGGTTTGCTAAGTTTAGCTCAGTTTGTTAGAATTTCTTAGCTAATGTTAGCTCAGTTTGTTAGCTGTGGATTGCTTAGTTTGTTAGCTGTTGTTAGCTCAGTTTGTTAGCTGCTGTTAGCTAATGTCAGCCCAGCTTGTTAGTTGCTGTTAGCTCAGTTTGTTAGCTGTGGTTAGCTCAATTTGTCAGCTGCTGTTAGCTCAGTTTGTTAGCCGGGCTGTCCGGACTGTGAGCTCAGAGCACCGGGGGAGTGTTAGTGTTTGTACCACAGGAGTTTAGGACCACCGAGAAGAAGAAGAAGAAGAAGAAGAAGAAGAAGAAGAAGAAGAAGAAGAAGAAGAAGATTACAGATCAGGATCGGACTCACCTTCAGCTCTTTATCTTGCCGCTTGAACTCTTCGTCCTCATCAGAGTCGCAGTCAGGGAACTGGTAGATCTTTATCCCGTACTTATCTATCTCCTCCCTCAGCTGCAAGGACAACACACACATACCAATTCAGCCAAAGCTGTTCTGACGGTGACAAGAGGACTTATGAATAAATCAGGTGTTCATATCATTTATGTAATCTACATTAATTAATGTCACCGTAAGTTGTCTTTGTGGTCTTACCCGCTCTTTGAGTTTCTTTATCTCAGTTGGAGTGAGGCAGTCGGCCTTCGCGATAAGAGGAACAACGTTCACTTTATCCTGCAGCGCCTTCATGAACTCGATATCAACCGGACGAAGCCTGCAGGCGGACCAGAACTTTACTGAGCATGTATTCATGCGTGTACATAAAGATGTGTGTGTGTGTGTGTGTGTGTGTGTGCGTTACCCGTGTCCAAACGGAGGTATGAAGTACAGGCAGCAGTGCACTCTGTTGTCCTGGATGTTCTTCCTGTTCAGTCCGCTCTCGTCTCTGAAGTAATGTTCAAACTGCTGATCGATGTAATCAGTGACCGCCCTCCAGCTACAGAACAAACATGGCGGCAGTTATTGATGCTGCAACTACAAAGCTAACGTAGTTTTAAACACGAGTCCAGTTCACTGACGGTGTGATCCACGAAGAGGCAGGAGGGAAAGAGGAGAACTATTTTTTTTAACGAGGGGGGCGTCACAGAGACTACGTCCAGGTTTTAGACAGTCTGGGGGACACGGGACCGTCCGGGTTTTAGATGTCACGGAGACTACGTCCAGGTTTTAGACAGTCTGCGGGGACGTCACGGAGACTACGTCCAGATTTTAGACAGTCTGTGCGGACGTCACGGAGACTACATCCAGGGTTTAGACAGTCTGCAGAGACTACGTCCAGGTTTTAGACAGTCTGTGTCAGTTACAGTGTTATGTAGGTGCGACTCATCCAACCTGTCTTCACTGTACAGACACTCACCACTCGGTGTTGTTGACGGCGTCTCCGAAGCCCGGCGTGTCCACGATGGTGAGTTTCAGCTTCACGCCCTTCTCCTCGATGTCCACTGTGTGCTTCGTGATCTCCACCGTCTGACTGATTCGCTCTGCACGACAAAAACACACCGCGGATATTTAACTGAGTCTGCCCGACAGTCTTTACAGTCTGAGCTGAGATCAGAGACTCACCTTCTGCGTTCAGCAGTTTTCTGTCTTTGTGTAGATCAGTGAGGAACAGACTGTTGACCAGCGTGGATTTACCCAGACCAGACTCACCTGGAGCACACAGACAAGATAACACGTTAAATCATACGTCTGTTCTCACACTATGTAACTTTGGGCTCCGGGTCGGGAGAAGTACGTAACGCTTTACGGCACTAAGTCACACACCACCAACTATTTCACTGATTTTGGTGAAACTGGATCATATTTTATGGAGAAAATGTTTTCATCTTTTGTCTCTGAGGATGTTCAGAACATTGAACAGATGGATTTAAAGCATAATTAAACACTAATCATTTTCTGGACGAGATCTTTTGTGAATGATCTCAGAGCCAGACACTTTTTCACAGAACACATGAAACTTGTGAAGACGGAGATGTTGCGGAGGCGTGATGGTAAAACTGCCTCACGACGAGGACATCCTGCACAGGTCTGAGTGTGAAGATAAGACTCTTTAAGACAGATACAGTCTTATGAGACAAAAGTTCAAGAGAAAACCAGATATAAAAAGAGCCACGTCTCACCTGCCACCATGAGGGTGAAGTCAAATCCTTTTTTCACCGACTTCCTGTGAACCTGGTTGGGCAGCGTCGCAAAACCAACGTAATCTTTTTCCTGTAAACAATCAACAACAAAAATATATTTTTAATGTCACGGAGACTACGTCCAGGTTTTAGACAGTCTGTTGCAGTCAATAAAGATATAGATACTGCATTAAAAACAACATTTCTCTGTAATAATATTTCATATAACTGAGTTTTTATATGTTCTATGTGTATATATGTAAATATTCTGCATGTAGGGCGGTGTGTGTTTGTCATCGTGTCTGATCTGGGTCAGGTCTTCGTTCACGGCTCGGTGCCGCAGTGTTACTGGGACATTCCCATGATTCCTTTCATGTTTTATTGAGACACGGAGGACGCCCCGAGGTGTCCTCATGTATTCAGCCTGTGAGGACGGGGGAGGGGACTGACGGAGGCAACACCACCAGCTTCAACACTGATGCAGAGTGGGTGTCTTTCTGCTTTTCATACTTCCATATTGACATTTTGTCTGTGGATGTGCTCACATGTCACGCCCACACACACACACACACACACACACACACACAGATCCAGACTTTGCCGCTCTGACTCAGCCTGAAGACGACATGAAAAGACGGATGAAGGCAAACGTTATGAAAGCGTTCGTGAGGATCTGTGTCTCAAAATAAAGACGCTCGCAGCGCGGGCGGCTCTCTGCTCTTGAACGCAGCGCTGCGTTGTTCTGTCCGGTTCTTAAACGTTAAAATTAATGTTTAAAAACAGAATTCACAATAATGTTCAGACTTATTTCTCATTTCTTTCTTTAAATAAAGTTTTAAAGTTTGAATTTGTACTGACAGCCCTTACAGACAGACTCTGTGTGAAGACATCTTGTCAGTGTCTCATTTACATTAATGTAAAAAAACAGCATTTTACTGTTAAGTAAGCTAATTTACAACAATCAGTAGTTAGCCAGTTAGCTAGCATTGTGCTAGTTAGCTATTTTACACAAATCCTTAGTTAAAGAATTAGCTAGCATTATGCTAGCTAGTTAAGTTATATCAGTTACATTAATCGTTAGTTTCCTAGTGATTTGCTACCTAGCTCATTTACATCAATCCTCAGTTAGCCAGATGGCTAGCATTTTGCTAGCTAGGTAATTTACATTAATCAATTGTTGAAAATGAAAAATAAACAAAATTTTCCAAAATAAATTATTTACATCAATCAGTAGTTAGTCAGTTAGCTAGCATTTTGCTAGCTTGCTAATTTACATTAATTTGGTCAGTTAGCTAGAATTATGCTAGCTAGATAATTTATGTCAATCGTTAGTTTCCTAGTGATTTGCTAGCTAGCTGGTTCACATCAATTGTTAATTTGTCAGCTAGTTAGCTAATATATATCAATCATTAGCTAGCACTGTGCTATTTAGCTAATTTACATCAATCCTTAGTTAACCAGTTAGCTAGTATTATGCCAGCTAGTTGATTCATGTCAATAGTTGTCAGTAAGCTAACATTTTTTCTAGCTAGATAATTTACATCAATCATAAGTTAGCAAGTTAGCTTGCATTTTGCTAGCCAGCTAACTTACACTGATCATAGTTTCCTAGTGTTTTACTAGCTAGCTGATTTACATCAATTGTTAATTTGTCAGCTAGTTAGCTAATATATATCAGTCGTAATAATAATAATAATAATAATAATAATAATAATAATAATAATACATGGGGTTAAAGGATAGTTTGATAATTAGACCACACATTTGATGAAATGCAGTTTAAAACCTCATTTTAATCCTCCTGATGAATCATGAACAGCTGCTAGCTGATTAATTATTAATTATTTAAAACAGTGACAGGGTCCTTAAATGTTTTATTTAAATCAAATCTTCATATTTAAGCTGGAATCACTGAATATCTTACAGATGTGTGCAGATGTTACCAGCTGACTGAACAAAAGGTTCGTGCACAGCTGGAGGCTTTTATTTTGTAGGAGTCGCCATCACCGTCATGCTCTTACCTCTCCATCATCTGTGTCAGGACGCCAAATCCCAGCAGGCATCAGTCCGTGTTTGGGTGAGCAGATGTCGGCCACATCCATCCATCATCCGTCCGTCCATCCGTCCCCGGAGGAGAGATGACACGTGCACACTCATTAGTCCATGTTTAATCAGCTCACGCGCTGTGACGCGCTGTCGGTCATTAATTACCTGCGGGGTTCTTACCTGACCGTGGCGCGCGGCTCCTGTACCTGCTGCTGGTCGTCATCTCCGGACACAGACTGGATGAGAGGGGCGGATGAGCAGCAGCAGCAGCAGCAGCAGCAGCGGCGGTAATGAAGATGTTCGAGCCCCGCACAGAGCACAGGCGTCCCGCAGCGTCCCGCAGCAGCTCTCACACGCGCTCAGGTGAACAGAAATCACGCAGGAAGTCGCTCAGGTGTCATCTTTGTGTCCGTGCTGCAGACGTCAGGCTCCGTGTCGACTCATTGTGAGCGCGTTCATTGTGTGGGAAACCGTCTGCAGGTCACGTGAAACACCAGCAGGCGGCAGTGACGTCCTGTGCACGTGCACAACATGCATCAAGAAAGATACATTAAAAATAAAATCAACATTTAAAATGTTTTAACATCATTAAATCAAAAATAATTATGATTTTATGTTAACTTTATAATTTGAACACTGTAAAAAATGATTAACAATTAGATTTCAGAATAAAACACTAATAAAAACAATAAAAATGAATATTTATTTTATTTAATGTTGTATTTTAAATGTATTTCCACAGACATGTTATAATAATAAAATAAAGATAAAGAACATTTTAAAGCTGAACACAGACAGACTTTACAGAGAGCTGAAGCTCAAAGACACAAAAACAGAAACATTTTGTCATTTGTATACAGAAACACTAAAAGATGCTAAAAGTTCAATTTAATTGTATTTATATATCAAATCATAACCACAAACATGATGCACGTTAACCAAGCATCAAACTCATTGGCTGTGCGGTGAAGCCACAAACTGCAGTTCCTCTTGTCGTCCACTTGAGGCTGGCTCCAGAAGTGAGTCAGTCTCCATAAGGCCAGCTGTGGTTCGGAGGTAGAGCGGGTCGTCCACTAACCAGATGACCGGCGGTTCGATCCCCTCCAGTCTGCATGTCGAAGTGTCCTTGGGCAAGAACCCCAAACTGCTCCCGAAGGCTGAACCATCAGTGTGTGAATGTGTATGAATGGTTAGCTCCTCAAACTGATGAGCAGTTGGCACCTTGCATGGCAGCCAATGCCATCAGTGTATGAATGTGTGTGAATGGGTGAATGAGATATGTAGTGTAAAGCACTTTGAGTGGTCGGAAGACTAGAAAGGCGCTATATAAGTACAGGCCATTTACCGTAAGTCCCCATGTTCAAATGTCCAACTTCACAGCAGAAATAAACATGTTTACAGCCTGGTACAAAAAACAGTTTTGGTCTCTATAGCTGATTTCCCCGTTCATGACAACTGTACTGAGCTAAAAACGAGCTAAAACAAGCTAAAAATTAGCTAAAATGAGCTAAAAACAAGCTAAAACAAACTAACAATAAACTAAAGCAAGCTAAAAATGAGCTAAAATGAGCTAAAAACAAGCTAAAACAAACTAACAATAAACTAAAACAAGCTAAAAATGAGCTAAAACGAGCTAAAAACGAGCTAAAACAAGCTAACAATGAGCTAAAACAAGCTAAAAATGAGCTAAAACAAGCTAACAATAAACTAAAACAAGCTAAAAACAAGCTAACAATAAACTAAAACAAGCTAAAAACAAGCTAACAATAAACTAAAACAAGCTAAAAATGAGCTAAAACAAGCTAAAAATTAGCTAAAACAAGCCAACAATAAACCAAAACAAGCTAACAACCAAGCAGTCACCTCTGTGACCGGTAAATGAAGCCGGTGCAAAAGTGTCAAAAACTGCAGTTCCTCAAACGTCCACTTGAGGCTGGCTCCAGAAGTGAGTCAGTCTCCATAAGTCCCCATGTTCAAATGTCACAACTTCACAGCAGAAATAAACATGTTTACAGCCTGGTACAAAAAACAGTTTTGGTCTCTATAGCTAATTTCCCCGTTCATGACAACTGTACTGAGGGTGAATTTATATACAACTCACCTGTTCAGATTATATTAAGGCTTAAAGTTATGCAGGATTAAGAACGTGGACGCTTTGATTGACAGGTGGGTGTCGTTACAGGTCCACCGAGCTGGGCTGTCTGCTGTTGTTGATGTTCGGCTGTAATCAGAACAAATACTCGAGTACAGCTGGACACAGCTGGATTACACTCTTGACACTTTAACCTGATAACGTGAGCGCTCGCGGAGGAGGTCGAGCTTCCTGAGTGTGTTCACGGTGATGATGATGATGATGATGATGATGATGATGATGGTGGTGGTGCATTGTTTAAAAAGCAGCTCCTGATTATTGTGACGTCACTCTCTGCCTCTTTGTTTCCTCCGGTTCACACACAAACAAAGCTGCACGTGAGGGAACACACTGATGAACTCTGACCTCTTCACGTGTGTGTGTGTGTGTGTGTGTGTGTGTTTATAAATGTGATAATCAGGTCATGAAGGACAAAAACAGACAATTTAAATTCTTTTTTTTGTTTATTAGAAAAGTGAAAAGACAAAGAAGTAAAACAAACAAACACTGTACATGTATTCAAATGCAAATCTGCCCTCTGAGTGCTCACCAGCACAAAAAACTATTTACAATGAAGCTTTTCACACGCCACTTTACCCAGCATGCACCACAGCATGATGAGAACACTACAAACAACCTGACTGCTTTAATATCTTAAAAAAATGACCCTGAGGTGCAAAAAAAAAAATCTGATTTAAACCCATTTTGGTGCAAAAAAACTGAGAAGTGTTCATATTTCTGGAGCCTCGGGAGGTCTCTGTGCTGCCTCAGTGTCTCTGGCACAAACAGTCTACACGTAGTGCTTCTTGTCGAACTCCCCGCTGGCTGTGATCGTCTTGGTGGGCGCGTATTTGATGGGGTAGCCTCCTCTGACCACCTGAGTGAAGGAGCAGCACAGCAGAGTTCCCCCCAGCAGCAGCAGCGCCGCGGCGGCCCAGCCGATGTAGATGGCCGCTCCGATCTCCCTCTTGTTGGCCGAGGCCACCTGCGGGTTGTGGAAGTCCACGATGATGTTGTTGGCCAACCAGCACAGCGGAACCAGCACGAAGAGCCCGCTGATGATGTAGATCACCCCGCCGGCGTTCACCACCCTCGCCTTCACCGTCTCGTCCTTGAGGCAGTTGGTCCACTGCGCGCCGGCGACCGTCACCGTGAGCGCCACGACGCCGAGCACGGCGGAGATGATGGTGAGGGCGCGCGCGGTCTGCAGGTCCTGAGTCAGCGCCAGAACCGAGTCGTGGACCTTGCACTGCATGTGGCCGGTGCTCTGCACCACGCACGACATCCACAGCCCGTCCCACACGGTCTGAGCCACCACGATGTTGGCGTCGATGAAGGCGGTCACCTTCCACATGGGCAGCCCGCAGGCGACCATCACCAGGATGGAGCCCGTGACGCACAGCGCCAAGCCCAGGAACTCCAGGCACGCGGAGAGCATGGTGTGGGGTGATCTGCAGGGGATAGTCCGGGAGGCTGAAGCTGAAGAGAGGGTGGAGTGAGGTGGTGGAGTGTGATGGAGCTCGGCGCGCGTCCTCCGCTTTATGGAGCGGCGCTGCGTCAAAACAAAACCCGAGAAACTTTGAGCCAATCAGCAGCGAAGGCGTCAGTGTCTCAGCCAATCAGAGAGAGGAGGAGGAGGGGGGGATCTCCAGCTGCAGCAGCATCTCACACGCACTCCCTTTGCGCGTTCACGTGTGCGCACTGGAGCTCTCCAGATGTGCGCGCAGCAGCTGATCAGGATGATTGATCCGGACTCACGTGCACTCAACAGAAACCTGCACGTTGTTCAGAGGATGTGGGCACTTCCTGTTAGTCCAATGCGACGTGAAAGCCACATCCGGTTTAATTAGTGACCTCATGAAGTGAAACTTCACTTTTTAGCTTGTCATGTATCTTGCTGTTTGCAGCACTGACAATAAAGTTGACTTGAATCTACGAGAGTGAAACGATCAATATTTTCCTATTTTATGGTGGAAAAGTTGCTCAGTGCTGATTGACCAACACAAAGACAGATGTTGTCATGTGGAGCCCCTGACAGAGTCTCGTGGTGATAACTGATCTCCTCGTGCTGTCGTCCTTCCGCCTCGTCCACACCTGCAGACACCCCGTCACCACAAACTGCTTCGTCTCCGCTTGTTGTCTGCACACTGCAGTCCTCCACAGATTTAAGTTTGTCCAGCACGTCTTTGTAGGGACACTAACGACTGAAGTCTGTCGCTCATGAGTTGTTATGATCTGTCTGCTGAGGACAATGCAGGTCACAAAGGTCACACACATTAAAGGCATCCCTGAACCAAGCTGCCGGCCCACGTGCCAAATATTGGTACCGGACAGACGCACAACGCGACAAAATGCCAAGGCCTCGCGTCTCCACGAGTGCCAAACAGCCGCAGCAGGTGACATTTCATTGTGGATAATAAAAAGAGTCGATGTGGAAAAGGAGGAGGAGAGTATTCCCCCGGCGGCTCGCAGAACAATGGAGTCGAAGGGAAGTGATAAGAGACAGGACATCCTAACACTGCTGCATCTCAGCCCGACACGTCAGCCACACAGCTGTCAATCACCTTCACACAGAATCACACCGCGACGATGAAGTCATAAAAACACGAACACGAACCGACTTCATGAAGCCTGTGTGAGCCCAGCTCCGGTTCTGGCATGACACTCCCCGTCACACTAGCAAGTCAACAACTTTCCACTAAAAGTCAGTCCCAGATTTACTCTACACTCTCTCCTTTTCTCTTCTTAGCGTCCTCTTCACTCTCTTCTCCTCTGCCATTATGTCCACTGAGCCTGGTTACATTGCCCGCTCCGGTTCTGGCACGACACAGGCTCTGTCCATCGCCCAGGGCCTGTAATCGTCCTCCTTCTTCTTCTTCGTCCCTGTGGTACAAACACTAACACTCCCCTGTTGCCCTGAGCTCACAGTCCGGGCAGCCCGGCTAACAAACTGAGCTAACATTAGCTAACAGCAGCTAACAAACTGAGCTAACATTAGCTAACAGCAGCTACAGTTGGCAGCAGTTAGTTTATCAGAGAAAAGTTTCATATTTAACGTCTTTAGCTCGGTCTAAATGTTTCTGTGTCAGCGTCTCAGCAGTGATGGTTCATGTAAACACTCTGCCACAGAAGGAGAAGAGGAAGCATCTGGACGTCTACACACACACACACACACACACACACACACACACACACTCTGTTGTTTCATTGTGCTGGCAGCGACTTCAGTCCTGACTGTGATTAAGACTGCTGTTTTCATGACCCACTCACCTACTACGTGATATCATGACTATATTGTGTGTGTGTGTGTGTGTGTGTGTGTGTGTGTGTGTGATAATAATGAGCTTCCCACATGGAGACCTGACTGATTGTCTTCTTCTGTAGGAATGTTGTTTGTCAGCATGTTGACGTCCATGACCACCAACACCACCTGCTGCATTACCTCGTCTGAAGATGTCATCACGACACACACACACACACACACACACACACACACACACACACACACACACAAATAACGCACACGCACATGCGTGCGTTATTTGAACGCAATTAAAGCTCCACCAAATATTTAGAGTTTGTGAGTATTGAAGACTTTATCTTGCTCCGCCCTGATGGTGTTTATCTGCTGTGGCATCCGACTGAGTCAGCCAACGGGCAAACCCTCCACCACCGTCTAATTCAGTCTTCATGACTAAAGCTGAAAGACTGAGAGTCATTAGAGGAGGTGTGGTCCAGCTTTTACCGACACGCATCACGTCTCCACTGTAAACATGAAAAACTCTTTCTGGCTCCGAATAAACAGTTTGAAACTGAACACGATGTTACGGAGTCCAGGAGAGTCTCCGTAAGTCCCCATGTTCAAATGTCCAACTTCACAGCAGAAATAAACATGTTTACAGCCTGGTACAAAAAACAGTTTTGGTCTCTGTAGCTAATTTCCCCGTTCATGACGGGGGACGTCACAGAGACTACGTCCAAGTTTTTAGACAGTCTGCGGGGACGTCACGGAGACTACGTCCAAGTTTTTAGACAGTCTGCGGGGACGTCACAGAGACTACGTCCAGGTTTTAGACAGTCTGTGGGGACGTCACGGAGACTACGTCCAGGTTTTAGACAGTCTGCGGGGACGTCGCGGAGACTACGTCCAGGTTTTAAACAGTCTGCGGGGACATCACGGAGACTACGTCCAGGTTTTAGACAGTCTGCGGGGACGTCACGGAGACTACGTCCAGGTTTTAGACAGTCTGCTCTGCGGGGACGTCACGGAGACTACGTCCAGGTTTTAGACAGTCTGCGGGGACGTCACGGAGACTACGTCCAGGTTTTAGACAGTCTGCGGGGACGTCATGGAGACTACGTCCAGGTTTTAGACAGTCTGCTCTGCGGGGACGTCACGGAGACTACATCCAGGTTTTAGACAGTCTGCGGGGACGTCACGGAGACTACGTCCAGGTTTTAGACAGTCTGTGGGGACGTCACGGAGACTACGTCCAGGTTTTAGACAGTCTGTGTGTGTTTGACTTTGATATTTATTTTCCCGCCGACAGGATGCACTCTGCGCAGACGAGGCGGCGGCCATGTTGATTCGCTCCATTGTGCTCGGCTGTCTCTTTGTTTGTTTTCGTGCTTTAAGTGAACTCACAGAGACGTACAGCCCGAGCCGAGCCGACATGAACATCCTACACATGATGTGATGTGATGAGAGACGCACGAGCGGGCACAAAGCAAAGAAAGTGGGTCACAACTGAACCGGATTCTTCATCGTCGGGTCATAATCGGCTGTTCTCATGAAGCTACACTGACAGCATCGTGTGTCATAACAGAGATCATCACTGTGATGAGCTGCAGTCATGCAGCGCTTCGTTATCGTTGACTCAGACTGGAGGAACTCTCGACAGCAGAAAGTTCGTGTTGCCTTTAATGTCCACTCTTCTCTTCCTCCGATGACTAACTCCACCTGTTTGGACAAACGACGGACATGACACACTCTGTGTCATCCTGTGAGAATTCAGCTCCTCGTGTCTGTCATTGTAATCTGATTACTTTCATTATTAGTATGTTGACACTGCGTAATGCTTTAAGTCACACACACCACCAGTTATTTGATTTTGGTGAAAGTGGATCATATTTTATGGAGCTGAAGCAGTCGGAGGACATCAGTCAGTGTCTAAAATCTGATCCAGTCTGAATGAAGTTCTGAAGCTGTGGCCCGGTCCACAGTCGACTGTTCAGTAACCAGAAGTCAAGAATTTGAAACAAAACACAGATTTTGTCGCCGTCAATTTGTTTTGATTTTCTGGAGCTATTTTCCCGCCTTATCTGTGCCATCGGCTCATTTCCTGTGTGTAACAGCACCATTTCCTGTCTCCGTGGAGACAATCAGAGAGATAACAACAACCACCGCCACGCTAATCCTCTGTTTCCCTCCACGAGTCTTCAGCGTCCGTCCTGCTCGCTCTCTGGACGACTTCATATGATCCAACGCTGAAATATTCTGTTCTCTCACGGTGTCGTCGTCTCTGTCTTTGTGGTTCTGACCCACGTTTGTACTTCAGCAAACACCAACGACATGTCAAAGTATCAGATTCATGCAGTAAAATGTCTTCTATGACTGATATCTGACTCTGTGACATTATTAGACCGTTGCATCAGTGTTAGAGCAGCATGTTACAGGTGGAGCTGCCGCAGGTGGAGCTGCCGCAGGTGGAGCTGCCGCAGGTGGAGCTGCTGCAGGTGGATGATGTTTCTGGTTTTTGGACTTTTTCTGTAATATTTGGTTTTGTTGAAAAACATTGAATGATTTGACTCGTGTGGACTGAAACCGTGTGAGAGGTTTAGACGTAAAACAACTCGAGAGGGGACGAGAGGAAGAAGAAGCTAAACGCTGGCCGTGTTTCCGTCGACGTATTTTGAAGCATCGCAGTATCTTGACACGTGAAACAAACATCTGATTAACTTCCTGTTTCCTGTTTGTTATCCACACTTGCTGCTCATCTCGTAAACAAACTCTGAATGTTCAGATTCGATGCCAGCTGATGGAAACAAATGTTAATTCTCATTTTTTCCCCCAAATTACTCAAAATTCAGTTCAATCTGCGACACGTTTGAATAAAAACACGACAAACGCTGATCTGAACGAATCACAAACAAAAACAAGTCTGCGTGACGGTTTCTGAAAACTGTTTTTTGTACCAGGCTGTAAACATGTTTATTTCTGCTGTGAAGTTGGACATTTTAACATGGGGACTTATGGAGACTGACTCACTTCTGGAGCCAGCCTCAAGTGGACGTTTGAGGAACTGCAGTTTGTGGCTTCACTTCACAGACATGGAGGTTGATGCTTGGACTAAACCCATGTGACATCGTCTGTGGTTTAATCTGTAACAATAACTTGTATTTTATCTAAAAAATAAGTAATTAAGTTTAAAGTACTCTAAAATAAAAATACTCGGGTAAAGTACCTCAGAACTGTACTTAAGTACTTGAGGATGAACAGTAATCCTTCGAGTATTTTCTTTTTCTTCTTTGTCATTTTCGCAGAATTAATAAAACTGTTTCCCTCCTCCGTTTATCTCCCCTCCACCTCCTCCTCCTCCTCCTCCTCCTCCTCCACCTCCTCCACCTCCTCCATTGTCCCTCTACCAGGGAAAAGAGAAACGATCTCACTCACAACAATATGCACTTCCTCCTGTGAGGTGGCGTGTTCGACAGCGGCCGAGAAATCAACGCGGAGCACATGTGATGAGCTATTGTATGCCGCTGTGCTGCGGCCTTCCTGCGTTAGCCTGTTTCCCAGCTGAAGTCATTGTTTGACCCTCCACCTCCACCTCCACCTCCATCTGTCTGTGAGGAGGAAACACACGAGCACATGTATGTTTCTCACAGCTCAGAGTTTATGTACATGCTAACAACACGCCCTCAGTCCATATGACATCATATGTTCAGCTGTACTCGAGTATTTGTTCTGATTACATTACTTCTGATCAAAAACTAGCGACAACTTTGCTAACAGCCAAACATCAACAAGGTCACCAACAGCAGACATAGCAGCCAGCTAATATTACTGACTAGTCCAACAGCAGTCAGCCCAGCTCGGCGTCTGTCTTTCAGCCTTTTATTTCACCAAGCTCTCACCAACCACTATTTTATAGCTTACGAATTGAGTTTGCCAGCTAAAGTGATCCATGATACTAACTTGTGTATTGTTCAGCTCCTGTTCTGCCACAACACTGGCTCCGCTCCTCATCTGCATCCATGTAAACCTCTTCTTCTTCTTCTTCTTCTTCTTCTTCTTCTTCTTCTTCACGGTGGTCCAAACCTCCTGTGGTACAAACGCTAACACTCCCCCGGTGCTCTGAGCTCACAGTCCGGCTAACAAACTGAGCTAAAATTAGCCAACAACAGCTAAAAAACTGAGGTAACATCAGCTAACAGTGGATAACAAACTGAGCTAACAACAGCTAACAGTGGATAACAAACTGAGGTAACATCAGCTAACAAACTGAGCTAACAGCAGCTAACAACAGCTAACAAACTGAGCTAACAACAGCTAACAGTGGATAACAAACTGAGCTAACAGCAGCTAACAGCAGCTAACAACAGCTAACAAACTGAGCTAACAACAGCTAACAGTGGATAACAAACTGAGCTAACAACAGTTAACAAACTGAGCTAACAACAGTTAACAAACTGAGCTAACAACAGCTAACAAACTGAGCTAACAACAGCTAACAGTGGATAACAAACTGAGCTAACAACAGTTAACAAACTGAGCTAACAACAGCTAACAAACTGAGCTAACAGCAGCTAACAACAGCTAACAAACTGAGCTAACAACAGCTAACAAACTGAGCTAACAACAGCTAACATCAGCTAACAAACTGAGCTAACAACAGCTAACAGCAGCTAACAAACTGAGCTAACAACAGCTAACATCGTTAGTTTGTTCTGTCTGGAGGCGATTGATAAGCTGAAGTTAAACATAGTCAATAGCTGTCACTGAAGGTTTGTTTATTGACGTGCCCGCTCACATCCTGAGAGGAACTCTGTGTTTTAAAGAAAACAGCCAACAACAATGCAGCATTGTGTGTCTGTGTGTGGGATGCCACCCACTAACAGATCTGAGTGACACGAGGGTGTAAGTGGAGTTACCTGAAGGTGGAGGAGGAGTCAGGTGGAGCAGGCGAACAATGATGAGAACGCAGAGCTGGAGGCGGGAGCTCGCTGCCATAACTGACTCTGTTTCCTGTGCTAGCACACAGGCTGCTGCACGGGTGGTGGAGCAGCGGGGGTTCAGACAATGAGCGACCTTCCCTCCCAACCAAACATCACCAAAACGGATTTGTTCTGATCTCAGGGGGCCTTCAGGACCAGAGTGACCTCTGCACACACACAGAACAACACCGGGATCGAGCACGAGGTGAACCCAGATCAGTCTGGAGGTCAAAGATGCAGCAGGATGACAAGAACTACAAATAAAGACTACATTTCCAAAGCAGCCACACTCTTAATCCTGCATAACTTTAAGCCTTAATATAATCTGAACAGGTGAGTTGTATATAAATTCACCCTCAGTACAGTTGTCATGAACGGGGAAATTAGCTATAGAGACCAAAACTGTTTTTTGTACCAGGCTGTAAACATGTTTATTTCTGCTGTGAAGTTGGACATTTGAACATGGGGACTTATGGAGACTGACTCACTTCTGGAGCCAGCCTCAAGTGGACGACAAGAGGAACTGCGGCTTTGAACGCGAGCTGTATTCACAGAGCTTCACTCGTCCTGGTAGAAAAGTTAAAAACAACAAAGTTTTGTTTGATTGTTACAGATTAAAAAAATAAATAAATAAATAATTGAGACAGAATTTGTTTAAAAAGTTCCTAAAAATATCAGAAAAACTCTTCAGCGAGTAAATATTGACAGGAAATGATCTGTTCAAACTTCCTGCAGTTCTTTGTTATCAACATATGAATGTACACAGACGTACAGCAGACAGTCTGTACGTTATAATAATATAATAAGTGGAGATGTGGCCCGGGTTGAGCTCCTTCTGGGATGATGTCGGTGCCATAATTAAAGATATTTTTGGGTATGAAATACAAAATGAAAGCAAAACTATGAACTACTACCGTGGAAATGTAACTAAAGTGTAATATACAGTGAAGACAGTACTGATGAAGACAAAACGAGGACACTGAAAGTCCAAACAGAACGACGGATAGAGAAATATACTGAGTGGAAAGAATGACCCACAAACATCGACTGAAGGAAAATGTGTCTGTTAATAAACAGGAAAAATGGATGTTTAATGTGAACTGAATACTGCATAAACCAAAGATTTGTATTTAACGGTATAGATGTTTTATTTCACCTTATTAACATATTTATATACTGGGTTATTAGCCTGTATGTGCTTATGTTGATAAAAAGTTCATGCTGAATTATTATTGGTTATTAAATACCAAGAGCACGTCATGCTGTTCGTAGTTTCTTAATCATCTGCAGCCTCACATTCGTCAGTATTTTGGTGAAAATTGTCAAATATTACAACAAAAATTTGGCATGTTTGAAATTAATTTTTCTTTATGGAAGAAAAAAAAAAGCATTTTACTTTTAGTTTTGAGTTTATTAAAGATTTTATTTGTTTTTATTCTCATCATCACAATAAGTTACATTAAAATATGTACATGTTATTGAGGCACGGGACAAAGTGTCGACAGACGCTGCAGTTTCATTATTCAAGTATAAAATGTTCAAACTTTGAATCAGTGTGCGTTCACAAAAACAAACACAGCAGAATCATGAAGGCACGCCGGCGCCCTCTGCTGGTTCGACCTCTCACAGGAGGAGCGAGGCTGGAGACAGACGCTGATCTTTAAAGGGCCAGTTCACCACAAACACAGAGCGTGAGCGTGGAAACACGACGATTATCAGTCGGATCACAAAGTGATCGGGTGATTCAGAGGAGCCGAGAACTGACCTGAAACTACATCACCCCCAATGCAGGACGTGCACTGTCGCCATGGAGACAGAGAGCTACAAACAGACGGCATCCTGGATTTCTTCACATTTTGGCCAATCAGCTGTCGGATGTTTGCCTTCAGAGACGTCAGGACAGAGTGAAGCTGATCTTTAAAGGGACAGTTCACCAAAAAAACAGTATGTGAGTGATTAAACTTGTTTATCAGATTGGTTTCTGGGTCTGGGACTTGAACCCAGACAGTGAGGTACTGATGGTTGGCATCGTTTTAAGGCAGTGGACTCATGTAAGGACAGACGACGACTCTGAAACTGAACAAACACGATGGATGTCGTCCTCAGAGACGGTCAGGACGGAGTGAAGCTGATCTTTAAAGGGCCAGTTCACCAAAAAGGTCTTCATCACCCGTACGTCTGAAACACTGACAAACATTTTCAGGCTGCAGTCACGAGCAGTTGACTCAAACAGGATGTAGCTTAAGTGCTCTGACTTCCTCCCTGATCGCGTCGATAACAAAGCGAGTAGTTCAAAGCGCTCGGCGTCTCCGCGGGGAGCTCTGTGCGCGCTGACAGCGACCTCACGTGATGTCACTCGAGTCAGCTCGAGTTTGAAAATAAACAGATCTGACCGGACGTCCAGGCTACGTTAGCGGCTCAGTTCTCAGGTCGTTGCATTGTGGGTAATGTAGGCACCAGGTTTTGACAAGAAAAACATGAAATCTGCATCGACGTGACCTACCTGAACTTTTAAATACAGTTCTACCTGCAGAAGGTCGACTGATGGAGTTTATTCTGTAATTCTGAGATCGTGGATGGCAGCAGAGATGTCGGACGTCGATATCTTAAAACATCTAAACTATCTAAAGAAGACGCGTCCTCGGTGAACTGACCCTTTAAACTAAACACACTCGTATCCTGTCAGGCAGTCGAGTACAGTTTGAGCAGCTCTTAGTGTTGTAGATTCGTCCCTGAACTCCTTTGAGACGTGACACCGCGGAGGTAACGTCCACCTGAATCTCCTTCTGGACTTCTGATGTAAACTCTTCACCGCCGCTCGTGTTGAAGGTCGTACTCGGCTGAGGTGATCTGGGGTCCAAGAAGGCACCGACGGTGCGTCTATGACTGGTACTCCTTCAGTAATTGGCCGGCTATCACCAGCCTCTGGATCTCGCTCGTGCCCTCGTAGATCTCCGTGATGCGGGCGTCGCGGTAGTGTCTCTCGGCGGGCATGTCGGACACGTAACCCATCCCGCCCAGAACCTGGATCGCCTGATTTGAAGCACAAACAAAGAGAATGAGCGAGCTGAGGTCGAGTCGAGGGTTTCTGCTGCGTCTTCTTCTTGTTGTTGGTTTCTTACCTGATGGGAGCAGAACGTGGCGGCTTCAGACGCTGCCAGTTTGGCCATCGCCGCCTCCTGCAGGTAAACACAGGTGAGTTATCGAGTGTTTACACTGGAAAAAAAAAGAAAAAGTCATGAGCTCGTCGGCGACAGCGTACCTTACTGAACGGTTTCTTCGAGTCTCGGAGGAGAGCAGATTTCCAGGTGAGCAGGCGAGCGCTCTCGATGGCCACAGCCATGTCGGCCAGTTTGAACTAAACAACGTGAAAAATACTCGATTACTCTTCATGAAGCAAAAATATTTCACATCAAACTCGAAGAGTTTATTCCAGTGGAAAGAAACCGAGAAGGTTCTGTCGTCATCATGACGGAGACGAGACGACGAGCTACAAACATCTCTGATAATGTTTTGTTCTCTTGTGTTGGATATTCAAAGAAAACACAGAAAGTTTTCACAACTGTTCGTTTGTTTACAGCCGGGCTGACGGCGTCTGTTGTCCTCTTGGGGGACGACGACGTCTTGCGGCTACAGATCATCACAACCAAAAGAACTGACGGGACTGAAGCTACGAGAAGCTCGACACCCTGAAGGTTAGAGTCGAATCAGACTGATCAGACGTCACGTTACTCCTACGTCTCGTTATCTGTGCGTCAGCCTTACGTAACGTCACCCGTACGTCTCGTTAACGTCACGTTACCACGTCACGTCACGTTACCTGTATGGCCTGCAGCTTGCCGATGGGGGCTCCGAAGGCGGTGCGTTTGTGGGCGTAGTCTGCGGCACAGTCCAGAGAAGCCTGAGCGATACCAAGAGCCTGAGAGGCGATGCCGATCCGTCCGCTGTCCAGAGTTTGCTGTGTGACGGAGACAAACAGGAAGTTCACAGGCAGCAGGTCACGGATAGATGAGACGAGCATGTTGACAAATGTAACAGATATTCAGGAAACTGAACGCGAGAGGAAAGTTCTCTTAAACAGGTAAGACTAGTTTTTCAGCCGACGTGTTTACACGAGAGATTCAGCTCTTATTTTGAAATCTAAGAGGAACCACAGCCTCCATGTGTCACGATGAATGACGTGCTATACCATGGCGATCTTGAACCCGGCACCACGAGGGCCCAGCATGTTGCTCAGAGGAACCCGGCAGTCCTCCAGGATGATGTTAGCGGTCGACGAGGCTCTGATGCCCAACTTATCCTCCTTCTTCCCCAGAGAAAGCCCCGGGTGAGGCATGGGGATCAGGAAGGCGCTGATACCCTGCAGACGAAAAGCAGGAAATAAAAGTCACAAAGGTCGACTCTGAGCTGAACACAGAACCAGGAAAATGTGCCGAGTCATGCCTTGTGTTTGAGTTTCTTATCCGTGGTGGCGAACACGACGGTGGCCGAGGCGTCCCAGCTGTTGGTGATCCACGCTTTGGTTCCATTCAGCACCCACGCGTCCCCGTCCTGACGCGCCGTGGTGGAGGCGGCGCCGGCGTCACTGCCGTTACCTGGAGGATGAATTCAAATCACACGATGATCCAAACGCCCGTCATCAGTACCAGAGACAGTCTGTGGGGACGTCACGGAGACTACGTCCAGGTTTTAGACAGTCTGCGGGGACGTCACGGAGACTACGTCCAGGTTTTAGACAGTCTGCGGGGACGTCTCAGAGACTACCTACCTGGCTCACTGAGGGCGAAGCAGCCCACCTTCTCTCCGGTGGTGAACGGTGTGATCCACTGCTGCTTCTGCTCGTCTGTACCGAACTTCAGGATCGGTCCGATGTAGAGAGACTTCAGAGAATCACAGAGATCGGAGCAGACCAGTGAACACACCATCACATGAACATCACACACGTTATCTTCTCGTGTTTTATCTGCGCTGACAGACTCACGTTGTTCACAGAGACCACGACGCCGGTGCTCGCGCAGCCTCTGCTGATTTCCTCCATCGCCAGGCTGTACGCCAGATAGTCCATCCCAGCTCCGCCCAGCTCCTCGGGGACCTCCATGGCCATCACACCCATCGCCCCCAACTCCTGAATCTGGGAGTGACCGGACAAAAGCAAGAACTTTATTCACTGATTACTGTACAGAAGCACAACTTTAGAACTTTATTCAGTGATTTGGTGTTTTTTGGCCACTTGGGGGCAGAAAAACGAGTTCATCTCGTTAATTAAAGTATTTCATTCTCTGTTTTTGATCTCCTGAGTGATTTATCTCTTTTTTTAGCTGCTTAATGCTCCTCTGTGTTCATCGCCTGCTGTTTCCTGTTAGACAGGTCGTGCACAGTTCATTAAAGACGACACTATGAGAGAGAACCAGATCAGTAAAGTTGTGTCAGGACGGATAAACGACGAGCTGAAAGTCACTTTAAAGGTCGAGTGTGTAGGATTTAGTCCCGTCTAGAGCAAGTGGACTTTGGTTCTGATCCCAACCTGCTTAACGATCAAATATCATCAGTGTCATAACATCATCACATTGTACATCCCTGTGTGTGTGTGTGTGTGTGTGTGTGTGTGTGTACCTGTTTGGCAGGGTAACAATGCTCTTTGTCTAGCTTGGCAGCGATGGGCGTCAGCTCTCTGTCGGCGTAGTCTCTGCACGTCTGTCTCAGGATCTGATGAGTCTCCGGTAGCTCTGCCAGCTGAGAGAGACTCCGACAACCGCGGAGACACAAACCGAGAGCTGAGGGACACAAAGACGTCAACACGAGCACGTTAGATACTCTGTGTCATGCATGAACCAGTGAAATAAGAGTGTAGTAAAGTCTCGGACACTACGTCCAGGTTTTAGACAGTCTGTGGGGACGTCATGGAGACTACGTCCAGGTTTTAGACAGTCTGCGGGGACGTCACGGAGACTACGTCCAGGTTTTAGACAGTCTGCGGGACGTCACGGAGACTACGTCCAGGTTTTAGACAGTCTGCGGGGACGTCACGGAGACTACGTCCAGGTTTTAGACAGTCTGCGGGGACGTCATGGAGACTACGTCCAGGTTTTAGACAGTCTGCGGGGACGTCACGGAGACTACGTCCAGGTTTTAGACAGTCTGCGGGGACGTCACGGAGACTACGTCCAGGTTTTAGACAGTCTGCGGGGACGTCACAGAGACTACGTCCAGGTTTTAGACAGTCTGCGGGGACGTCACGGAGACTACGTCCAGGTTTTAGACAGTCTGCGGGGACGTCACAGAGACTATGTCCAGGTTTTAGACAGTCTGTGGGGGACAGTCCTGTGTATCAAACATTAGCCTGTCTTTGAACGCAGCACCACCTCAGTTATATCAGTGATTTGGGTGAAAGGTTAAACTCTCCGTCAGTCACCTTCAGGTCACTCTGGGAGGTTTAAAAACAACAAAAACAAACTAGAATAACTGTTAAACTGTTTGACAACGAGCTGAGTTCAGCTGCGTCACTGGAAATACTTTAAATTTAAAGTTATTCATCGCAGCTAACCGGCTAACGTGACGCTATCTAGCCGGTTAGCCGTTAGCTGTTTATATTGTATTTCCAGTGCTGTATCTACGCGCGCGCAGCTAATGGAGCTAACGCTAGCTTTGCGTTTCACTGGTAATTAAAGCGTCTTATATTCTAACCGCTCTCTCTCTCCGTGTACCGACCTTTCCTCGCTTTAATAAGCCCGGCCATGGTCGCTTCCTCTCGGCTTCACGTCCACTCACTCACTGCTGCTGCTGCTGCGTTTACGTGCTGTCAGAATTCTGGCGCTTCGACGTGATGACGTCTAGACGTTAAAAGCGTGAGTGGTGAAGAGGCGCTGTTGTGTTTTAGTGTCATTTTCTGTCGGATCTTTTAGCATTTTATAGTCAAATATTAATGATTTGAAGTGTTAAGAGTTAGTAAACTTTGGCCGCGTCTTTGTGAATAAGATGGAGTTTATTTAACGTCTGTTTTGGTTCCCAAACTGTGGGTCCAGACCCCCACCAGGGGTCGCCGAAGCCTCACCTGAGATCTGCTGATCTCATTTTAAAGAGTGAAAAAAAAAACTGTAGTGAGTTTTTATCTCAGTTTATCTCACTTTAAAGTTCAGATTATTAGTTATAATAATATATAATAATATATAAGTTTTATTCTCACTGTTTACATTTAGTTTTTTCTTCTTTTAATATGTAAATATCATCACTCACACACAACCCACTCATGCTGCTCATCCTGTGTATACTGTCATATCTACTTACCTCATGTACAGAACACAGCCTGCTGTATAAACACATTTATTTCAGCATCTTCATTCAGCATGCAAATGTTATTGTTGTTTATATATGAACATATTTACACATACATAGATTTTGTGTTTGTGTTTATCTGTTAAGTCCATTGTTTTTCAGCTGTGTTTATGTCTATAACAGTATTCACTCGTCCTGCATTAGAAAAATCACTCAAAGAGCTCAAAGAACAACGAGAAGAAAACACTGAATCTGTCCAAAAAGAAGAACTTTAAGTTTGTTTGAATGTTAGAAATAAAAATAAAGAAATAAAGAAATAATACTGACAGAGAATTGTTTGAAAAGTTCCTAAAATGTCAGAAAAACAAAATAAATACAAAATATTCACAGGAAATAATCATTTGACACGTTTGTGTTAATCAGCTGTTCTCGTCTCTTAGTGTACTTTTTACTCCATTACATTTGTCTGACAGCTTCAGTTACTTTACAGCATTTAAAGTCTTTTCATTCGGTCACCTACAAGTTATAAAATTCATTTTTAAGACTCTCTCATTAGTTTTTAAATCGCTCGCACCGACCTGTCTCTCAGACTTGTTACAGAGATACGTAGTGTGGTACGTTTAACTCCTGATCTTTGTTTCTTTCACTTTTTATTCACGTTTTATTTTTGTAGTTTTTATGTTTTGCTGAACTGATTCTTAATTTTTATGTAATTGTTCTTCTTTTTTTGTTTTTCTTCCTATTGGTTTTTATTTATTATAACAGTTTATAACTGTGTATGATCTATTTAGTTCTATTCTATTCATTGTTTGTCTGTTTCTGTTTTTTATTTTCACTGTGAAGAACTTTGAGCTGCATGTCTGCATGAAATATGTTATATAAATGAATAAAGTTTGAATATATACAGTATATATATAATATGTCACTTAGTTTATTCACTGATAGAAAAAGAGAAAGTTGTTGGGAAACGCTGATTTGTTGACTAGAAATGAATGAACCAACTTTTCAGGAAGTATCAAACTTTAAATACATTCCTAAGATGATGAATCATGTGAAGAACTTCAGACATTATTCCTATAATTAATGTTTATCAGTGGATTTATGTTAGTCATAACTTAATTACTGTTTCCTCTTTATGTTTATGTTGGAGCTTCAATTCAGCAGCCGAGACGCATCACTAAACTATTCATAGATTCTCTGGTGTATTCTCGGTAACGCTAGACAAGAAATACAGTAAATATAGCGCAAAGGAAGTCCCTGTGTCATAATTTTAGGTTAAAAATAATTTTCTCATACTATTTTTAAATTTGAACTTTGAGTTCAAATTTAAAAATAGTCTCAAATATGAGACTATTAAAGACTCTTTAAGGTCATGACACACCTACACAGCATTAGTTCCCATGTGAATATTTCAAGATGTTTCTGTAGGAATAATAAAGATGATCCAGTCATGGAGGTTTGAGGTTTTTCACAACATGTTTTATTTTTTAGCACCATAAAAAGTCAGTTAAGGTTCTCCCGTGTGTTTTGCTCTCATTCTGTCTTTCCTTTAGGATGGAGCGTTGATGACGGTGTTGGTGTTGGAGATTTGAGAAAGGGTTGGAGAAAAGTGGGGCATTCACTTGGTGGCGGAGGTGAAGGTGAAGCATCCTCTCTGGTGGAACTGCATGTCCCTGATACGACGCATGGACTGGATCTGAGGCTGGTAGGCGCAGAAGTCGTTGTAGTGTCTGTAGTCACCGCACTCAAACAGGTACTGGTAGCCTCTGTATCCGGGGTACTGGTAACCCACCCAGCTGAGGGACACATGGAGAGTAGAGTTAATGCTGAGTCAGGATCACCTTAATGTTCCACATTTTAGTATTTCAATGTCACAGTGTCAAGATCATTGACTTTATTGTGTTTTTGTAGCTTCTAGTGGTCACTGAGGAGGTTCTAGGGGCTAAAGAAGTTATGGAGGTTCTTAAAGAGGTTCTAGAGGTCCAGGAGGTTCGGTAGTCAATGAGGGGTTTATAGTGGTCACTGAGGAGGTTCTAGGTTTTTTGTAAAGAAGTTATAGTCGTCAATGAGATGATTTCTAGAGGTCATTTCTGGGATTCATCCCTAAAGAGGTTCAAGTATTAGAAGTCCAAGAGATTTTGTGGTCACTGAGGAGGTTCTAGGGGTTCCTAAAGAAGTTATAGGGGACCCTAAAGAGGTTCTAGAGGTCCAGGAGATTTTTTTTGTCACTGACTAGGTTCTAGAGTTCTTTTAAGATGTTATTAGATATTATCATTGAGTAGTTTCTAGAGGTCATTAATGGGATTGTAGAAGTCCCTAAAGTATTCCTTCAGGTGGTCCTAGAAGTCCAGGAGATTTGGTGGTTACTGAGGGGGTTCTAGAGGTAATCGACGAGGCTCTGGGGTTCTTTTAAGATGTTATAGTCATCACTGAGTAGTTTCTCAAGGTTGTTTACGGGATTCTAGGGGTCCCTAAAGAGGTTCAAGTATTCTTTCGGGAGGTTCTAAAAGTCAGGGATGTTTAGTGGTCACTGAGCAGGATTTATGGGTCCTTAAAGAGGTTCTAGTGGCCAATGTGGAGGCCTCAGTCTTTTAGAAGGATCAAGTGGTATTTAAGAAGACTTTAGAGGTCATTGAGGAGGTTCCAAATGTTCTTTATGAGGTTCTAGAGGGTACTTAAAGAGTTTCAAGTATCCTTTTAGGAGGCTCCAAAAGTCTAGGAGGTTTAGTGGTCATTGAATAAGTTCTAGAGATCACTGGAGAGTTTCTAGGGGTCTTTAAAGAGGTTCTATTGGCCGATGATGGGTTATTTAGAAGGTTCTAGAGGTCCTTTAGGAGGTTCTAGAGGTCTTTAAAGAGCAGTCTGGCTAAAAAATACATCTTTGTGGACAAACAAAACAACACACAGTCAGCTTTAAGCCTTGTGATGATATGACAACCTACTTTCTATGAAAAACTACATTGTAGTGTAACTGTGGAGGCCTGTGGCTTCCTCTGAAGCCATGACCAAAACAATATTTGCAGTACAGAGCTTCCACTTGATCTATATGTGGAAACATGAGCAGACAGATTTGCTCCCAGGCTGTATAACATAATAATAACAAGTCTTATCTCATCGTCACGCAGCTTTAAAACAGAAGCCTTCATCTTCTACCGGACTCATTCATTTTAAAGCTTCACTTCAGTGTGTTTGTGTGTACTCACGCTCCTCCAGGCACCCTCACGCTGCCCACTCTGTCGCAGAAGCCATGCGCCCAGAGGGTGGGCACATCATCCTCCTGGATCTCCATCTTGTTGCCCTTGAAGTCAGAGAGCTCATACAGGCAGATCTTGTGCTCCATGCTGTCCTGTAAGGAGGAAATGAGGCATTGAGAGTTATGTTACATGTAAAAGAGCTCTACACCTGTTTGTAAGTCAGTTTTGTAATCATGCTCAGGCTCTGAGGAAGGAAACAAACGCACCATGCGGATGGGCCTGAAGGACATGAGGCAGTCGCTGCGGTAGGAGTTGCTCCAGGTATCCCAGCGAGGATACTCTCCCTTCTCCAGGATGAACATCTCCCCACGGAAGTTAGTCTGCTCATAGGCAACAAAGCTGGAGGAGAAGGGGGTCCGCCGGGCACAGAGGGGGCACAAGAGGGGAGAGAACGGGGAGAGAGACAAATTAGAGGAAAGATGACGGACGTGAACGGAGATAGATACGTATGGATAGTTCGTCTGACTGTAGCTGATTAAATTAGGTTTGTGTGTCCACTTACGGGCCGCACTCCACAATGATACTACGCACTCTATCCATGCCACGGTCACACACGTTCATACACTCATTCTGGACCTCGATCATCCTGCCCTGGAAGTTCTCCTGGTCGAACATCATCATCTGCAACGAGGAGATGTCGCATGTTACACCAGTGGGCGGCAGAGTTTTCTTGCTCAGAGTCAAAATACCAACCAAAAGACTGCTACATGTGCTACATTATACTCCTAAACCAAGTGGTATTACTACTGTTTCCTGTTAAATCTACTTGATTACTTCCGAGCGATAACCTGCATGAAAAAACGCCTTTAAAGGGCGTGAATATTATTTGATTTAATCTAAATATCCTGAGCAAATAAAACCCAAACTGTCTATATTTGAGCTAACTATGCTAAGCTAATATGTTTTCTTTTTAATTTGGGTGAACTGTCCCTTTAAATCAAACTACTTTCTGCAGATAAGTGTAAACGCCGCGGTGACTCACTCTGTAGGATCCCATGCCGGGCTCTCCGGTCTTGGTGGCCTTGCTGGAGGCGGCGGGGGCTGGGGTTCCCTTGTCCTTGGCATCGGTGCCCTGGCTGGAGGCGGACTTGGTAGTCTGAGACATGGTGAGGGGCTTCAGGAGAGTCTGGGTGAGAGAAAAGGGGGGAGGTGGAGAAGTGATGAGGTGTTAACACAGTCGGTTTTTTTGTTTTTTGGGGGGAGGGGTTGGGCTAAAACTTAATTTATGTGGGAGGCTCATTTGGGCCCTGGACGTCTGTTTGGGTCTTTCCCCAGGCTGAGGGTGTTTTTCCTGGGTGTGCTTGGGCCCTGGCTCGCTCTGAATGTGTGATGGATGTGTCTGTGGTGTCCTTACCTGCGTTAGTATAGCTTGCTGTGCCGTGTGAGGGAGGCTGGCTCGTGCTGGTCCCCTCAGCGCTCGACCCAAGCTTTTATACTCTGGCAAAGGCCAAACGTAGAGGCTCACGGCACAATAGAAAGCCTCTCGTCATCACAGTTGGCCCGTGCCAAAGCCACCGGGTCATCGCTTAGACTAGAAACGCCGCCGGCCCCTCTGGCCATGCCCGTAAGCATTTTACTGTCAAAGGAAAGCACTGACCAACACATTTTTTCTCATGTGTTGGGGTGGCAGGGCTGTAAGCTATAGTTGCATGTAGAGAGGAGGAATGCAAAGGTCCAGAGGGCACAAAGAGTTAATCCCTTCTCTCTATCACCTTCAACATGTTCTCTGGAAACAGAGTTTTAAATCTACATCTGTCTTGATCTGACTCTTTATTTCACAGTTTAACTGATTATTTCTATGAGTTTTAGGACAAACTATCTAACTAACCTTTCAATAATCATATCAGTCTCATGTCTTACATATACAACATAGCATAAAAACTTGAGACAAGCTCAGCCAGGCTCTGTTCGAAGATGAAGAAATACACTTAGCGCTACCTCTGAACGCCTGATCACACCTGAAAACAGCAGAAATACATCTACACGTAAGACATCTGTGGTGCTAGAGGGTAGTCAGTTACAATATCTGTGTGAGCCTCTAATTTGCTGTTCATTCCCTCCTGATATTTTATTCTCAGCAGTTTGTTTTGAGTCAACTGCGCACATTTTCAAAGTTTACTAAAGTTTAACTGGATGCATGAGGAAGTAAATCCACTGGTTGCTACGACAACGCTTCACAATTAACTTTACAATCTTGACGAGCGACTGTTTATCCACCCATCCAACGCGTCTGTGCAGGAAGTCACTGCACCCGGCTACTCTTTGTCCAGAAACACATATTTACCCCCCTGCCTCTAGCCTTTATGCTAAGCTAGGCTAATTGCCTCTATATTTCTCACAGTGTTAAACGTTTCTTTTTAAAGGACCAGGATGTAGATTTTAGCGGCATCTAACAGCACGAATGAATGTCATGAGACATTAAATGCTGAATTGTAGTAGCCAAAAACACAACTCAGTAATGTCACTTATACTGCAATGCTAACGTAAGATAACGTTAGCCACTATAAGCTAATGGTCATACCAGACCAAGTTTATTAAAGTTTAACTGGTTGCTACAACAACACTGGAATGAAGTGTTGCCAAGACTCCAGGAAGTCACTGCACCCGGCTGCTCTTCGTCCAGAAACACATATTTACCTCCCTGCTTCTAGCCTTTATGCTAAGCTAGGCTAATTCCATCTCAACACACTGACATGGGATCGGTATCTTTTCCTTTAACTCTCAGAAAGGAAGTAAATAAAAGTGTTTCTCACAATGTTGAACTTTTTCTTTTAAAGGACCAGTGTGTAGATTTTAGTAGCATCTAGCGGTTCGGTTGAGTTTTGAACGACAGTGGCCGCAAAACACGCAAAAAGCAGCGGCTGTCATCAATCACAGTTGTGTAGTAATGTTAAATGCAAAAGTCCAGTCCAAAAACATGACTGTCAGTAAAGTCACTTATACATTAATATCTATCTAAAGTCTGCTAATGTAAGCTAACGTTAGCCACTATAAGCTAATGGTCATACCAGACCAAGTTTATTAAAGTTTAACTGGTTGCTACAACAACACTGGAATTGTGAAATTGTGGTGACGAATTAACTCGTACATATCTCAATTATTTAATTTGTACACAGACCGAAATGCAAAAAAACCCCAACAACTTTGAACTTTTTCTTTTAAAGGACCAGTGTGTAGGACTTTTGAGTTTTGAACAACAGTGGCCGCAAAACACGCAAAAAGCAGCGACTGTAGCCGCGAATGACAGTTATGTGGTGATGTTAAATGCTGAATTGTTGCAGCACAAGTCCAGTCTACAAACATGACTCAGTAATGTCGTTATATCTATCTAAAGTTTGCTAACGTAAGCTAACGTTAGCCACCATAAGCTAATGGTTGTACCAGACCAAATAAGAGTGAGTGCATTGAATTTATGGACTTTACATTTATAATTTCAACACTTGTATAATCTCCCTTTATCTATATATATCGATGTTTGTGTTTTGAATTTATAAAGACAATTTCACAGCAGCTTTGTCAATGAGGATCCGTCTGCGTCGGCGTTTAGAGGTGAAATAAAGGTTGTTGTTGTTGATGATAATTCTTGGATTACAGCCGGATTAAATCTGGATTATATCACTTCAACTGTGATTATTTCCACCATGGAAGCCGGATTAAATTGTGTTTGATATGTGCAGATTAGGTGTGAACTAATCCCGTAATCTGCGTGATTCCTGTCTTTGGCTGGGCATCAAACCTCGGTACTTTTTTTTTTTTTGGTGGAGTCTGAAAACTACTGCTCCGGATGGACGGGAGAGTCAGGATAGATTTGTAATCTGGTTCATTTATTCACTTCAAGGTGGGTCAGATTAAATAGTTCCAACATCAAAAGTTTATTTAAGGAAAGTTCTCGTTCTTCTTCTTCTTTTGTTGAAGAAGGCTGAAGATATTCATTTCCTCTCAGCTCATCACTTCCTACTGAAGATATAAATCTTTAAAAACATCCCACAAACATCATTTTCAGTCATTTCCTAACAAACAAACAAACAGGAGGAAATAGTGCATTTGTCGGGGACTATTTTCAGCGGTGGGTGAATCCATATTTGGTGCTCTAGTCTGTATTTGTGGCAGCAGGACGGCGTGTAAATAAACTACAGTGTGTTCGGGTTCATGGTGACGAATGTGTGGCTCATTGGACTGGATGGTCACAGAGGAAGAAGATTTATCAGACTTGTTTGTAGATATTTGCTGATGTTTGTTTAAAATCATGAAGTGAAGTATTTAAGTTCACGAAGCTAAAAATATGTGTCTCTGGCTGCCGCCATGTTGGCAGCACTTCCTCTTCCTCCTCCCGGCTACTCTAAAGATCGTCCACACTCTTAATCCTGCATAACTTTAAGCCTTAATATAATCTGAACAGGTGAGTTGTATATAAATTCACCCTCAGTACAGTTGTCATGAACGGGGAAATTAGCTACAGAGACCAAAACTGTTTTTTGTACCAGGCTGTAAACATGTTTATTTCTGCTGTGAAGTTGGACATTTTAACATGGGGACTTATGGAGACTGACTCACTTCTGGAGCCAGCCTCAAGTGGACAAGAAGAGGAACTGCAGTTTTTGGCTTCTCTTCACAGGCATGGAGGTTGATGCTTGATCCAAACTCCGGTGTTAGGATTAATATTTCACTGCACACATTCGAGAGGAAGTCACAGAATCTGCTGTTGCACTCCAAACCAGAGACAAACTATTGATTTCACTGACCTCCTGCTTATTTAAGCATCCTGTCAGACAGCTAACTGATTAGAGCTCAGGTTTGATCTCCACTCTCTGGTGGTAACACACTCAGATCAGACGAACTTGAAGTGACACGTTACACCTAAAAAGATCTGAAATACTGTTAGACTGTTTGAATTATTTTGTGCTCACAGGAAATAAAGCTGTTGTTTAGAAAGTCGTGCTTCCCATACAGCGCCTCTGCCCTCTTGTTTACAAGGGGTTGATTATGTAAGAGCACACACACACACACACACACACACGAGTAGAAGATAACATTTATTCAACATAACCTCTCGGTTAAACATGTTTAAACACTGACAACTTCTGTCCGTTTAAAAGTCAGAGAGGACGATTAAGAGTGACTTTAATTCTGGAAACTGAGTGCAGCGACACAAATACATGCTGGAAGTTCAGATTTAATCATGTAATCTTATCTTGGAAACATTTTCTGATATGCTAAAGGTCAGCTATACTCTGTTATACAGCATGGAGCCATCAGAAGGAGTCTGGACGAATAACTTCCCGTGTACTGTTTCATAAACACGAGATATCTGCACAGAAAATCACGTCTCCTTAAATAAACATTACCGACACATGCGAGGAGAGCCGTGCACTACGAGTGTCAGACATGATATGAATACACCTGAGCAGGTGAGACAGGAGCTGAAGTGACGAGTTCATCCATCAGTTAGTTCAATGTTTCTCAAACTTTTTACACTGTTAAAATACAGTCGACCCTGTTCAGCTCACACAGAAGGCGGGTCTGTTCTACACTGTAAAAAAAAGTCTTTACATTGTAAAACATGACAGTAAAAGGCTGTAAAATATGCCATGAAGTATGACTGTGTTAACAGTCATACTTCAAAGCCTTTCTTGATACGCCCTTTAAGGGAATGTATACAGAATAAAGTAAGATTTAGTAGTAGTACTTAATTATACAGTAAAATACTGTAATATTTTTTTACTTTTACTGTCATGGTTTGGCAGTTTTTCACCATAAAATCTACAGTCATTTTAAAATATGCAAAAAAAACACCAACCTTAAACATGAAATCAGCAGTACTAACATCATTTTACTGTAATATTAGAAGAAGTTATGTATTTATTACGGTAAAATTCTGGCAACCACAGCTGACAGTTTTTTTTACTGTAAAAACTTTTTTTTTTCAAAGTCAGATTTTATGGAAAAACCTTTATTTATACAACATTTTAAGGGAGTTTATACAGAATAAAGTCATATTTTATATTAGAGACGGTTAATTATACAGTAAAACACTGTAATATGTAATGCCATATTTTACGGTTTTTCATCGTAAAATCTGCAGACATTTTAAAATATGTAATATTAGAAAAGGTTAAACCGTATTTATTACGGTAAAATTCAGTAAAAACAACAGCACTTCTCTAACCTGCATGAAAATGACAACGTATCAGTCTGATGTTGAAACAAAATTAAAAACGTATTTTTTTATTTTAGTGTAGTATTTTGATAGTATTATATGTTATTAAATGAATTTATTTCAGGTTTGAGAACCAGTGAGTTAGTTTCTTTGACGACTGGATGCTTTTCTTTGTCGTTGATGACAGTAAACTGAAAATAAAAGTAATCTGGATACTTCACATTGAACTATTTTCAAAGAAAATGACCCTCGGATCTATCGATAAGCTTCCAGCTGTATCTCCTCCCTCACGTCTTTGGCCCTCAGTGTTTTCTCACTCCATCTTCTCTCTAATATTTCTGTCTCCATGTCCACTGCTCGGGGTGATAATGTGGTGTCTGCACTTCTGCACCTTCCACAGATTAACCACGCTTTTGTCGGGTGGAGGTTGTGACAAAGCGAAGCCCCTCCCCTCCTGCTGACCCGGGGCTTTCAGCATGGCCCCTTGCCAGGGGAGGCTTTAAAAGGGTGGGGGCGCGTGCCTCCTCTCACTCCCACGGCAGGACAACCCAAGGGCATCAAAGCAAGGTGAGTCCCTGTCCCCTCACCCAGCACGGCACAGCCAGGGTTGGGGCAACACAGCCAGGGTATCAGCCGGTCCTTTCCCTCCCCTCTCTCTCTTTTACATCCACACTCACAAAAATCCCCCAAACACCCGGGCTCCAGGGCCCAAAGGCCGTCACTCGCACCAAGTGGGTGGGATAAACATCGGCGACGGTGGTGGTGGAAAATCTCAGCAGGGAGGAAATGGGCAGAAAATAAGATAAAGAGATAGAAAGGGTGGGAGAGAGAAGTGGAGATGAAGCCTCTGGCCTCTTTCACCCTCTTCATTTTTGTCTATAAATAGCTGCTGGTGCTTCCAGTCGGGGGAATTATTCATTCGGGCTGATTTTAGTATCATCCAGGCCTGAAACACACACAGTGTGTCGGGGAGAGTCCAGGCTGCACAGAAAAACCCTGAAGTTTGGTTCTGATGATTAGAGGCTCACCTGTTGAGCTGTTTTGGATTTAAGTCCCAAAGTTTGATGTCTAACTTTAATTGAATCGACTGCACGTTCAGCTCTGCGTGCACAAACTTTTAGCCGTCCTCTTGTCGTTGTAATCTCTCCTGAATGTCTCTTTTTTCAATATTTCCCTAACAGACAAGATGACTCACCACTGCACCAAGTTCTCCGGCCACTGGAAGGTGAGTCTCTCAGATTCATTACCTCACTGGAGGACCTTTCAACTTTTCGCCATTTGTCACTGACATGACTTGCATTTAACAATCACAACTACATCCCAGTTCTTTAGCGTTCACATGTGGTGACGTATTCGTGTTTTTCGTGTCTCCCATCAGATCATCGTCTGGGACGAGGAGTGCTTCCAGGGCCGTCGCCATGAGTTCACCTCCGAGTGCTGCAACGTGATGGAGTTCGGCTTCGAGACCGTTCGCTCCCTGAGGGTGGAGAGCGGAGCGTGAGTGAACGGACGCGCAGAAATGATCAGATCAAAATATGATGTATGATGTGATGAGATATTAACAGTGTTGTTCTTCTCTTCTCTTAGCTGGGTCGGCTACGAGCACGCCTCCTACCAGGGACAGCAGTTTGTCCTGGAGAGGGGAGAGTACCCCCAGTGCGATGCTTTCGGAGGCAGCAACGCCTACCACATCGAGAGGATGACCTCCTTCAGACCTATCGCCTGTGCTGTGAGTTTCACACCTCCTCCACTCTGTCAGACACTTTGTGTAGATTTATTCCTGACTCCTGAGCTCCGTTTGTTCTCCCTACAGAACCACAGAGAGTGTCGTATGACCATCTACGAGCGCGAGAACTTCATGGGCCGCAAGGGCGAGATCGGTGATGACTACCCCTCCCTGCAGGCCATGGGCTGGTGCAACAACGAAGTTGGCTCTTTCAGGGTCCAGTCTGGAGCGTGAGTGCACCACGTTTTTTCTTTTTCCTGCTCACCTCCCTTCAGCGGTTCAAAAATAATCCTGGTCCGACTTTCACAACAACAATCTGTTGCAACGTTTCATCAACACTTCCTTCTCTCTCTCCCCTCTCTGTGTGATTTCTCAACAGATTTGTGTGCTACCAGTACCCTGGTTATCGTGGATACCAGTATATCATGGAGTGTGATCGTCACTGCGGGGAGTTCAAACACTTCAGGGAGTTCGGATCCCACTGCCAGACCCCTCAGATCCAGTCCATCCGCCGTATTCAGCAGTAACAACCTACCCAGGAACCCTTTCTCCCATGTGACCCTTAACCTTTGACCCCCCTCCTCCCCGGCTTTCTGCTGAATAAACTGTCTTTCTTAAACCTTACTGACTTCCAACAATGTATCTGCTTTTCTAAGAGAAGACAAGGTTACACATTCCACACTTTATTTTACAATCTGAACGCTTCACGTGATGATGATGGTGTAAAAAGAGGCGAGCTGGTGTCAGTGTTTTGGAAATAAAGGTTGAGATGGAAAAAAAAACACAAGTTGTAATGGAGTTTATAGTTTATTACACAGCAGTGAAGCTAAATCTGACAACTTAGGAGCTGAAACGATGAGTCGATTCATCGATTAGTCACTTTTATTTTGCTGAGTAGTCCTCACATTTAAGAAGTCAGAGCATATTTAACCTTAATGTGCTTAAAAAAGCTTTTTCTGCATGTTCAAGGTATGTGAAGCTAATTCTAACACATATAATACACTTTATTTCTATAGTGCATTTCAAAACAGAGTTACAAAGTGCTTTACAATAAAGCAAACCTCAATAATGATAAGTTAAAAGCAATAAATCAATAAAACTTTAAGTGACCTGGAGGCAGCATGTACATGGAGAACAGGACTGGACCTAGACTCTTTCTACATAGATCAGGTCTAGACTGTACTCTTTATAATATTATTTACAGAGACCAAAGAATTCCCACCATGAGCAAACACTGAGCGACAGTGGTGAGGAAGAACATCGAGAATATTTAGATAATTTAGATTTTTGTGCTTAAAAACTGACCAAAATTATCAAAAAAGTTGCAGCTAAATGTATTAAATTTTCTGCATATTTGCAAATGAACACATTTAAGAGCTGAAACAACGTACTCCTTATGATATTATTTACAGAGACTGATATGATAAATGAATTTCCCCAGTGTGGGATGATTAAAGTCTATCTTGGAGGAAAAGCTTCCTTTAGGAGGCAGAAATCTGTAAAGAGCAAATTTAACTTTTTTGTGCTGAAGTACAGATTAAAATGACTCTAAATACTGTCATGTTTTTTTCTGTATGCGTAAGCTACGTGAAGCTAATTCTAACAAGTTAACACATTTAAAAGTTGAAATAATGAGTCAATTATAACAAGTCTAGACCGTAGTCCTTATAATATTAACACTTGGTTGCAAGGAAAAACAGAGAGAATATTTAGATAATTTAGATTTTTGTGCTCAAAAACTGACCAAATGTATCAAAAAAGTTGCAGCTTAATGAATTAAATCAGTAAAACATGTTGATACTTGTTCCAGCACTGGTCTGTCATGCTTTTTCCTGCATGTTCACAGTATTAAACATCTCTTTCCTGCATGGCATCTCAAGTGTTTAACTCACTAATCTATCGCAGTGTATTTATTAGGAGCATTACCATTACTGGCCAGGAAACGGCACTGCGTTTCCATGAAGAAAACATAAAAACAACAACACATCCAGCTCTGTGTGTGTGTGTCTCTCTCTCTCTGTGTCTCTGTGTGTGTGTGTGTGTGTCTGCATATAGAAATAAACCACTGACTGTGTGTTGTAACGTGACATGATCAGAGGCTGCAGCAGCTGCTGCTTCGTGACCATCCAGGAAAAAACAGCTTATTTAACGCATCATGAGAGGCACAAATGAACATGTTAAATGTGCTGCAGCTTATTCAAACAGGGCCTACATGTGTCGCTCTTCATTTTCCCTGCACACACACACACACACACACACACACACACACACACACACTGGTTATTTCCCAGTAAGATAAAGTGTAAAAATAAAAGGGGAAATGTGTGATTGTGCAACTGTGGTGATAATATGTTTACATGCAGCTCAGCATGTTTTTATTTCTGGTTCAAATTAAACAAAAATAGATGAATCTCTCCCAATAGAGCAGGGTTCATGTGGTCCACCTCCAGCCTGCAGTGACCCGCTCCGTGTTTTACGAGCCTCTCCCCGCCGCAGTGGGAGGAAGTTGAACCACAAAGCGAGTAGTGCCACTGTGCGAGCAAATATATATATTTATATATATATTTATACAGAAAAATATATCGAAGAGGGACTTCAGTTGAATCATGTGCCATATTGGAGCCGAGAAACGAGCAGCTTGATCCGAAGGAGCGGCACACTCTGCGGGCGGAAGGCAGCGGACGGACCCGCGTAGCTACTTTAGCCCTCTAGCCGACTGTGAGCACCAGCAGCACGGACAGACTCGGCAGGCAGGAGTCGCTCGGAGCAGCAGCAGCAGCAGCGACGACGACGAGACGACGGAGAGCCCGCCAGCAACACCACCACCACCAGCAGCACCGTGTACCCAAGGGGTGGTCACAATTGTTGTCAACCACCACCCTCCACCTCCTGCTCCACCACTACTTCTCCGCTGTCTTATCAGTTAACCACGGCGAAGAGAGGAGGGAGAAGTTATCGGTTAACAAGCGAACTACCGCCGGCCAGCAGCTCTCCCAGCGCTCCCTCCCCCTCCTCCACCACCACCACCACCACCAGCTTCAGCGTCACCGTCAGCCCCACAGTCGGTAGCTCTGTGCTGGGTCTCCAAGCGAGCGAGGAGGGTACCCCCCCACCACCACACATCCACCATCCACCCCCTTAAACGCTGCTTGCTCGCCTCCTCGGGCTCGGGGTAACTCAAACAAGCAGCTATGGATTATTTGAGGCGGTTTTCTGGTTGTTTCTGACGCCGTTTGGACTCTCGTACACCCGCTTTTTTTATGTTATTTTCGGACACTGCTGCTACAAGAAGACTTCCCCCCTCCACCACCGAGAGGAGTAGCCAGTTCACCCGCAGCCGTTAGCCTAACGTTATTAAGTAAATCCCGGTTTGAAATCGAGCCAGCGTTACTGTTAGTCCGCCAGCTAGTGACTCTGCTTAGTGCTGGCAACGAGGGGCATTTTTCACGGTGTATTTAGTTAAAATACTCCAAAAAACTCGATGTATAAATTGATTAATCACTCGATACCTTACTCGATAGTTAGCCTGGTGGCTAGCAGGGTTAGCTCGCTAGCTAGCGTGGTGGCTAACTAACTAGCAGCGGACGGAACCCGAATATCGACACTGGCCGGCGGGCTTTAAGGCTGTAATTAACCCGCCTTAATTGGATTGGACTCGGGTTTTTTTTTTGGTGCTAAAAAGCCTCTTAAAGGTTTAATCACGTCTTTTTTTCGGGACATTTGTGTGTCTTGTGTGTGATTGATGAGCCGTTAGGGAACATTTCAGCCCCTGAACGTTACACAGGAAGGAAGGAGGGCAGTGAAGGCAACATAAACACAACACAGCGGCGTGTAGGTTTTTTAGCTGCTTTTAAATGGAGCTTTGTTTGGTTTTATTCGTGCCAACACTCATCTGAGATATATATTTTTTTGATTGCACATTGAAGGACGAAGCTGCAGCAGCCTGATGATCCACATTTCAACCTGTCACCACCTCGATTTCCTCATTTTTTTCACGTGTTTCGTGACTGTCAGCTCAGATTAGATTGACATTTCTTTGCAGCACTGGAGACAAGAGGACCAGGAAAGTGTCCCCCCAGCACCAGAGAGACCTGCGAGGATCTGACAGCATCCTGGTGCATCTCTGTCACATCACCATAGAGGCCTCAGCAGCGTTATTTCGCCTCCAAACACGCCCTGCGTTTGTTTTTTTATTTATTATTATATTTCTTTGCACTAAATTGGATTACAAGGACGCTGATCCGCCGTGCTCTCCTCCAGTCACCTGCCACCCCGATGTCTTCCCTCCTCTCTGCCACCATGATGGTGCTTTGAAGGCGAGGTGAAGCGCAGACTGCAAGCCGGAGACAACGCCACCGTCGTCCCCCCTCTCTCTCTCTCTCTCTCAGCTGCTTTTTACCCCGCTGTCACGCCACCTTTTTCGGGGAAGGGGGGTGCGCGCTTGGATGTTGTTGGGTCGTATCTGCCGGTGCCGGTGCTGGTGTTGGTGCCCCCACCCTTACCCCGTCAAACAGAACCCATCCCACCCAGCCCCCGTTTAGTTTGATTGATTTATTATTTTATTTTATTTTTTAAAGTCGTCCCAGGGTCGAAAGATGGCGGACCTCGAAGCAGTGCTCGCCGATGTCAGTTATTTGATGGCGATGGAGAAGAGCAAGTCTACTCCAGCGGCCAGGGCGAGTAAGAAAATCATCCTGCCCGAGCCCAGGTAATAAACACACACACACTTGCACACACACACTCTTGCACACACACACTCTTGCACAGAGCTTTAATGTTGTGCTGCTTGTTTGTCTGTCAGATGGATGAATCTTTGTGTGCATGCTCTGCAGCCTTATAGGGAGATGGAGGCGTGCTTCCCCTCTCTCTCTCTCTCTCTCTCTCTCTCTCTCTCTCTCTCTCTCTCTCTCAAACCTGTGACTGTACTGTAGATGCAAAGTGAAACATGACTGTCACACACACACACACACACACACACACACACCGTGCAGTGACTCTCCAAACATTTGCATACTATTTTAACACAACTCACCAACAGGTTAAGCAAATCTCGTGTAGCTTCCTGAAGGTTTGGGCGCAGGACATTTGTCTCAACACTGACAGTCACATCATGGATGTGTTGTGTGTAGCATGTGTCAGACGTGTACTGGAGGTGGAGGATGCTGCTGCTGCTGCTGCTGCTGCTCTTGCTCTTGCTGTGGTGTTGTGGTGTTAAACGCAGCGTGAGCCCTTTTGATGCAGTTCAGTATCTGCAGCTCCTGCTTGATCTGAAACCCCCCCACCACCCCACTCCTCTTTTTGCTCATCAACCCAGCGTGAGCGGGCCCATCAGACGAGACTACACCTCCGATCTGATTGAAATAAAACACCACCCGAGCCTCCCCTCACCCCCCCCCAACATCTACTACATAATTGCACATCCTTTTGTCCCTGCGACGCAGCTCTCTCTCTCTCTTCAGACCTGTTTCTTCTCTTTTTGTTGGCGTGGAGCGTGAAACTCGACCTGAAGAGGATGTGGTTTGAAATTTGGTTATCGAGAGAGAGTCGCTTTCCATACGAGGGTTCTTTGTGTAAATTTGACGGTGCGTTTTGGGTTTTTAGTCAAATGATAACCTCACCGTGTGTGTGTGTGTGTGTGTGTGTGTGTGTGTGTGTGTGTGTGTGTGTGTGTGTGTGTGTGTGTGTAGAGCTGATCTTAGCCGGCAGTTGGCACCACTGTCAGATTTCATCAGCGCTCGCCGTGTCTACGGTGAAACACCTCGGACCTCAACGTTTAATTCGTCACGTTATCGACACCGAGAGCTAGCCGTGATCCAGATGTGCTAATGAACGTGAAGCCTGTTGATTTCCAGCTGAAACGACTTAATTAGAGGAAATATTCTATCAAATGTAATTAAATGTGCCGGCCTACGTCGCCTGGCCTTCATACATCAGAGGTTATGAGATCTCGTTTATCTGGGTGGGTTTGCTAAATGTGGGTTTGATGCTTTCAGACAGTTGCTGGTTTCGTTTCACGTCACCGTGGTATTAAAATGAACTCGCAGACTGCCAACTTCACAGAGAGAGCAACGTTTCATTTGTGTCGAGTCGCGTTGGTGTCGCGTCGACGTGGCATCCCCCCTCGTGTTCAGGGCGAGCGGAAGACGACACAGGAAGTGAAGCCAAAAAAACCCTGCAGTTCCTCTTGTCGTCCACTTGAGGCTGGCTCCAGAAGTGAGTCAGTCTCCATAAGTCCCCATGTTCAAATGTGCAACTTCACAGCAGAAATAAACATGTTTACAGCCTGGTACAAAAAACAGTTTTGGTCTCTGTAGCTAATTTCCCCGTTCATGACAACTGTACTGAGGGTGAATTTATATACAACTCACCTGTTCAGATTATATTAAGGCTTAAAGTTATACAGGATTAAGAGCGTGGACGCTTTGATTGACAGGTGGGTGCTGTTACAGGTGGCTTATTTGAGCAACCAGGTGTCATTCAGCCCGCCTCAGGTCCGCTGATGACGAGGCAGGGTGTTAAATTAACAAAATAAAACGGACTTGGCCAATCACGATAGAATATTTGAACTTTCTGTCGTCCTCCGTGAAGAAATCTATAATCAGATTTTATGTAGCTGCCTCACAAGAGGAGAAGCCACGTGTGTTGTTATAATAATGACATGATATTTGACAAATTGACTTTCAAAGTGACTTTTTGGGGTCAAACAAATTTGCTCTGAACGAGGACTAGCATCGCCGCCGAGGGTCATTTAGATTGTTGAAGGAACAAACAGCTGAAAACCTGTTTGCAACCCTGCAGGCTCCAGAGTTTGCTCTGAGAATCTCCCTCAAGCTGCCCAGACAGAAGCAAACCGCTAACTGTGCTAACTGTGCTAACTGTGCTAACGACAAACCAAAGTTTTATATATATAGTCCAGAAAAGTTTGTGTGGACGTCTTATCGCTGGTGAGGATGTGTCAGGGTTGAACTGTCGTGAGTACAAGCTCAGCACGCTGCTGGAGTTGATTTGCATGTGAAGCGTGACGGCCAAGACTCACGCCGCTCGGCCGGTCGTGTTTGTTTTGGTGACTTCGTGTCTTTAAAAACTGCAGTGAGGCTCGCCGTTCGTTTGTTGAGTCAGTTAATATCTCGGATTTCGTGCCAAGTTTACCGAGTGTAATGTCACACGAGATGATGGATTGATGAGCCAAGTCACAGGTTGTATAAACACTTTGCCCTGAAGGAGAGAAGACGTTTGTTTAATTAAAGTTTAAAGTCGTTAATGCAGCGAGACAGAAACCGGTTGGACATCTTAACATGGAGACTTATGGAGACTGACTCACTTCTGGAGCCAGCCTCAAGTGGACGTTACCTTTAGCAAAACAAAAGCTGAAGAAGACGCAGATTTATTGATCTCCATCCTTGATTAATTTGGATCAGAACACGTCAGGTGTTGAATTAATCTGCAGACGCTCCGGTTCAAGTCGAGACCAAATGTTTCTGTTTTTGAGAGCAGCATGTGATCCACGACAGACTGTAAGACTTGTTTTTAGCCGAGCATCAGCGGCGGCTCCTACGAGTTTGTAAAGAGGAGTGAGGGGTCATCAGTCGGGTCAAAATAAAACTTTAAAATCACTTCATTTCGATGATCAACTATCGAACGTGAGCACGTCCTGACGCTGCTGAGCATGAATCGTTATCCGAGTGACGGCTAACGGCGGCAGAGCTAACGAGTGAAGGTTTACTAACGGAGCTGACTTAAGACACTGTGCAACACGTGTGTGTGTGTGTGTGTGTGTGTGTGTGTGTGTGTGTGTTCATGAAGGAACAACAGTGCGGCTCACTGATGTGTTTTTAATAGTTTGTGGACAGCAGTGGAGCTCAGTGACACAGAAGAAGAACCAACAGGTCACTTGTCGGCGCTAAGTTTAGGCCGGATCATCTCGTTTGACGCTAGGGCACCATAATTGAGTTCACCGCTCCTCGTTAGACGCTCAGTGGAGAATCCGGGCTGCTAATCCGAGGATCGGCAACCATGTGGCACCGAGGTGCCGACGGTAACCCCGCGGCCGCTCGACTGATTATCACGTTATCAGTGAGATCACCTGCTGCAGTTCATGAGTCTGTGTGACGAGACACGAGCTTCATTGTGTGATTTCATGTTAGATATGAGCTTCATTATTTATCGCAGGCGCTGCACAGATAAAAGCCTCAGCTAATGGACGTGTAAAAGCAGTGATTTGAACATTTGGTTAGGTCATCTTCATCCCAATAACGTGTCCGATGGACACGGATGAGGCGGTCGTGTCGTTTTCACGCTTCAAGCGGCTTCAGAGGAGCGACTTTAATTTGGAGCAGATTGTAAATGACGTCTGACGAGCGGCTCTCTGAAAATAGCAGATAACTCGATAAAGGGCGACGTGTTGAAAACTTTTTTGTGCATGCTCGGTCTTAGCGGCAGCGGCAGCAGCAGCAGCAGTTGTGCATGTGTGAAGCTCTCCGCCTGCATGCTTGTAGCAGTTAAATGTGGCACTTTGGAGATCGCGTGGTGCTGCCACATTCTCTGCAGGCCGAGGCTGTGTCCTCTGGCAGCGAGGTGAGACTTTGACAGCAACACTGGAGGCAGTCGAGATGAGAGAGAGGCGTTCGGTGGGTGGAGGAGGGAGGGCGTTCTAGAGAGATCCATAGAAGAGACGAGACATGACGGAGTTATCCGGGAGGTGGAGATGGAAGTGATAAACGGAGACTGTGAGTAGTTTCAGTGTCAGCTGGACGGAGATCGAGCCAGAGCGCCTCATTGTCTTTAAAACACGACATGTCCTGTTAGCACAGACTCCCAAATCAAGAGGAAGACCAATGCTCTGAGCAGGTTTCTCATTTTTACATCTGTAAGCTGGTAACTGTCGGCTGTCGGGTGGTGTGTTAGACAGAGAGACACCCCTCTGTGTTGTGTTGGGTTATATATGAAGTGTGTCAGACCAAAACATGGACGCTAGGGCCCCAAACCAGTTATCTTACCTCGTAAAACTCACTTCAAACACGACAGAAACAAAATGAAACTCACCAAACATGTCTTTCCAACAAACTCCAACGCTGCTTTGGTCGAAATAAACCCACCACAATGGCAGCAACGCAAGTACGTCGACACTAACTTCACCACGAAGTGAACAACAACAAAATAAAAGTCACAAAAACTGTCTTTATTAGTCTTACTAGTCTTTAGTAGTCTTTCCAGCTCTTGTTCGGTGGAAATAAATCATTAATTCGTCGAGTTAATCGCTTGAGGAGCGATGTCCTGTCAGCTGACGCGTCAGCTAATGCTCGCTCATAATGAACAACAGCCCGACTTACACTTTGGACGTTACATCACCATGACAACGCCTTAGTCAGGATTTCTGCAGACTACGCCAGCTAACGTGAGCTGCTGTAACGTTAGCTAACGGAGAGCTGTCAGTTCAAATGTGTTCAGCCCACAGACTGTCTAAAACCTGGACGCAGTCTCCGTGACGTCCCCACAGACTGTCTAAAACCTGGACGTAGTCTCCGTGACGTCCCCACAGACTGTCTAAAACCTGGACGTAGTCTCCGTGAGGTCCCCGCAGACTGTCTAAAACCTGGACGTAGTCTCCGTGACGTCCCCACAGACTGTCTAAAACCTGGACGTAGTTCCGTGAGGTCCCCGCAGACTGCTAAAACCTGGACGTAGTCTCCGTGAGGTCCCCGCAGACGTCTAAAACCGACGTAGTCTCCGTGAGGTCCCCACAGACTGTCTAAAACCTGGACGTAGTCTCCGTGAGGTCCCCACAGACTGTCTAAAACCTGGACGTAGTCTCCGTGAGGTCCCCACAGACTGTCTAAAACCTGGACGTAGTCTCCGTGAGGTCCCCACAGACTGTCTAAAACCTGGACGTAGCCAGCCTCAAGTGTACGCTTGAGGAATTGCAGTTTTGGGCGCTTGGTGCGGCCTGAATCCTCAGACTAGTCACCAAGTAAAACACTGTATCAGTCATAACTCCATATGAATCTGTTAGTGTAGACCCAGATGAAGTTAAAACGCTCTGCAGCACTCGTCGGGCTGTTCGTGTCCCCGTTTGGATGAAGCGCTGACTCATGATGGAGCACCGGTGGGCCTGTTTGACCTCTCCGAGACGATTCAGCCTCCAACACTCGAAGCAGCGCCGCACGTCCTCTTCACATAGACACAGTTCTCAGAGCAGTCGTCGAGGTTTCCGTCACCTCGCGGCCCATTTGAGTCCGATCTGTCTGTTTCTGTGGATTTGTCCTGTAGCATTCATTCCAGGCCGTCGCTGCACACGCTGTAGATTTCATTTTGAAGTTTGTGTCGTTCTGTAATTGCATAATCTGGCAGTTCAACCGGAGAATAAACGTGGACGGTGTTATCATCGTCACACAAGGTGCTAAATCCTGAACGTAACATCACTACTACTGCTGCTGCTGCTGCCGCCGTGTTCAGCCAGCAGTCTCAGCCTTCAGCTCTCATCGAGGAATCTGAAGTGAAGCCAAAACTTTTGTGTGGATTAACAGGAAATGACCGCTCGTCTGCAAATCACTCAGTTCGTCTTTGTTGCCATTCACGCCCGCTCAGTCCTGCAGCAGGAAAAACTGGTTTCAGAGTGTGACTGGTTCTCCAGGTACAGAGTAATTGCATGTCTGCAGGCTGATCTCCTTTCCTGCACGTGTTTGCATCCTCACGATGATTAACGGTAAAATAAACGTTATCAACACGCTTCAATTACGTGCCCACGGACGCAGCTATTGAAACGTCAGCGGCGTCCTGTCAATATGTTAAATATTTACACGTCTGCACACTTCCTGTAGTGTTGAACAGTCGCCGGCACGCTGTTGTCAGAGCGTCAGCTGCTTGACCTAAAAACAAAGAACCAGCAGAGAAAGTGTTAAAATCTGCACGTACTCTGACCTTTAAGTCAGACATGAGCGCTGCAGTGCACACACACTCTGCACACACATCGGTGGGTTTGGTTAAAATTCAGTTTAAATATAGGAACGCACCCCGAGCCGAGCCACACGGCGTATAAAATAAAGGTATGCGCAGACATGCAGCTATTTAGGAAGACGTGTATGTAGGTCAGGGTCTCCCACCGTCAGGGCGCTGCTTTGTCATCGCAGCGATGGCTGCCGGTGTTTTATTTTTTTTTTTAAAAAAGGTCACCTAGGAGGCGGCAGAAACGTTCCTGTGCTTTAGCTCCGCGCTAACAGCTGCTGGAGCTGATGTAACGGAGGCCGGGTTGCGTAACGTCAGGCCAGGAGACCGAGCGTTTGGCATATAGCCGGTACCACGAGTGCCACGGCTCCTCGCCTCGCATCCTCCCAACCAGCTCACAGTCGGCTGCCAGTTTCAGACACTTTGTCCAGCTGGAAGTGTAACTGTGGTCCAAACACTGCAGGTCAAACCTCTCTTCTTCTTCTGCGGGTCGTCGATTCTCGCAGTTCTCGAGTTTTCGAGTGACTCTCTCTAAATTATTGTCAATGAGCGCCATCAGGGCGATAAAACCAACAAACTAAATTAAGATGGTCCTGATGGAGGATGTGGCTCATATCGGAGTAAACATGAAGTTGCCCGTTGTGTTCAGTTATTTCCCTTTGGTCTGTTTTTAGCGGTGAACATGGAACGCATCACAAATCCGTGCCCGGTGACTCTCAGAAGTATCAAATTTGACATTTTTGTGGAAACGAGAAACCGATAATCAAAAAAAAAAAGTTGCTGATTCATTCTTTGATTCATTTAAGGACAGAAATGTTCAGCTTTGTCTGTAATATCTGTCGAGCATGGATGACACATTATCAACAGTAACGGACTGCATATCCGTGACGTCAGTTCTTCTTCTTCTTCCGCCTCCCGGCTGATCTAAAAATGGGCAAAGAGGCGGATCATCGGCGGACATGAGGCCGCAGAGGTTGCAGCTTGATTATCAATAAATAATCTATCTAGTGATAAATTATCAACAGACTGCAGCGAGGGTTGGGCGACAGTCTGAGGGACGTTTACAGCCGTAGTTTTCTGCATTTATGGTGTTACGGTGTAGCTCGTAACTTCCAGAGCTATGACCTCGTCACAAATGTGAAATCAGGCTCGGTATTTTTGTGTTTTCAGTGAAATCAGACACATTTTGAGACACTCAGAGCTTCAGCCCTGCAGCAAACACCTCCACTATCAGTGACGGTGTTCCCGGTGTGGTTTATAATCGTATAATGGCACGCCTGAGCACGTTTAATAAGCTATAACCGCACGCACTTTGTCAGAAAATGGTGAAAAATGTTCGATACAGTGTGCCACATTCGTTCACACGTGACGACCCGCCATCATACATGTTCAGCGTCATGGCAACCCCCTTCCACCCCCCCCCGTAGATGATACTGCCTTATTTATCACGCTGTGCCAGCAGTCATCCTGTCACTCAGACTGCCTCGTCGCAGCGGGAGACTCCGGTCATCTGCTCCCAGAAGCCAGCGTCCATGTTGACGTCGTCGTCGTCGTTGTTGTTGTTGTTGTTGTCTCTGAGGTTTTCTCTGGTGTGAAGCTGCTCACGACGAGCTCTGCGCATCACACACTAAGTGGGACACGGTCTTTATGTAGATGTCTGCAGCAATTTATATAAAAAATAACACTTGTGTGGTTCACGATGACGTTTGTTTCCATCACACCCGTCTGCAGCTCAGCCGTCCTCAGCGACCGTGTCACGCGTGTGTGTTTTTATGCCACTGTTACAGTAATATCTTAATATGGCGGCGAGCTGTCACACAAATGATCCCGAGTCAGCTGCTCATGATTCAGCGCAACACACACACACACACACACACACGCACACACACACACACACACACACACACGCACGCACACACACACACACACACACACACACACACACACACACACACACACACACACGCACACACAGAGGCCTCCTCTGAAAGAGGAAGTGTTTACTTCCTAGGTTCTTGTTCCTGTCGCTGCGGCTCTGCAGCTGAAATGCTGCATCCACTCCTCGTTCCCACTCCTCCTCCCATGAATACACTCGGCCTGCACTGGTCCCCAGTAACATTCACACAAGCAGCCAAGTCCCCGGTCTGTGCCTCAGTTTGTGTACTTTGATATTCTGAGTCCATGAGTGTCGGTTCTGTCTGAAGTCGGTGTACTGTGAGCGGCCCGATGGTCGGACACTTCTCCTCGCCCTCGGTGGTCGCCATTTTGGCTACGTAGCTAAAGAGGAGGGACCGCCGGCGGCAGAAGAAGCTGAAGAGGTTAGCGTTAAGTTGTACATGTGGTTTATGTTTATAATTTAGCAGTCCGATGTTGGCGCTAACGCTCCACACGGCTGCAACGTGACGCAGAAAAAGCAGTAAAATGTTGCTATCGTCATTTCCGGTAAGTCCGGCCGTGCTCGAATTGAGACAACACTACTACAACTAATGCACTACACCAGGAAGTTCATAATATAACACTGAGACTCAGCTCTGGTCTGATGGCGTCCTCATCATGTGATCGTGAACTGGTCCCAGTGCGTCGATGGTTCATGGACTTGTCAGCTGATCTGGACCAGAAAAGTGTGTTTGTCACATAAAGTGAGCTCTGCACCAAAAACAACCTTTTTAAATGCTTCACTGTAGGTTGCAAAGGGGCGGAAAGTTTCCGGTAAATTTCCTGAAACGTTCCATTGGAAGTTGAGCTCTGGAATTTTGGAAGTATTCCAAAAACCTGATATGTTCTGATCCAATAAAGCGAGACTCAATAAATCAGCGTCTTTTAGTAAATTCCCGGATTATTCCCATAAATTCCCGTTAATTCCCATGGAAAGTTTCCAACTTTGAAAATTCCCGGAATTTTACAACCCTATACATTATCAGCAAACAGTCAGACGTTAACACGGAGGCCTCGTCATCATTCAGTTTTAATGACGCCTCCTCGCCTGGTTAAAGTGCCGTTTTATTTAATCCTGCTGAAATCAGCTGATGAGAAACTTTAAACTTTTAAATCTGATGAAGGTCCACCTTTTCACTTTCACTCATCAGAAACAAACAGAGAGGAGAAACACGTCTGTGAAATGAAGTGAAACATATTAAATGTGTGTTTTTTTTAACGTGACGTCGTCAGTCGGCTGTAAAAACATTTTACTGCGTTATCGACCTCGCGGCTGTCCGCGGAGGCTCGTTCAGTCTGATTGTGTTTGTAACAAAACAGCAGCTCGGCGCTGCAGCCGGTTATTAACTGCCATACATTAAAGTGCTCTGAATTATTAATGCCGTGTTCTGAGGTCCACATTACGTCCATAACTCCGACAACACGCCTGCAGGTCATGTGACTTCTTCTTCAGGAAGCTGCTGCAGTTTTTTAAAGTTATTTACGAGCGTGTCGGACCTCGCCACCACGTGAGCCGGCGCTATCTGAATGTAAACACACTGATGAAATTATGACTGATCCTCGCACATGCTCAGTGCGCGCTGGCCCCGCAGAGGTGTGTGTGTGTGTGTGTGTGTGTGTGCAGGTGAAGCCTGGGCCACTTTCCCTCCGGTGCACGCCGGGTGCTGGCGTGGTGTTAATGGGCCCGTGGAGGAGGCGCTAATTGATTCATTCTCCCGACTCTCCTTCTCATTATCACCCGTTCCCTGGGTAGCATGTCTCTCTCCAGGTTCTCCCCCCACACAGCCTCCCACGTGTCCCTCACCTCCCTCCCTCCCTTCGCTCTGACTGTCAAGGGACAGGTGGCCCGGGAGAGTCCCAAACCGAGGCCGGGATCCCGGCTGGAAGGTGGAGGTGGATGGAGGACGGATGGATGTGTTGTTGTTGTGTCTGGCTGAGTGAACTAATAATGATGGTGTTTATTAATCCACCTCTCCTCCTCCCCTCTCCTCCCCCCTTTGTGTCCACAGTATTCGCAGTGTGATGCAGAAGTACCTCGAGGAGAGAGACGAGCTGACGTTTGACAAAATTTTCAACCAGAAAATCGGTAAGTCTGAACGTCTCTACGACGCCGGCTGCTCGTGCCGACCGATCACTGTTCTCTGAAGTGTCGTAAAGTAACCTCGCTGTGTGGGAGAGTGAGACTGCTTATCAGCAACCGGTCATGACCACAGACTGTATAAAGACTGGATGTAGTCTCCGTGACGTCCCCCACAGGTTTCTGAAGAGCCGTTGTGAAGCTCAGTGTGGTCGCCATGTTTGTAGTCCTCCCTCTGCCGCCTCCTGGCTAATCGAAAAATGAATGAATGACGCCTCCTGTGACGACACCCACCTGTCAATCAAAGCGTCCACGCTCTTAATCCTGCATAACTTTAAGCCTTAATATAATCTGAACAGGTGAGTTGTATATAAATTCACCCTCAGTACAGTTGTCATGAACGGGGAAATTAGCTACAGAGACCAAAACTGTTTTTTGTACCAGGCTGTAAACATGTTTATTTCTGCTGTGAAGTTGGACATTTTAACATGGGGACTTATGGAGACTGACTCGACCTCGAGTGGACGTTTGAAGAACTGCACTTCACATACATGGAGGTTGTCACGTGGCCACAGATCAGAAACATTTTGACACCGTCATGTGTCGTGTCGGTGGTCGTCTGTGTTTGTGTTCGGCGCCGTCGTTTCCTGCTTCCTCCGGTCGGTGGCGGCGGTGCCTTTCTGCGCCGGCTCCTCCGAGTGTTTCCATTCTGAGCAGACGGGCTGAGCGCCAGCAGTGGTGGCGTACCGGGGGGACCGCGGCCGCCCTGCAGGCTTCTGCTAGCTTTACTTACTGTTCTCGGTCTGAGCCCCCCTGTGAGAACACACTGCGTTAATTCTCCCTGCTGCCTCCTCCTCCTCCTCCTCCTCCTCTTTGTCTGCAGCTCACACTCTTTATTTCACCTCATACTTCCTCTCTTCTGCTGTGTGTGTGTGTGTGTGTGTGTGTGTGTGTGTTGACATTTCACCCGTCCAATCACATTTTCCCAGGTGATGTTCTGGCCTATCACATTCAGACTGAACAAAAGGGAAGTGACATGTGCGACCGTTTCACTTCTGTTCTTCCGTCAATCCGCCACAGAAACATTAATCAGCAACTATTTTTTGCTACGTCACACTTCCTCAGACGTGTCGTCGTAAACTGAATCTGTTTGGAACGCAGCCCGGACGAAGCCGGCGGTCTGATAATGTCACGCCGAGCTCCGGGGAGCGCTGAATGTCATATTTCACTATTCTGACATTTAATCCACCAAAAACAATGACAGCGACTACAGTGTGTACTCGCTCCTGATTGGTCCTGTAGACACTTTAACGATCCTCCAATCAGAAGAGGTTTCACTGACAACACACACACACACACACACACACACACACACCGCTCAGGTTTCTGTGCACACACACGTTTGACCGGATCACGTCACACTCGGCTGACTGTGGTGAAGGCGTGTGCTGATCAGATCAGATCGTTTAACGTGTTATAAAAATAATTTCTATAATTTATGATCTGTTATAATAACTGTGTGTTCAGAGATGTTTGCGGTGCAGCGGCGTGTCCGCCCACTCACACACTTTTTGCCGTCTCTTTTCCGTGGACCTGGCACGCCGTGTAACTACGTAGCGTGGTAGCAGGTCGTCCTCTAATCAGACGAGATGTAGCTGTAGCTGCAGAAGCACCGTCAGCTGGACGCCGTGTTCGTGTCTTCATCTGTGATCCGTCCTGTCCTGTCCTGTCCGCCGTGATACGGATCGATTGTTTTCTCAACTTCCGATGATATAAAACAGAAAATCACGTCGTCACACTTCCAGTGAATATTTGGTGTGATGTTTATCGTGTCTACGTCATCGCTCCACTCCGCTCAGACTTCCTGTCTTGGCGTCTTCCTGTGAGCTGAGCTCGTCCCTGGTTGGTCGGTTGGTTGGTCAGCTGCGGGTCATTAGTCCAGCTCTCAGCTCTCAGTCTCCCAGGACGTTCACATTCCAGCTCATCAACAGGCCGCGTTGTTGTCGAGTGTTGATGGAGGAAATCTGGAAACTTTCCTCATTTAAATGTCTTAAAAAACTCGACCGTGTTTCATTTTGTTGTTTTATCCTGAATGTTTGAACGAGGTTCAAACCAGAAGTCTGTGCGTTCAATACGTTTAACACACTTGTATCTGACAGGTCCAGGTATCACCAACATATCAAAACAATAATATATTTTAAAACTAACGAGCTTCATCAGAGAGCTGCTTCTTCATTCTCGTGTCTTCTGCATGAATCATCGACCTTTTAACCTCGGATATGTCAAACCACAACCAACACACAGACTCATCATTTCCTTAAATGTTGATCAATCAATGAAAGAACGAATCAGCAACTTCTTTGATAGTCGGTTGCACGTTTCCGTAATTTTTTTCAAGCAAATTTGAAACTTCTAAGACGTGAGAAGTCTGTAAATTCCTCCGGGTCCGGATGTGATTCGTTCCGGATGTGATTCGTTCCGTGTGCGATGCGAGCTGATCGCGGCCGTTCCAGTCGACGTTTCAAACTCGACCAGAAGCGCCGCGGTCTGTTTCAGAGCGTCGCAGAAGCGGCTCTTCTACTTTTGGTGAATGCCACGAACAGCCTGCATCAACCCGCCCGAGCTGACGGGAAGTAAGACAGCAGAAACAGCACAGAGAATCTGATTGATTTTCAAAATAAAACGCCCTGTGCAATCGTACATATGTAGACGCACACGAACCAGAAAAATGACCAAATCTGAGCAAGTTAACAAAGTCTGGAGGAAAAAAACATTTCTGAAACGCTCCTGATGGAGGGTGGAGTTGCGTCGCGGTTCTGGCACACACGGCGAGCTCCGACAGCGTTTGTAGCATCGGGCAGCACAGTTTAAGGAAATTACTCCCACACAGTCTGTGTGCCGAACATTTGAATGGCAAATGTGCGGCTTCGCCTGTAACAAGAGAGATCTGTGCGGAGGCCTCCAAACGTCACATCATGTGACCACAGAGGTGTCCGGGTAGCGGTCTCAGCGATACAAACTGTGACCACGAACCCAAACAAGCTGTTGTAGCAGCTGTATCTGAGTTTGAAAACACTTTGAGAGCTTTTATTTGCATTTTCCAAAGTAAGACATGTCACAACAGACTCATTCAGACGACACCGGCCGCCTTTCACCTGAAAACACTGACACATCTTACCGACGTGCAGCGATCACAACAAACCGTGTCGGAGCTGCAGCGTGCGTCAAATCAGCGCTTTCAGTTGCAGAAGCCTCGGCGGAGAGTTTGCTTTTTCATCTTAGACTCTTAACGCGCTTCGTCCTTGAAGCTCGACGAGCCTTGTTGACTGTCATGACAACCAAGGTCAGGATGGAGACGCTGCAGCGCCGCTGGAATGTTTCTCCTGAAGGGTGGAGATGCAGCGTTTAACTCGTGTCGTGTCGTCCAGAGAGCAGTTAAACATGTGAAAGACGGAAGAAGTTTTACAGCCGATAATTGCGTCCATAGATCAGTTTTAAAGTAAAGAGACCTGCAGCATCCATTAGCATCAGTTCTGTGGTGTTTTGATGCCTTGATGTGACATTTATGACCATTTTTATCGACCCAAAAACAGGATGTGGTCATCATTTAGACACTGAAACAAAACACTGTGGTTCATACCGCTGTCTCCCTCTGAAGATCCTCTAAAACACCAGAATATGTTCGCTAAAGAGACGGGTGGAGCGGAAGAGGTTAAACCTCCGTCAGCAGTCCCTGTCAGCCTGTGAACTCCATCCACGGTCCTGAAGCGGTGACACTCATTGGCCTATTTTTGGTGTCAGAAAGCTGAAGGAGGTCCACCTGTCTCCATGTCAGCCGGTCCTGGTGGTGGTGGTGGTGGTGGTGGTGGTGGAGGAGTCCACGGGTCAGACAGAATCAGGGTCAGGCTGGATGAGCGTTATGTAACAGACGTTCTGTTAGCTCTAAATATAGCAGGCGTGCTGGCCACGACTTCACCTTGAATACTTCTTTATAATGTGTAGTCAGTGTATTAATACTTCAAGTCTCCATGAAACAGGAAGTAGAGTCTGTTTACTTCCTTATTTTTATGTGTTTCCTGTAAAAGCGCTCAGAGGGAGACGTGTCATAGAGATCAGAGTTTACAGTGAATACCTGAAAATACTGAAGACATGACTGTGTGTCATGAAGTTTGACTTCATGAGGACTTTAAATGTTTTCTGATGCAGACTGTGTCTTTGTGTCGTCATGTGACTGATGCTCACTCCTCATTGGCTCTCACCGTGCCGATGTGGCGGCTGCACTGATCTGTATTTTTACACCGACAGTCGATCACCAATCAGCCGTCGCTCGCAGTGACACGGCGACTCTGTGAATTTCCCCGCGGGGGTAAATAAAGTCTCAACTTCTGTGGTGAAGTTGACTCATGTTAATTTAACACACGAGCTCGTCGCACGCCTCGGGGAGCGCGAACGATTCATCTTCATCTGCACGATGAAGCGCTCGGTGTTTGTTCTCTCGACAGCGAGTCGTAACGCTGAAACATCATTAATAAAACCTGACCGGAACAATATTAGTTAATAAGCCGAGCCTTCGCCTCCCCTTTACGACCACGGTGAGACGTGAGTCAGAGCGGAGATCTGAACATCGACGAGGTTATCGTGTTTTTATTTGGATTGCATCATCTCTGTCGAGCTTCTTCTTCCTTCTTTCCTTCCTTCCTTTCTTTCTCCTCTCCCTCTCACTCCTTCCCTTGGCATTCTCTCTCTCCCCTCTCCATCTGTCAGACTTCTGGAATGGATGATGGAGAGTCGCGTGTTGCCTAGCAACTGCGGTTGCCATGGGAACCCGGACCCAGAACTGCTACTGCTGCTGCTGCTGCTGCTGCTGCTGCATTCGCTTTGTCGACGGGGAGAAATGAAATTGATTAAAGGGAGGAATAAAATAGAGAGAGAGAGAGAGAGAGAGAGAGAGAGGCGTTAAAAAAGGAGAGCAATAAAACAGGAAAGAGGCGAGGTGGAGTTACCCAGAATGCAATGCTCTTCTCTCCTAGAGGGCCAGGATGCGTGTGTCAACAGACTGTCCACGCCTCCGGTCCTTCTCACGTCTGTCCTTTTTTATTCATCCATCATGATTCACACTTTGTTCACATCACAGGAGTCTGACAGTATCTGAACATTCATCACCACCACACACCACGAAACAACATCCAAATCAAACTTTATCGACAGAGCACGTTAAAGACGCAACGCACAGCTGAAATATTCAAATATACGCTCAGCGTTGTTGTAATGAATCAAATAAAGCTTGAACGAATGAGAAGTCAAATCCTGTAAGATGTGATGATCCGTGATTCTGATGACGTCAGCTTTAAAGGTCCAGTGTTTAACTTTTAGCAGATCGCTCTTAATCCTGCATAACTTTAAGCCTTAATATAATCTGAACAGGTGAGTTGTATATAAATTCACCCTCAGTACAGTTGTCATGAACGGGGAAATTAGCTATAGAGACCAAAACTGTTTTTTGTACCAGGCTGTAAACATGTTTATTTCTGCTGTGAAGTTGGACATTTGAACATGGGGACTTATGGAGACTGACTCACTTCTGGAGCCAGCCTCAAGTGGACGACAAGAGGAACTGCAGTCTTTAACGCAGAGTCTTTGTTGGAAGCGTTGCATGAGCGTTGTCACCTTTTATTTTGTGGTCAGATGGTGTGAAAAACAAACAGGAAACAGGAAGTAAGTCAAACGTTTGTGTTTGCTTCCTGTGTTAATGTGAGGTGAAGTGTGAACCCATGAGAGCCGCGAGGACACAGCTGATCAGTCATGTGACTTCACATCATAGCTCAATCAGAAGAAAGTGTTTCCACGCCCCGTTAAGTTTCTTCTTTGTCGTTTCCATCGAACGTTTCGACGCCTCAAAGAATCCGTGGATGGAAACTGTCGGTGTGATTTTTAGTCCGTGGTGTGTCGAACACTCTGCTGCCCTCAGCGGTTTCATTAACGTGAATGTATGTCACCGCTTCACCTCGTGTTGCCTTCAGGTGCTGCTGGTGTTTCAGGCTGGTTAACGTTGCCGTACTATTCCTCCTCTTTACACACTGCAGAGACAGATGTCTGCTCTTCGCTTTGTCGCCCATTTTCCATCTTCCCTCTGACCCACATTGTTCCTCCTCCCCCCTCCCCTCCTCCCCCCTCCTCCCCCCTCCTCCTCCAGAGTTTGGCAGCAAGTTTGTGAGCGAGTGTCATCTTTAAAATTCACCACATGTCTCTCAGACAGAGAGTTTGAACTCGTTCATGTCGTCTTTTGTCTTCTGTCTTTTCGTGTTACTCCTTCTGTCTGCGAGCACGTCGGCTTCACGTGTACGGATTGATCGTTAAAGTTACTGTAGCTGCATCCAGCCGGCTTTTTACGCCGTGCACCGCCTCACGTATCACCATCATGACACGCGTTAGAATAAAGTATTTTATATCAGAGACTGTTAGTTATACAGTAAAACACTGTGATATGTAATGCTGTATTTTACGGTCTTCTACCGTGATGGTAACGTCTACAGACATTTTAAAATATGGAATAAACTCCAACCTTAACCGTGAAATCAACAGTAGAACGTCCTCTTACCGTGATGTTAGAAAAGGTTACACCGTGTTTATTACGGTAACATTCTGCCAAACACTTTTTTTTACTGTAAAATCTTTATTTTTAACAGATTATTGCTGACTGTTGACAGAATCAGAGCTGATACTCCTGATCTGAACTTCTCTTCTCGTTTTACCTCCACTTACTGAGTTAACGTTTAGCTCGTTTGTCGTAGCATTTTGATCGTATTATATGTTTTTAAATTACCTCGAGGCGTTCATGATTTCATGCGAGCTGGCTGCGTGTTCAAATGTCATGAGCTGTCGTCCCCGTTAGCATATTGAGCGCAGCATTAACGCTTTGTAAACAGTCAGAGTTGTTCCAGGACGAGACATCCGCTCTGTCATTTGTTTTAAGGTTTGCAAACAGTCCTGTGGTGATGAAGCTGATGGCAGCCAAAGTCTCGTGTGTCAGTCAGTCGACTTCAAACCTGAAGCCGTGATAATAATCAACGTTTCTGCAGACGTGTAACATTCAGTCACGCTTCCCTGCGCGCTGCAGGACGCTGGATGTTGGATGTTTCACCTGTCTCAGCAGGACTCGGCGTCCTGATCGAGGTTCACTCGTGTGATAAATGGTGGTTTTCTTGCCGGGTTTGGCTCCTGATCAGATGTTCAGGCTGCACTGACGGCTTTTTAAAATTATCATGCAAAGATCATTTTTTTCTGCGTCTTTAGCCACAAGATAACAAACCTCGGGGAATTCACCACGCAGTGTAACATTCAGTCACGCAAGGATAAACCCGTGAGCTTTGCTCATGTATGACTCAGGTTTAACGAGGAGTCAATGAAAACATGCTGAGCAGAGCTGCAACAGCTGGCTGATTGATCGACTGTTGCAGCGATTGTCATTGTAAACTTTCGGACTGTTGGTCCAACGAACCTTCAAACACGTCCTCCGTTATACGACACATTTCAGGTGACTTATCTGAGCAGTAAATCTGTCACGTGGACGGAAAACACGGAGGCCGGTCGAGCCGTGGCGACTGATATGAACGAGAAAAAGTCCGGCTTAACTAACGAAGTTCTTTCAAACAAAACTTTATTGACAATTCTCAATAGCCAGATTCTTACAGAGACGCCAGAGGGCCGTCTTATTTTCAGTTTTTACAGTGTGAGCTTCTGCGTTGGCACACGGTAGGACAACATTTTAGCAAGCTGGCAGTAAGCTTGGGAACTGGAGGGTGGGTAGTTCAAGTCCTGCATGGACGATAGTATGGAGGGTGGAGCTGGTAGCTGGAGAGATGACCTCCTGGTCAAACCCCCAGCA